>VMBQ01000432.1:188746-352784 GCA_007657795.1 Dreissena rostriformis
AAATTTTCCCAACATAGTCTGTTTAATACTATAAAAAGACTAACTGGCTTCTTAAGGGGTGTTGCGGCAGTTTTGCTGATTTTTTTCCATCTAATAACTTTTGCTCAAAATTTATATTCAAGTACTACATACAAATACTATATGAAAAATGAAATAAAAACATAGGGTCACCGGCCTTGTTTTGATTTTATTCACCATTATATAACATGTACTTTTTCATTAAAACTGAAAAATCTCTAATTGCATAAAAATGATTAATAACCTATGAAATTGGCAACATGTAGATATTATATAAGCTAATATATATCATATACCATTTAATTAAACCACAAACTACCCAAAAAAATGGTGAACACAAGTTAAATTTTAAGAAATTTAATTTTTATAATTTTTATGTCACCCTAAAAAACGTATTTTTTTTACTATTTTAACCACAAAAATGAAAAAAAAAGTTCTATCAAATAACTTTTGCGAAACTGCTCAAATACTTTCATCTTCGTATTGTTATCATAAAACAAAAATAAAAAAGGGGGTCATCGCACTTTTAACAGAGATTTTGTTGTTTAACTATTCCTACCGTCTATGTAAAATTTCATCAAATATTTGGCTAAACCCAAGTACCGGTACATAGATTGCTAGAAATATGAATACACCTTAGACATTGTTTATAATCTTAACTGGGATCTCAACAGCTTACCAAAAAAAAAAAACAATAATAATACGATATTAAATCACAAACATAAGACCATAGGGTATCAAACTCGACCTTAATCATCAATAACTTACAGGGACTTGTTTACAGATTTCGGCATGTTTTGAAGTTAGTGATTAATGCTTTGAATTGATAAATGTAAACAACAGATTTAAAGAGCTCCAGTATAAAACAAGAATTATATTAAAGAAAGAAAAAAAAAAGTAAAAAAAAAAGTTAGCCGAATCTGGGATCGAACCACTGACCTTTGTTTTAAAAACCCACTCTGTAATATGTGATGATTCTGATAACAAAAATATTGGGTTGTGATAAAAGCGAATCGGTGTTGCTATTAATATATCATCGGTTAAATAAACTGCCGCAACACCCCTTAATCAATGTATCTGAATGTATGAATATAACATAGTTTGTTCTTTTGTCTTGGTAAAAATGTAAAAGAGAATTTATAAAATTAAAACAAATCAGACATTTAAGCATTTTCGATAATGTTACTATGTTAAAAGCGATATTCATGCGACCTTCTATTTTTGCGTCTTTAAAAGCTCGGCTGTCAGGGAAAAAACACACAAATGTTGTGAACGATCGAATGTGACTGAATGTACTATGTGGTATGGTTTTACACATACGTATGAGAACAAGCGGTCTTCGTCCATGTATGAAATCAGTAGTTGTGGTCAGCTAATTTTTACATACCTGTGTCATATTAATCTCCATTATACCGAAATCGTTCAGGATGAGTTGAACATTGGGGTCTACCTTATGGACTGATGAGAACATCTTCATGGTGATGTTCGGGTCACGTGTTTTCTGTTCGTAGAAATCACCATGGAGATTCTCGTTTTTCATGTCCCAATGACTGACACTGTGGAAAAACCATAAATAACAAACGATTGTGAGTAGAGTTTAACCGATATTACTCATTGATTACTTCTTGAGAACTATGAAATACACAAATACTGTTAAAGTGGTTAAATGATAATGACAAAGTAGCTTTCTTTTCAGTTTTGAATGCTCAAATTGAAATATTTGGATGATGCATTTGGTATAATCGAAACCATGTCAGATTTGTAATATGACATAAAAGCAGTAATATGATATGAAAGAGTGTCTTATTTTTAACTTAATTGCTAATATACTTACTAATCTCTAGTCATGGTAACAACGTTATTTATTCTGTTTTCCATGGCAGCATGGAGGTCATGCTGGCTTAACGTTCTCACCCATGTTGGAATGGTAGATTCCACTCCCCAGAAAACATTGTGACCTCTGACTTTGATACATGTAATTTAAATACAGAAACGTTTTTTTTAAAAGACAATAAAATATGAATTTGTTTGCATTAAGTTTTAATTATTCACAATTCTAATATATTCGTTTTGAATGAACATACCTGGTAATTGAAACTCACCCAGAGGCGTTGAGAGCCTTTAGCGCTGCCATTGCTTCACTTGAAACGATCTCACCCTATGGAAATGCGAATTATTTACTGGTTTTAGGTCTTTTTCTGTGTATTATCAAAGTGCCATGAATAAACGGTATTTTAAGGTCCTGATAAAACATTATGTCGATTTAAAAAGAAATGCATTTGACTAATTTTCAGGCAGAATGAAATGCAGTGGAATTAGTATGGATACATTACGTTGGGAATTTACAATTCCCATGCCTATTTGTTTATTATGTGTACTATTTATTGTACCGGATGCGTATTAGACGGGATTAATTTAGAACTTGAAGGAATTATAATAAATATATATAGACATCTAGAAAGTATTCGAGTACATTTTACCTGAATAGGTTCCATTCTCTTCCACTTTAGGGCGTTCTCCAACACAGCCCACTCAAAATTATCGTAGAAGGCGTGTTGATAGTGGCTGTAGGCGGAGTCGACGAATTTATAGGCGCTCATAGCGCTACCGAATGCAAACTCGTGCTTCGTCTGGTAGAGCTGAACAAAGAATGAGGATGTAAACCAGGTACAACAGTCATATATACATATACATTGGCCATATCCATAACAATATAAGTCTGGTCGGGATACGAGTCGTATATATTTTAATGAAATTTAATGGACATTTGTTTACAGTCGATGATTGTATTTATAATTTAGTATCGACGATTTGTTGCATTAGCAATACAAGTATACCAATATCCATCGGGCTAGTTGTTCAGGAAGTAAATTGGATTCGGATGAACCACCAATATCAGGAAGGAACAGTGATTGAGAGTACGATACGCGGGTTCTTAATTTTGCATGAGAGATGTATAAACATATGATGCCAAACATAAACGCTTCGGGTATGTGTAATGCCCTTATATATTGAACATACCTCAATTTCGTAATTTGCATTCGGTTCGGCTCCTGTAAGCCTGAAACACGTAAATATAAACATGTGTTATTTGTTTCAATTTATGTTAAGGTATCATTATCATGTTTTAATCATATTAAAAAAAACGAATGCTGGAGTAGACTTTATACTTAATCAACATTTAACGATAATCAGTTGATCTTTGGCTACATGATTCTTCGATGAATAAAAATCATGATTTGTATAGTGGTATACAGAACGTGCTGACCTTATTGTGATGTTTGAATTCCTGATGTTCTCAATGCGTTTATTGGCCTCTGTTTTCCAGTCTGTGATATCCGGCACGGCAACAAGACCGACGTCATCAATCACGTGATCCGCGTGGATGTCCGAAACTTGAACTCGAATGAAACATCCGCTGGTATCTGAAACCGAGAAAGTGTTTTACTTATTACTTTTTACAAAGAACACACAGTTTGCTTCTGATCTATTTGTGAAAATCCAATGAATGAAAATATATCCATAAGCATGTATGTGGTTATACTTCATAATGTCAACGGTGAAATACCTCGAATTAAATTCGGCTTCTGATATATCACAATATGTAACATTTAATGTATGAACTAGGTGTATATGAGGCAGAATACCTGCAGGCGCATGCGCAACTCCTCCTACTTTTGGTCCATTGATTTAGGCGAGCATATGGTTCCTGTCCAAACTTAATCAAGTTTGCTGAAGGTTCAAAGTAAAAACCTAAATAAGCAAAATAATTACCATATTTTTTTAAATCGTTGTAATGAACACTATTAACATAATCATGTCATGTAGCCGTTCACTAGACTTCTATTTTTTTAAGGTTAGTGACTATTTACATTTACAACACATACAACACGACGCAACACAGGCAAATAATAAATCCTAGAGTAACATCCTAGGAACGGTCACCATTATGGGGTAACCGCTTAGAAACGATTATCTAGGAATGAAAACCATGCTGGTGTAAGAGCATAGGAAGGGTCAATTAGGAGTTAAAACCATGCTGGGGTAACCGCCTTTGAAACGGTATACTGGGAGTAAAAACGTGTTGGGCTAACCGCATAGGAAAGGCCAATTAGGGAATAAACCCATGCTGGGGTTACCGCCTAGGAAGGGTCAATAAGGAGTTAAAGCCATGCTGGGGTAACCGCATATGAACGGAACATTTGGACTTAAAACCATGCTGTGGTAACCGCGAGGGAACGGTACATTCGGAGTTAAAACCATGCTGTGGTAACCGCATAGGAACGGTACATTTGGAGTAAAAACCATGCTGTGGTAACCGCATAGGAACGGTACATTTGGAGTTAAAACCATGCCGTGGTAACCGCGTAGGAACGGTACACTCGGAGTTAAAACCATGCTGGGGTAACCGCATAGGAACAATATATTGGGGGTTATAGCCATGCCGGGGTAACCGCATGAGAATGGTACATTCGGAGTTTAAACAATGCTGGGGTAACCGCAAAGGAACGGTATATTGGGGGTTGTAGCCATGCCGGGGTAACCGCATAGGAACGGTACATTCGGAGTTAAAACCATGCCGGGGTAACCGCATAGGAACGGTGTATTAGGAGTAAAAACCGTACTGGAGTACCGCATAGGAACGGTATATGGGGGGTTATAGCCATGCTGGGGTAACCGCAAAGGAACGGTATATTGGGAGTTAAAACGATACTGCGGTTACCGCATAGGGATGGTATATTGGGGGTTATGGTCATGCCGGGGTAACCGCATAGGAACGGTGTATTGGGAGTTAAAACCATACTGGGGTAACCGCATAGGAACGGCATATTTGGGGTTATAGCCATGCTGAGGTAACCGCAAAGGAACGGTTAATTGGGAGTTAAAACCATACTGGGGTAACCGCATAGGGATGGTATATTGGGGGTTATCGTAATGCCGGGGTAACCGCATAGGAACGGTATATTGGGGGTTATAGCCATGCCAGGGTAACCGCATAGGAACGGTACATTCGGAGTTAAAACCATGCTGGGGTAACAGCATAGGTAAGGTATATTGGGGTTTATAGCCATGCCGGGGTAACCGTATAGGAACGGTATATTGGGGGTTATGGTCATGCCGGGGTTACCGCGTAGGAACGGTATATTGGGGGTTATGGTCATGCCGGTGTTACCGCATAGGAACGGTGTATTGGGAGTTAAAACCATACTGGGGTAACCGCATAGGAACGGTATATTGGGAGTTAAAACCATGCCGGGGTTACCGCATAGGGACGGTATAATGGGGGTTATAACCATGCTGGGGTAACCGCAACGGAACGGTATATTGGGGGTTATAGCCATGCTGGGGTAACCGCATAGGAACGGTACATTGGGGGTTATAGCCATGCTGGGGTAACCGCATAGGAACGGTACATTGGGGGTTATAGCCATGATTTCGTAACGGCCAATTGTGAGTTAAAACCGATTGATGCCTATCCGAACATCACGCTTAGGCAAGAATCAATCACAAATATATCTTATGTACCAATGCAAACAGAAATGACACCTGTTAACACATTACACACATACAACATATATATATTTATTATATGCTAGTACTATTTTGAACGCGTGTGTGTCGTATTATTGGTTTAAGGGATATCAACTTTACGTATAATAATCATCAGCCAAAGTGATCATGATTGGTAAATCACCAGCATATGCTCGTACATGTAATGCTATGCATCTTCTTCAGAGTTGAACGGCTCATGTTCTCATAGTATTCCTTATAATGAAACATACAACGTGATTCACAACCATATTTATATACCGTGAGAACAGGCCAGATTGGCTTCTACCATGGAGTACATGTGCCCGGTCGTTAGGTTCAGCAGTTTAACGTAGAACGTGAAGTTATAACGCCCATTAGACGTGAGCTGGACTGATTGCGATAGGCCGTCATTAATGGTGCCACTGAAAATACATTGTGAAGAATATTGATAAACCTTGTAAGTTATCGAAACAATGAAACGGATCAGCTTTGCATTGTATTGCTTATTATTAAACATGTTTTATGTATTTGTGCATCTAACGTTAAATGTATTTCGTCTAATATATATTATCTGACCATACTAACAAACTTTTAAAAATTTATGTTTAGCCGATGTAAAATGGTTTCAAACTATTGAATTTTTAAAATAGAAGAAGATCGTTATGCTTGCTTTACAGAACTGACCGGTTAGTGACAAGGGCGCTGGCTTTGCCCGTTTGTTCGTCGTGGCTGTTTGTCACTGTACAGTTTGCCGTGCACTTCCAGCTCTGATTGAGTCCCGGGGCCTCCATATCCGGGTCGTGAAGCAGCTGTGTGAGAGCTTCGTCACAACGGATCAGGAGCGATACAAATATCAGCAGCACGCATTGCGTTCGGATCATGGCTCGTATTTGTCTTTTATGAGAATTGAAATGCATTGAAATGTCTGCGAAATTCTTAAACAAAACACTGAAAAAAATCGTTTTTATATAAATAATATATCACTTTTGTATGCAAAGAGAGTTATGTTGGTAACTTTATTCTGGCAAAGTGAGCAAATTGTGAATTGTTTGCAATCAAGAAACTAGAAAGATAGAACGACGACATTCAAGAAGAAGGACGCTCGAGAACATCATTTCATTAACGAAGTTAACCTAGTCTCTCACATGAAAATGATATTGAGAACCTATCTACGCTAAAATGATCGAATCATTAACAAAACAACAAATATGTGTACGACAAAGGTCAATAATATTGTAGCAAATCTTGAAATAGCATAATTTAAAGTAATTAATTGAAAATAACGTTTCTTTGATAAGGAAACCTTAGTGTAACTTCGCGGTAAACCTGCAAAGATATGGCAAAATTTAGCTAGAATATTATATTGATGTTTTAATTAAAGTGAATGTGTTAAAGAAATTTCATTTGCAAACGTATATTTCAAAACTTTAAAATGCTAACTTACGAAACACGGCCTGGGTTTGCACTTGCGAGTCACTATCATACAATGTTTTATAACTTAAAAATGAGTTTAAATATGACATTAACATAAAGATAAGAAATCGTGATGCGGAAATATCATTCTTCTTGAATATGGTCGATTTACTGACTGACCTTTCTAAAAGGATTCCTCATTAAATAGATTTGGTTCAGCATGAAACTAGTGCAAACAGTTATTATTGACGAATCTTTTTTTCTATATACATTCATACCGTGTTCTTACACTGTATTTCATTACGTATATTGAAATCCCTACATAACGCATATCAAGAGGCTCAAAGTGTTCCATTACCAATAAAACAGTTTATAATGACTTAAGGGAGAAAAAAGGAACATTTCTGATTAAAGACTCTAACGTCAATTGTTCCTTTCTTTTTCAGGCATGTTTCATATTGTCATATGATATGGTTAAGCATCGTTAGACATAAGTACGAAACCAACACAACTCAATTCATGTCTGCAATTGAGTATAAAAGTCGTTTAACACCGTGTACAGTAGACCATATACGTTGTTGTAGGAAACCAACTGTCTTTCGAAAGTGTTATTCTCACAAAATGTAATAAAAAGAAATGTGTTTTATTTTGGCATTAAGAAGTAATAAAGAAGAAACAATATATATATGCCGTTGACGTACATGTCATAATCTGTGAATTAAAATCCTTCCAATAATTAAATGTTACGAAAAAAAAACTAGTTGTCGAACACACCAACATTCTGAAGTAGGGACAATTACACGCTATTTTCTACGTAGCCTGAAATTTTTAATCTCAACTTTCGATATTCTTACGTAGCCTGAAATCTTTAGTCTCAACTTTATGTTGTTAATTTAAAACTAGTAAGACTATTTTAATTTGTCAGGTATCATTATTGCTGGAATGTAATTAACAATATTTCACAACATCTTGGAACTCTAACCGACGAGGCCTTGTCCGGCGAATGCACATATATATATCTGCTACCTATATAATATTGCCAACGTTCTTGTGGTGAACGCATATGTTTTTTACTTTAAAGCAAAAGTTAGAAACAAAGCATAGAAGACAGTAGCTAAAACACAGTGTGATGTTAGTAAATTTATTTGTACAAATTGATCATGATAGTCATATTAGGTTTATTGCATTAATAGTATTACAACTGTCCAGTAAGATAAGTGAAGTTCAGGGTTTTTGCATAGTGTTTGTTTTTGAATGTTCCAAGCTAGCTTAAGAATTTTTTTTAATTGCATATTAACACTTGAGTAAATTGTATATATTTTAAAATTCTTAAATAAAAATGTTAGATTTTTTGTTAAAAATACGTGAATGTTAGGGTTTGTTTAAATTCTTTTTTATCAAAAGTTGCTACTTTGTTGTGTAAAGGCCGATAATTGTAAAATGTTCACTTTGAAACAGAATTTTGGTATTAATTAATCTACTACAATATTAATTTCATGATTTATATAAAAATTATTACAAAAGTTCATTTTTTTCCCATGAAAATGATGACTGGACAGTTTGATAGGATATATATGAACAGAGGTTTCTAAGATGCATTCCTACAATTGGCCTGTTACTTAGGAAATATACGAGTTGGCAATTGTTTTGCCTTTATTTTGTTTTAAAGACATGACACAATAATCAAATTACTTGTGTTGAAATTGTTTTCATTCAGAATACAAACTTTATTTCACTCTTAAGTGGTAACATATACAGGAAAAGAGGCTTTTGAGTACGGCTATGTAAATATACTACACAAGAATGAATGAAAACACACCAATCGTACACAATATTTACTAATTGCCGGCTAGTGTGTCCTTATTTATGTAATTACGCAATCTTTGATGACCATTTTGAGATGTGTACAGAGTTTACTACTTTTCTTTCAGTTTAAATCGCAAATGTGTGTGGAAAGTTTCTGATTAAATTGTAAACACGCAGGCACTGACTTGATTACGAAGGAGAAAACTTTTGCAACAGCAACATATGTCCAATTTCATATGTATATGGGTACCACGCTATACTTCATTACCTCCTACAAGGATAAGAGCTTCTATTTCTTCGAGACAAAGAAAATATACATGTAATCGTCCGATGGGTCCATACTAGTTTCAATTGTCCCACGCTTTGATAACCTTTTCACAATTGGAACGTTATATCAGTTGACTTAACTGACATAACTGTCCCCTGATGATTGACAATTTTGAAATAAAATAGTTTTGTTACTAATTCATACAAAGTAAGATAAATGAAAGACATTAAACAATGTGTATTTTACACAATACTTCTATATAGATTTCAATAATATATTTATTTTCTGAATATTGTTTCTGTGCATGCGGCAACTGGGGATGCAACTGAAGAACAGCGTCGTGATCGTACAGTGTATTCAGTTTCTACAAAGCTTGTTTTATCCTTATTAAATGACCATCCGTACTCGTATCAATTAAGACGCCTAAAGTCATAATATTAAGTGTAAATTCAATGGTACAGAACATGCAATAAATTTGTATAACGATATCTTCAGTGTAATAAAATAGTGTCGTTTTTTGTCGTGCTTGTTTCAGTTGTACTTGACATCGGGTTCATTGTTTCATTTTTCGTTCTTTTATTTATTCCATTCATAATGCAATTTTTTAATAACTGAACACACATGTTTATCATAGAGGCGGCTTTTCACTTACAAGACACGTGTCCGATGACCAAAGGTCAATGTCGCATTCAAGTTCAAATGTCTAATTTTGACTTCAAACAGCTTCTGCAGACTGTTACTTCATCGTTCATTTGACAGCAATACTACACATGTTCAACATTTAGTAACAACGTGATGGTATTACAACGGCATAAAAAAGCCAAGGCTCGTGGTGTAGGTGTTCTTACGCTCGTTAAACTTATACTAATGCATTGAACACTGACCTAGTAATCTTAATTAGTTTAACTATTGGATCTATCACAAATCATTGCACTTTAAGAAACCGATTCAATTTTTGAATATATTTCTATATAAATATGATTCTGTATTGAAACCAAATTCAAAAAAGCATATTAAGATATCATAATTCAAAATCTCATTTAATTTCGTGTCGTAGAGCTATGTAAGGCTGCAAAAGTGAAGCAATACTTAGTAGTAGTACATTGCATGTATCGTGTTTCATCATGTCTTGAACAAGTTAAAACACAGCATAAATTTATGCACAAAATTCAGTTATGAGTATTATTATCATTATTATTTTAAAACGTAACACGTTTTATGAAAGTTTTTATCTTTTTTTTTCATTCCGTTTTTATTAAATCAATTTAAGTGTAAGATGAAGTATTTTGAGAACATGCGCATTCGCTGGGCCTCGTCGGTTAGAGTTCCAAGATGTTGTTAAACATTGTTAATTACATTCAAGCAATAATAATACCCGACGAATAAATATATTCTTATTAGTTTAACACATACAATACATTGTTGAGACTCAAACTTTCAGGCAATACATAGGAGAAATAACGAATATTTGTCCCTACCTCAGAATGTCGGTAAGTCCGACCACTATTTTTTCCGTAAAACATAATTATTGGAAGGATTTTAATTAATAAATTATGACGCATACGTGTACGTCAAAGGTAAAGGTCGCAAATGAATGTCAAGGGTCAAATATATATATTTTTGTTTCTTGTTCATTTCTTCTAAATTCCAAAAGAAAACACATCTCTCTGTGTTATATATTGTGGAATTTACGCTTTCAAAGTGCAGCTGATTTCCTTCAACAATCGTTATGGTCTACTGAACTGTTTATGCGCAACTGCAGACAGAAGTTGTGTTGGTTTCGTACCTTCGTACTTCATGTCTAACGATGCTGAACCACATCATATCGCAATATGAAACATGTCTGAATACGAAAGTGCGCAATTGAGGTTAGCGTCTTTAACCAGAATGATCAAGTCATTCTAAAGTGTTTTATTGGTAATGGAAAACTTTGATCTTCTTGATATGTATTATTTAGGAATTTCAATATATGTACCGAAGTACATATTGTAAGAACACGTTATTCATGCATGTATAAAATAATATTCTTGAATAATACCTTTTCATTGCACTTGTATCATGCTAAATTAAAACGGTTTAATAAGGGCTGCTTTAAGTAAGGTAAGTCAGTAAATCGACTGAATTCGTTCAGAATGATGTTTCCGCAGCACGATGTCTTATCTTCATGAACATGTCACAATTGAGTGCATTTCAAAATTATCAAACATTTAATGATAGTGGCTCGCATGTGAAATCCCAGACCGTTTTTCGTAAGTAGGCATTTTACAGTTGTGACATGTATGTTATTATTAAAACATTCGCTTTAATCAAAACATCAATATACTATGGTAGCTGAGTTTTGCCTATCATCCTTGTGTGTTAGGCGATTTGAAGCGCGCCAAAACGACAGCGCACCGACACGAAAGAACGACATATGTCACAATATTGTCGTATTTGCGTGAATATATGTCGTTCTAGTGAGTTCGTGTGTTTACCCCATTCAAACCATCCAACACACCAGGACGACAAATCAGAGGGGCAAGCACACCAAAATATGGGCACAAGAACGATATATTTATGTGTCGTGTTGTCGTTCTGGCGGGTATAAACTCGTATTGGTGCCTCTTATCTGAGGTACTGGTGTGTTGGCTGTTGAAAGTAGCAAACACGCGGACACTCTAAAACGACATGTATCTTCATTTGTCGTATACTTCGGGTATATTTTCCGTTCTGGTGTGTTGTTGTGTTGGCGCCCACCAACACATCAGAACGATATTGCAGACATCACCCACCATAAAATACCTAAGCTTTTCACAACTATATAAAACACATTTCTCAAAGTTATTTCTCGATATAGTTTTTTCAGTAATTGAATTATAAGTGCTATATTTAAAGTATTTCATAGATTTATCTGTTTTGTATATAAATAGTACTTAATCAGCATCTGGATTCTTGAAATCAAGAATCATTACACAAAAGTATAAAATCGAACAAAATGTGCTTTTTAGAACAGAGTCTACAAACATCTGATTGCAGGTTTACCGTCGAAGTTATACTAAGATTTCCTCGTCACAGAAACAATATTTCCAATCAATTACTATTCATGATGATATTTCAGGATTTGATACACAATGTTATGTACATTTGCAATGCATATATTTGTTAACTGTTAATGAGTCCGTCACTTAACCGAGAGTAGGTTAACAAAATATGATTGTCATGTGAAAGTCTAAGAGGTAAACTTCGTTAATGGAATAATGTTCTTGAGCATCCTTTATCTTGAATGTCGTATTGAAGAATATTTTACTAATTTATGTATTGTAAGCTATTCAATATAACTTACTTTGCCAGAATCAAGTTACCAACATAGCACGTTCTGTTTTATATATTTTTTATTAAAAAATATTTGTAAACAATGTTTTATATGAATGCGGCAGAATTGTCAACGCTTTTTAGATCTCATAAAAGACAATGCGAGCCACGAGCTTAACGTCGTGTGTGCTCCTAATATTTGCATCGCTCCTGGTCCGTTGTGACGGAGCTCTCACAGAGCTGCTTCACGACCCGGGTATGGAGGCCCCGGGACAACATCAGAGCTGGAAGTGCAAGGCACACTGTACCCTGACACCCAGTCACGACGCACACACGGGCAAAACCAGCATGCTCGTCACTAACCGGTCAGTTTTGTTTTGCGAAAATAACGATCAAGTTTTTTAACCTTAAATATTTAAATGTTGAAATTAGTTTACATCGGCTATACATACATTTTGCACAATTTGTTAGTATTGCCAGATAAAATAAATGTAACGAAATACATTTAACACAAGCTGCACAAAATAAAACAGTTATAACAATAAGCAATAAAATGCAAAGCTGATCCGTTTCATTATTTGGCAACTTACAGGGATTATCAATGTTCTTCACAATGTATTTTCAGCGGCAGCATCAATGACGGCCTATCCCAGTCAGTAAACCTAACGCCCAATGGACTTTATAACTTCACGTTCTTCGTAAAATTGCTGAACCTAACGACCGGCAACATGTACGACACGGTACAAGCCACACTGGCTTGTTCTAACGGTATATTATCATGTCTGAATCACGTTGTCTGCTCCATTATAATTAATACTATGAGTATATTAGTCATTCAACCTTATTCTGAAGCAGATACATTGCATTTGATGTACGGGCATACGATGGTCTTAAACATTTAACAAACATGATAACTTTTGATTATGACAATTCTATGTAAACTTGATATCCATAAAACCGATCATACGATACACTGACGTAAAGAAATAGAATATTAAATATTTGATTCGCGTGATGCGTTAAAAGGTGTTATTTCTGTTTGCATTGGTTTTAACTCCCAATTGACCGTTCCTAAACGGTAACCTCAGCATGGCTTTAACTCCCTATTGAACGCTTCTATGCGGTTACCCGAGCATGGTTCTTACTACCAATAGACCGTTCTTAGGCGGTTACCTCAGCATGGCTTTAACTCCCAATTGAACGTTTCTATGTGGTTACCCAAGCATGGTTCTTTCTACCAATAGACCGTTCTGAGCCGGTTACCTCAGCATGATTATAGCTCCTAATTGAACGCTTCTATGCGGTTACCCCAGAATGGTTCTTAGTACCAAAAGACCGTTCTTAGGCGGTTACCTCAGCATGGCTTTAACACCCAATTGAACGTTTCTATGCGATTACCACAGCATGGTTCTTACTACCAAAAGACCGTTCTTATGCGGCTACCTCAGCATGATTTTAGCTCCCAATAGACCGTTCGCAGGCGGCTACCCATCTTAGTTTAAACTTATTGACAGTTCCTTTCCGGTTACCCCAGGATGGTTTTAACTCCCAATTTACCGTTCGTGGTCGTTTACCGCATCATGGAATTAACTCCCAATTGAACGTTCCGAAGTGGTTACCCCAGCTAGGCTTTAACACAAAATGACCGTTCATAGGCCGTTAACGCAATATGGTTTTAATTCCAATTGACCGTTCCTAGGATGCTTCTTATGCATTTAGGTTTTGCATTTATTGTGTCTAGGTGTATGTGTTGTATAGTCAAATCGTCCCTTACCGGAAAAGAAAAGTGTACGGTAAAAAAGAAGTATTCTTCTGTTCATGTTTTTTTGTAGTGCATTACAACGGTAAAAAGCAAACTAAAATGGTCCATTAAGTTATTGATTTTGAACCTTCAGCAAATCAAATTAAGTTTGGCCAGGAACGACATACTCGACTGAATCAATGGACGAAAGTCGGAGGAGTTGCGCATGCGCCTGCAGGTAATTCCTCTTCCGATAAACCTATTTCACACGTAAAATGTTAAATGTTGTTATATGTCAAATGCTGAATTAACTTCGCGTTATTTCACCGTTGACATTAAGAAATATCACCAACTAAATTCTTATGGATATATTTCCATTCATTGGATATTCACAAACAGATCAGAAGCAAAGATTGCGTTATTTTTGTAGAAATCATCTGTAAAACACGCTCTCTGTTTCAGATACGAGCGGATGTTTTATTCGAGTTCAAGTTTTGGACATCCACGCGGATCACGTGATTGATGACGTCAGTCTTGTTGCCGTGCCGAATATCACAGACTGGAGAGCAGAGGCCAATGCACGCATTGAGAACATCAGGAAACTCAACATCACCATAAGGTCAGCACGTATTTTATACCAATACAAACATCTTGATTGAAGATAATAGTACAATGTTTAAATCTTAAGATAAATCTAACAGAGCATTATTTGTTTTTTAATCTGATTAAAAAACAGCAACAACACGAGACCATCACAATAATTGAACGAAATAACAGATTTGAATATACTTGTTTCAGGCTAACAGGAGCTGAGCCCAATGCAAATTACGAAATTGAGGTATGTACAATATATAATCAATATTATGGCAACACGCATAACCGTAGCGTTTATGTATGGCATCTTTTATATACATCGCTCATGCAAATAAAACGCGTATCGTACTCTCAATCACGGTATATTTCCTTATTCGACGGTTCATCCGCATCCAATTTACTTTACTAACAAATATCCATTGATGTTGGTAGAATTGAATCGCTTCTGCTAGAGTCTACACCAAACCGTCGATACTACATAATTGATACAATTATCGCCTGTAAACAAATGTCCATTACATTTCATTTAAATATATGTGGCTCGTATCCAGACCAAACTTATATTGGTTATGGATATGGTCAATGTATATTTGTTTTCTATCGGTTTTACATCCTCATTCTTCGTTCAGCTTTACCAGACAAAGCATGAGTTTGCATTCGGTAGCGCTATTAACGCCATGAAATTCATCGACCCCGCCTACAGCCACTACCAACACGCCTTCTACGAGAACTTTGAGTGGGCTGTGTTGGAGAACGACCTCAAGTGGCAGCAAATGGAACGTCGTCAGGTAAAATTAATTCATTTTACATGTTACACTTTCTCGATGTCTTTATGATATTTCTAACTCCTTCAAGTTCTAAGTTTATCTCGTTTAATACGCATCCAGTACAACAAATAGTTCACATGATAAACACATGGTAAACAAAAAAGCATAGGCAACTAACATTGCCCACGTTATATATCCTTACATAATCCTTCGTATTTCTTTCTGTCTAGACTGTGTCAAACTTATTTCTAATTATATCGACACAATCCTTCATCTGGGCCTTAAAAAACCGTGCATTTCTGGCAAATTGATAAAACGAAAATAAATAAAGGTCCTATACCACTAAACGATTTGCGATTCAATAGGGTCAGATCCATTCAAGTGAAGCCATGGCAGCGCTGAAGGCTCTCAACGCCTCTGGGTAAGTTTCAATTACCGGGAGTGTTTATTTCAAAACTAATATCTTGACATTGTGAATAATTAAAAACTCAATCAAATAAAATTAATATTTTAGTGTCATTGTACACATACGTATCTGTATTTTAATTAATTTTAGTATCAACGTCAGAGGTCACAATGTTTTTTGGGGAATTGATTTGCACACGCCAACATGGGTGACAACGTTAAACCAGCATGACCTCCAAGCTGCCATGGACCAAAGAATAAATTACGTTGTTACCATGACTAGAGATTAGTAAGTGCATTATCAATTTAGTTAAAAGTAAGACACGCTTTCATAAAATATTATTGCTTATCTATTCTATAACAAATCTCCCTTGGTTTCGATTTTACCCAAATGCATCATCTAAATATCACTATCCGTTACCCACTTTAACACTATTTATGTCTTTCATTGTTCTCAAGAAGTAATCAGTGTGTAATATCTGTTAAACTCTACTCACAATCGTATGCTATTGATTGTTTGTCCTCAGTGTCCGCCATTGGGACGTGAACAACGAGAATCTCCATGGTGATTTCTACGAACAGAAAACACGTGACCCGAACATCACCATGAAGATGTTCTCTTCAGTACATAAGGTGGACCCCAATGTCCTGCTTTTCCTGAACGAGTACGGTATAATGGAGAATAATGTAGCACAGGTATATACAAAATAATTGACCACAAATACTGTTTACAGTTCTGTTTGGATAAAGGGAAAATACCACTTGTTCTTGTACCTATATGTATCAAACCATGATAATTAGTGCATTCAGTTATATTCGATCGTTCACAACATTTGTGGATTTGTTTTCAATTCTGTAAATTTGCGTGTATATCCGTTCCACGACAAACTAAAAAAATATGTTATATTAATACATTCATGGACATTTTATTGAATTGAGGATGTGATGTAAGAGAGAGATTTTGATAATGCATGTATGTTATATCGTTGGTGTATCGGTGATTTGACGAATGGCATGCAAACGTGTAGAGAGGTTTAGATAATGAATGTATGTTGTATCGTTGGTGTATCGGTGACTTGAAGAATGGCATGCACACGTGTAAGTTTTACAGTCCAATGAACCAAAGTACAGGACGGAAACATTAAATATTATGATGTAACAGAGGAAATATCATGTTGGTTGAATTCACGTATAGATTTTCGATAAAACAATATATAAACAATATATCCATAATATCGGCCGAAATGATTAAATATGTTGCACATAGGAAAATCAACAATCTTATTGTATATCATATTACTTTTGAATCCTATTTTTAGCCAATGCAACAATTATATGTTACGCTTTTCCACTTATTGTATTGCCCAATCGAATATCTTGACTTTTTATGTATTTTATAAATATTATGCCATACATTAGAATATGCATAAAATGTATGATTCAGTAAAGCATATATTTAATTTACTTTATAAATTAATGTTTGCGTATATTATTTGCTTGGCCAGTATTTCATTAGCATCACTTACATCAGAGTGCACACATGGTCATTTTGCCTTAAAAAATGCCAATTCATTACCAGGAACACATACATATATCTTATCTACAATTATAATTAATTATAGTCCTTACGGAACCAAGCAATGCTGTTCAAAAGTGCCGGAGTCCCGATCCATGGAATCGGGATCCAGAGTCATCTACATAACATGAATCTCGACATAACTGCTATGAAGGTAGCTAGGTTTCATCGTAGTGGACATATCTAGAAATACGTGTATATTGTATTAACTAAATGAATATAACGCTCAGAACGAAAAATTACTCCAACGATATGGTCGTAATGTCCTTGCTAGATACGTTATAATTGTCATTCGTTACCCGACATAGCAAACAGTCAAGATATAAGGACGACTTCTACTTTATCATTATTTGTAATAGTAACACCGAAGTATGCCACCGAAAACGGTATTATCCGTATTATAATATTACCAGTATGTTCAAATTCATTCAGGTTATGAAAACCACAAAAAAATCTGAACTTATGAGGCTATCTAAGTATATATATTAAGGATATAAAATAGAACACAATTGATAAATAAGATTCAGTTAACATGTTGTCACTTTATTTGTTGATGTTTATTCTTAAGCATTAATGCGCACACTTAATTTGTCAAAGTTATGTATACATGTATAATGTATTTGATATTTGTGCTATTGAATACAACACACATTGTTAAATCGTGATATGCATTGTATGCTTATGTTTTTTTTCTTATTTCCCAGCAGTATTCGTACCGTTCTATCCATTTTGTTTCAGTATTAGTTTGAATAAAAATACTAAATTAAATTGCTTGTCATATCCATGCAATTACCTATAAGCATAGCAATTCCAGAAAAAAAACAGTAGTTTATACCATAAACAATAGTTTGTGGTTGTTCTTTATAAAACATGTTGTTAACAGGCCCGACTGGACACCGTTGCAGAGGCTGGGTTGCCCATTTGGATTACGGAGCTCTCCGTAGAGACCACCGATGAAACAGTCAGGGCTCGTGTTCTAAGGGTATGTACATATTGCCAGTAATAATTTCTAGTTTGCATATGGTTGGTAATAAGAAAACATGGTTTATCTTATGTATAGTAGATAACTAGAAATAAAAGACAATTTTCATATTTTAGGTAACTGGAAACCATGATTGGAATCTAGAATAGTAGTTTTCAGATGATATGTATTAAGAAACTATAGTCTAGCTTGCATATGATAGTTAATAAGAAACACTTGTCTTTGTTGTGGATAAAAGGTAACTACAAGCGATAGTAAAGTTTAAATATGGTTGGTGAATGTAACCATAGTATAGTTTGCATAATATAGGTAACTAGAAACAAGAGGCTTGATTCGATATGATAGATATCTAGAAATTAACTCTAGTTTTTTCTTGGAAGGTAACTAGCAACCAACGTCTAGTTTGTATATGATGCGTAAAGTTCTAGAAACTATTTCTAGTTTGCATATGGTAGGTAATTAAAACCATAGTCTAGTTTGCAAATGATGATAGGTAACTATAAACCATTGACTAGGTTGTATATGATAAATAACTCAACACAATAGTCCAGTTTGCATATGATAGGCCACAAGAAATTAAAGTCTAGTTTGCATATGATAAGTTACTAGATAATATATTCTAGTTGACACATGCTTCGTTACTAGTTTGCATATGATAGGTAACTATATACTAAAGCTAGTTTGCACATTGGAGGTAACAAGAAACAATTGTCTAGTTTGCATATTGTATGTAACTAGAAACCGTAGTCTATTATTCTTAGAGTAGCTACATAGAGATGACAATGTAGAATTCTCAGTTTTTAGTGTGATACGTGTAGGAAAAATTGGAGAAGAAGCGACAGTTTCTAGTGTTGCAGGTATTGCTATCCCCGGGGGGGGGTAACTTCCTATATACGGGTATATAGGGGTGTGCCAAAAATATGGGGGTGTTTTTCGACTGAAATTATAGATATGGGTATGGCTTAGAGCATCTAAGTATAGATATGGGTATTGAAATCAGAAATTTGCTTGTATATAAATGCATATAGATTAAATCAGTATCAAAATGGGTATGATAAATTTCATTCTTGTTATAAATGGGTATCAAAAAGTAAATTTCGCCAAGCTGTATCCGCAATCACATAACCTGTAAATATACAGGTGTAACTTGGAACATTACTGTCTCTCCAGGGAGTAGAAACCAGACTGATAGAGATCTGGAACAAATTAATTAGTTCTACCAGCATGATACAGTGGTATAATATCCCTGGGTACAATATGGTCATTTTATAATGATAATGAGATCAATTTTTTTTCTAATAAGCCATTTAGCCCAGTCAAGCACTGTATGTGCCTGTCACAGTGATCAACATTTTTTTACCAAACTGAATACATGTGTACACGGAATTATACTCTGGCTTTGTGACATCTTGGATAATAATATATGTTTTGTAGAAAATTTTGAATATGTGTGGAATCATGAAATCGTTATCACAGGTTTTGAAAGTAAATTAAGACAACATATTTAATTTCCGGTCATACTTAAATATAGGATTTTATTAAAATTATAGTATGAAATGTGTCCACTTTATCAAATTCTAGTATTGAAATGGGTCAAGTTTATCAAAATGATTGTATTGAAATGGGTCAACTTTCTCAATGGTATCTTATACAAATGGGTCTGCTTTTTCAAAAATCTTGTATAAAAACGGGTCTACTTTATCAGAGTTCCAGTATAAAAATGGGTCACATTTCGGAAGTCTCAGTGGGACAACCCTACCCTAAAATTTGGGAAGTTACCCCCCGGGATTGCTATAATAAAAAAAATGTTAGTGTAGAGAGATTTAAGGCGGGGACAATTTAAAAGAAAGTGTCTGAATAATATATTCATTGTATGGTAGAGAGCATTAGTTTAAATAAGGTCACTTGTCTGTACTATCATTTCTACAAACGAAATCTCATTATTATACAAACCGTTTCAATAAATTGATGTCACCTGGTTCGTACGATGAATATCACCATCTGAATCTCCTTTATATGATAACTGAACATGTCAATGGGAATTGTTAGAATTTCGGCTTGTGTTTCAAGGTTTAGCTAAATAAAAATGTCATGGAGATCGGTCGGTATGATGGCGTGTGTGAATGGTTAATGCCAGTCTTTAACCAATTTATGCCTAGCGTCTAGAAAAAAGGCCTTGGCAAACAGCGTAGACCCAGATGAGATGATGCGGCGTCTCATCAGAGTCTGCGCTGTTTGCTTAAAGAAATTTCTGTAAAAATATTCTAAATATAGAAATAAATATACTAGACATCCCTAATTTTGGAAATAAATTGAATTGAAATTGAATAAATTGATAGAAGGATAGGAGAGTCCACTCGGCATAAATGGGTTAATGTCAGTGTGTTCCTTGGTTAAGTAGAACAGAAGTGGCTATGTAATTTGACAGGAAAATATCATTATTTGTGTGAATTTTTTTTTTTTATAGTTTATACTTTTAGATTTCTATTTTGCAAGTATAAGCCACAGTAATATTGTATTTCGCGTGAATAAAAAGTATGAACACCGAGCAAAGCTCTGAAATATAACGTCGGACAAGCGTTTCGTAGTTCAATGTAAGCATTTCATAGCGCGTTCCGTTGATGTTAAACTGGTGTTTGTAAACACTCACGCGACCGAGTAACAACACACGAGTGAAACTATGAATTCAAACGTGTATACAAATGAATGCATCTAAATTATTTTAATACAAAATGTATTATTCAAATGAAGGGACGTTTGTTCTGAATATTGTTAAAGGCATAAGCATTTGTGCATGTAAACAACTGAACAAAAAGTGGTTACATTATGAAATATTAATTTGATTAGTTTATACTGAGGAAAATAAAATATACATGTTTCAGCGAACATACTTTCGAATAACTTTCGAAAGTACAATATAAATATAGTTCAATGTGCAATATGTTTAGAAACATGTGTGTAAGTTGTACCACTTTCCCTTGTGCCTTTTTAAATCTGTGGGATGTGTACGAGTATTCTTTTTCGTTTACAGGACGTGATGACCTTGTACTTCAGTCACCCGGCGGTAAAGGGCATAATACTGTGGGGGTTCTGGAACGGGAGAATATTTAACACCACTGCAGCGCTTTTTGAGGGTCCTAACGTACAAGTAGGTGCAGTATTATATAAAAAAAAATCGTATAGTTACGTGTATGTTGATGAAAAATATATAGTGAGAACACCAGCGAATTAATGGTGAAACTCATTTTTCACGAATATAGATCAATCAACAATAAAATGTATAAATAAACTCGAATTTATATGTGTGTAGCCCAACGCTGCTGGACTGGTTTACCAAGAACTCGTCAAGACAACATGGCGTACAAATGTAACGCTACCAGTCCACGGTAACGGTGACGTGACAGTGCGTGGTTTCCAGGGTGTTTACATGGTCACAGTCAAGAACAATGGCAAGGAGTTAACCCATCGATATGTCAGCGTTATTGATGAAAAGTCCATAGTGGTGGATATAAGTAAGATTTTTTTTTGTCGAAGTGGATGTTGATAATATTGGTTTATTGCTATGCACATGAACGTAGCTTGGTCGGTCGAGATGTTTGTCTTCGGTTCCTTCATTATTTTGTTTCGAGAATGATGTTGCAAACGATTATGCAATTTAGTGTTCTGGTTATTGTGGTGGAAAGGAATACGCTTAAATATTTGAGATACAAAAATCAGAGGTCAAGATAAAAATCGCTTTTGACATGAAAACAGTAACCAAACATTAGTATGTAGAGACGCCTTAATCTATAGACATTATATTATATGAGTGCGCGGATAAAACTCCATGGAATGATGAATACGCTCAATGTGAAGATTAAGAAATCTAAGTTTAATGTAGCACGGGTTTTGTTTCAGGTAAGTAATGGGATGGATAGGCTGCAAATAGGGGAATATACATGTATAGCAAACCCCTGTAATACAGCGATATGTCATTTCAAACGTGCGACAACGTTTACTTTTTAGCGTTTGACTATTCTTTATTTGAATGCCTTATCGGGGTTTATAATGACGTCGTCATTTTCAAATGATGTCATATGAGAAAGAAAAACTTGAAGGATTTATCAGCAGTTTTCCTCGAATTTTTCGGTTATAAAAATTATGCGGAACGTGTTTTGTTTTATCGTGCCATATTTTATTTAACTCGTTATGTAAATTCGTTAAAATATTATTTTATAAACGAAATTACTAAACTAGTTTTATAAATATACTCACTAGCATGAAATGACAACACGTGTCATGTCTTTCATTATATATTCCAAAATTTGCCACTAAACTCACGCCAATGGAATCATATAAAGTATACAGATTTAACTGGCGATTATGGGCAAAACAAAAAAGTATCGGTACACGAATTAATACCTGTTCTATATTTTGGATGTGTCATTGGTCAATCGGCGTATCGTAGTATACTAAATAAAACTGTGGAAGTACTAGCTATTAGACACGTTTCATAGAAATATCTCGGGAATAACCAACGTGTTCGATTCATAAAACCAATAGTCATGTTATCACATATTCCAATTTGTGGGCAAATGTTCGACAGTGTTAATCTGTGGTTTCAATATCTTGGATTGTGGTCACCTATAAATCAGCTTTGCTACACGTGTTCGTCGTGCCTATGAATTTCATCGTTTACGTGTGTTTACAGGTGGATTGTCGGCGCCAGCAATCGTCGGTTAGACTTCAGTGGAGCTCATCGGGAATGTGCCATGTTTATTTTAAAGGCTGTGATTTTATTGTTCAAACTGACAACTGTAATGAAACAATCGTAGCGAAAATAAAAGCCTCTGACAGTGTAAAAATTGTTTTATATTAAACTTATGAAGTTCATGTTTATGGAACAGATATATGGTACACATATATGGTACAGACATGTGGTACAGATATATGGTAGGGATATATGGTACAGATATGTGGTACAGATATGGTCTATCAAGTGACCATATCAGGGTAATAGCATATAGTCCTAGATATCATGCAAACCTATGATCTAAGTGTTCTTGTTCCACCTTGATATAACACTCTACTGTAAACATTAATAGTGACCTAGCTATTGTGAAGATGCTGCCTTAAGATTAACAAATATCTTCTTTAAGCACGTAATATATCCCATCTGAATGATCTTTTTAAGTAAAGACACTATAGTATATTGGTTCTAAATTCATCTTTTCAACAATGTTTCCTTATGAAATCAATAACAATGGACGTTCTTACAGTTATAATTAATTAAATAGTTACTTACCTGTTGGTCTCGGCACGTTACTCAAATGTTCATTGTTGTATAGACGACTCCGATTAATTTATTAAAGTATTTAATGTATTTGCTTGAATGCCAATCGAATTGTTCCTATGGATCGGACGAATGTGAATTCGGAAGCCATATCTCAATCAGAAATAACATCAAGTAATCGTGTCGTTTTGCTACCAACAAAGGCAGAAATTTCATAGATGTATTTTATTTTACATATAATGAAAGACATTGCACTCAACGTAAATTCTGGCGACCGCAATTTGGATTAGCTTAAAGATAGAGGAAATAAATAACGTTTTTGAAATGAAGACCAAACAGTGTCAAGTTTTAAGAGTTTTTAAGAAGTGCATGAAAGAATATACAATAAAAAGGAACTTCACTACAAATTGATACATTAAATACAAGATACAACTGTATACACGTAAAACGTCTTTGACCTGGTTTTACGTTAGTGAACAAAACCCACAGTCAGTCAAAATGGTATATCACATGCAGGCATATTGCAAAAGTCGGACACGTGTACGTATTCAAATGAAATACACCTACGCACATCTTTACACAGAATGACGATTAGAACTTTGCACGATTGACATATTTGGATGAATATGAACAAACCGAATGGCACATATATAATATTATAGTTTTATGCGTACATAGTAAAATGTGAAAAGTTCTCAATCGTCAGTATGTCTTCTTATATACTTAATTATTGCCAATCAAGAAGCTCAGCGATTTTTAGTGAAAGTGGGTTAAGACGATACACGTTTAAAAAAAACTGAATGGCGCGGCTCATGAGTGCGTCACGTGCCGTGACCTTTGACGATAAGAGGCCTCACGTGAGGTCATGTAGGGGGCAACAGCTGTGACAGGAGCAGGGTAGCATTCTCCATGAAGACCCTTCCGGTCACGTTGCACGTGCACGCGGGACTGGTCGGCATCTTGAACTGGATCAGCAGCACGAAGTAGGTCACCATCATGCCGACAATCTGCACGTGACAAATAACGGTTTATATCGTGAATTATAATTGAGCCTCTCCATGAAAAAACCTGTATTAATGACATCAGTTTTGAGATTTAGAAAATTAATTGAGCCTCGTTCTGGGAAACTGGGATTAATGCAGGTGCGTAAAGTGTCGTCCCAGATTATCCTGTGCAGTTTTCACAGGCTAATCAAGCACACAAACAATGACGCCTACCATTAAATCCCAAACGGCCATGGATAAAAAATACAAGACAATGTAAAAAGGTACCGTCAAAATGGTCGGCTTGTCCACGACAAACAGCTTCATGGCCGAGATCCCAACTTGGGTGCCGGTCAATCGGTTCAGAAACATCATCATCTGGAAGATTGCATCCATGGTAACGTTATCAGGTATATGAGCCTCGTTTATATCAGCCTATTGCATGATAATGAGCATATTCAGTAATATCAGAAAAATTTACACAATACATACAATAAATACGGTATCCGTATTAAATTTTGTCATAGCAATAACTATAAGTTACATCATTGCCACTTGTGATGGAATCGTAACTAACATAGGAGAATTGTTGGAAAAGGTCTCGAAGATTGATTTAAAAATTGGCGTACCTGAAGTTGAGTATCGTTGGAGGTGGTTGAGAATCGGATCGAATATATATGTTTTAGTGGCGAGTGGGCCTGGAACGAGAACAAGACTGTGAAATGTTCTATCTGATTTGATGCATCATGATACATGTGTTCGTGCGTCCGTCAATCCGTCCATATATGTTTGCATTCAACATTTAAAAGTTCGATATA
Source organism: Dreissena rostriformis (assembly GCA_007657795.1). Classification (NCBI taxonomy): domain Eukaryota; kingdom Metazoa; phylum Mollusca; class Bivalvia; order Myida; family Dreissenidae; genus Dreissena; species Dreissena rostriformis. Next base: position 214,213 of record VMBQ01000432.1, read on the forward strand.
TTTAGGGATGTTTGGTCGTTTCAAAAAGTATTAATTATGATATACTTTTATTTCATTATAATAAAATTGACATTCAAATCATGCGTTTTCTGTTAACATTCTGAAATTGTATCCATTGGTCTGACTATTATTTGGATGGTGAAATGACTATATTATTTGGATGGTAAAATGACCATTGCTTCTTAATTGGATATTCAATTCAGTTCGTCACTCATGCGGGGTCGATTGGCGGAAGCAAGTCCGATTGTTTACTAGTTTTAGCTAAGCTTTGGTAAAAAAAGGTTAAGAAGAAATTTTAAGCGGACGAGAATCATCCGTTACATTCATCGTGCGACCAACAGTAAGACCGATATTAAGTACATTGTTGCTTGAATTTCAGCGCACCTATGAGAGTGTCAATGTCATATTGCAAGTTAATTTCTTAGGGGAATCTGAAGTATTTTTAAGTAATGAAGTTCTTGATGCGATTGGTTGAAACAAATATTTGAATGTTTTATTGTAGGCAAATGATTTTAGGTTTCAAAATAAAAACAAACAAGAACAATGTTCAATTATGAAGACATTAGGCTAGCTAAGATTTTCCTGCTGGGCTTTGTTCATCGTGGTTCTGTTATTTAAAAAAAGGCAGAAAGGAAGAAAATGTGCATACTACAGTGCGATTGATAAGTTATGAACTGATATTTCATATTTTCTATCGCGAGATTAAAATTGCTACATAGGAAATTGTTGACTTAATCAGAATTTAAATTCAAAGAAATATAAATATGAACTCACTATTTTCAAGAACTGTCCGTAAATAAGCCAAACATCATAAGCCAACCGATCGATTTGAATATATTTTAGCCGATTCAGCCGTTGAAGCCATTTCTATAACCTTCGTTTAGATTATATATAATTAACCACCTTGGATTATATCCAATATTTATAATAACGATTGAAATATGCGAAAACGTAACAAATAACATGGAACATGTAACGGTTACAAAAACATTTTACTAACCCCAAAGCAGCTGTAAGAAGGTCAGCCAACGTCGATATTTTCTTTAAAATCTCTATAACGGTACAACCAATACCACTGCATTCACGAGATAAAAAGAGTTCTACAAGCAAATAACGCTTCGTAAAAGAATATGGGCTACAATAAATTAAGGACATTGATGGTAAATGCTTACGGCTTTGTTGAACATGGTATGATTATTGCATGTTTGTATAGTATATGTACCGGTATAGATGTGTCAGAGCCACGTAAGAAGCATTAAAGAAGAACATTAATTACTCAGAGATATAAGTATGTAATTGGAAAAATATGCGGAATTAATTTATTAACTACTTGTATTGATCGACAATCAATTGGCATTGAACTAATACCCAGTATTCGGCATCTCATGAATATATTGCAGCAATTTGCGAATTATAAAGAATATTTGAAAAAGTCTGGGATTACATAGTAATTTGTACCATCACCAACATCAGTTTAGCGAATTTATTATTCATAGGATATCGGCTGCATCTTTCTATCGGCACCACATTTGTCCCGTGTGTAATTTCTTTGGGCATACGATAAAACAGTGCATACACCAATCGTTTTGGAGGAAATGCTACGTACGTACATGTTCAGTGTAATATCTCTTCTGATAATCGTTCATACGATTGTATAGCAGTACCATGTAGATGTAGATATAGGTTGTATGGCAATTAAAAGTTCGATAGACAAAGGGCTTATCAGGGAAGTAAAATCATATAGATCTAGTACTATTAGCAATATGTTCAAATATTTAAATACATACTTAAATTTTTTTTTAATTGAACATACGATTTTTGAAATAATACATCTTCCACCACGGCAATTTTTTTCGAACAGTAAAATCAAGTCATTGTCTGCATACGAACAAATTTGCTTAATAAATACAAAGCGGGCGAGAGATCTTTGACGCGAAATTATTCAAACTAATATGAACCTAAATAAAGCGCGATATGGTTTCGGCAACACGATTACTAAGTGTAGACTACTGTACAAAATGCATACGTTATGTTTTATTTATGAGTCATTGCTTTGTTATCGTATAAGTACATCACACCATGTTTAAGGTCACACGGGGAATAGTCATGCAGTGGACATCTCCTTCGGTTATGAGTTGATCTGAAAGCAATTTGATTACCACCACATCATTCAGAATATTTAACGAATTGAGAAAGAATCATCAGGCAAATGGGTCGGCTTATATGGTAGTGAGAAAGCCCATTTTGCGAACCCAGTCTCCAAATTTAGCCGTTACTGAAACGTTGTTATTTTCTACATCGATCTGCATGTTTGACTACCCTAGAAACATTTAGAAAAACTTCATGGTTAGACAAGAACTATTTCTGCTGGTCAACAACAACGTTTGGATGGTGAATACGTTAGAATCGGTAAGTTGAAAACAAAAAGATAACAATCGTCAAAAAACGCAAACATTATCGGTAAAGCCTGTCTCGCATAGATAAGATTTGTGAATATTTGAATCTTCTGCCAATATTTTTAAGACAGCCAGTATGCATTTGATTTGCCGTATGACACCAGATTACCAAAATCTTGCGTTAAGTCGAATCGTAATTAGTCACGAAGCACATAACACTTTCAAAATCATAAGTTCAATAAATTCAGATTTTGTAAAATGGCGCTGAATAGAAAAAAATACTCATTGACAATTGGAGCTAAGCTGACTGAATCTTTCTCATGCGTTTTGGTTGTTTAATGCATATAAATATATAATACTGTTAGCAAATGTGTTGTAAAAGAATTATTACAATTATTAAATAAAACAACAATATATGTGACTATCTTATGTCAGTGTATGCTTAAAAGTATGTACGACGTATGATTTAAGACACAGAATTGAACGTTTTGTCTGACCATACATTTGTGTATTCTCTGTTTGCTAAAATGCAAAAACTCAAACGCAGTGTAAAACTTTCCGAGACCTGTGTACTATTTATCGAATCGTTTCCTGGCAATTTGCAAACATGAACATTTATAAACGATTTGTCTCGCTTATGATTGAACGCCAGATTCTGTGATTACAGTTCCTCGTCTTAAAAACAACTGAGTGCTTCTGAATAACGAGAGTATTCATTTCGTTTCACCAAGAGTCGGGCAACAAATAAAAACAGATCAGTGTATATAAAATACCATTTATATTAATAAATCCAAAAAAGCCTTTTAAGCGATAGTCCTAATATGATTTATTGTGATCAACTGAAAGAAGTGCAGAGTGTCACCAGGGAAAGGACACTGATTGGCTCTATTTGTCAACGTGCAGTGGTCCGTCTACACAATGTTCTTTAGAGAAATCTTCTGTTTTATTAAATTAAAAATGTCAAATATTTTATGCAAAGTACAATTCTTTTTATTGCACAGTGGTAAAATCAGCTAACTTATATGATTATCGTGTAACATTTCCAGGTATAAAGGATTGTTTATTAACGTATCCTTACTACTTATGGAATGTTATTGCATGTACATTAAACACTTGCAATATTTCCATGTAAAGCTTCACCAATAATCATTTGACTTTGGACATAAAGACTTCAATTAAAAATTCAACAACGGTTGACTCGGTGTTAAAAGCAGATTTTCTTCGAATAAAATGCTAATTGTTTTGTTCATGCACTCAGAATGACGGAAGACCCGCTGCGTAATAAACTACAATAGCCGTAAACATTGATTAACACAAAGGAATATGGTCATAAAGCGCTTCTATCAGACAGACAGACAGACAGACAGACAGACAGACACACAGACACACAGACACACAGACACACAGACACACAGACACACAGACACACAGACACACAGACACACAGACACACACACACACACACACACACACACACACACANCATACATACATACATACATACATACATACATACATACATACATACATACATACATACATACATACATACATACATACATACATACATACATACATACATACATACATACATACATACATACATACATACATACATACATACATACATACATACATACATACATACATACATACATACATACATACATACATACATACATACATACATACATACATACATACATACATACATACATACATACATACATACATACATACATACATACATACATACATACATACATACATACATACATACATACATACATACATACATACATACATACATACATACATACATACATACATACATACATACATACATACATACATACATACATACATACATACATACATACATACATACATACATACATACATACATACATACATACATACATACATACATACATACATACATACATACATACATACATACATACATACATACATACATACATACATACATACATACATACATACATACATACATACATACATACATACATACATACATACATACATACATACATACATACATACATACATACATACATACATACATACATACATACATACATACATACATACATACATACATACATACATACATACATACATACATACATACATACATACATACATACATACATACATACATACATACATACATACATACATACATACATACATACATACATACATACATACATACATACATACATACATACATACATACATACATACATACATACATACATACATACATACATACATACATACATACATACATACATACATACATACATACATACATACATACATACATACATACATACATACATACATACATACATACATACATACATACATACATACATACATACATACATACATACATACATACATACATACATACATACATACATACATACATACATACATACATACATACATACATACATACATACATACATACATACATACATACATACATACATACATACATACATACATACATACATACATACATACATACATACATACATACATACATACATACATACATACATACATACATACATACATACATACATACATACATACATACATACATACATACATACATACATACATACATACATACATACATACATACATACATACATACATACATACATACATACATACATACATACATACATACATACATACATACATACATACATACATACATACATACATACATACATACATACATACATACATACATACATACATACATACATACATACATACATACATACATACATACATACATACATACATACATACATACATACATACATACATACATACATACATACATACATACATACATACATACATACATACATACATACATACATACATACATACATACATACATACATACATACATACATACATACATACATACATACATACATACATACATACATACATACATACATACATACATACATACATACATACATACATACATACATACATACATACATACATACATACATACATACATACATACATACATACATACATACATACATACATACATACATACATACATACATACATACATACATACATACATACATACATACATACATACATACATACATACATACATACATACATACATACATACATACATACATACATACATACATACATACATACATACATACATACATACATACATACATACATACATACATACATACATACATACATACATACATACATACATACATACATACATACATACATACATACATACATACATACATACATACATACATACATACATACATACATACATACATACATACATACATACATACATACATACATACATACATACATACATACATACATACATACATACATACATACATACATACATACATACATACATACATACATACATACATACATACATACATACATACATACATACATACATACATACATACATACATACATACATACATACATACATACATACATACATACATACATACATACATACATACATACATACATACATACATACATACATACATACATACATACATACATACATACATACATACATACATACATACATACATACATACATACATACATACATACATACATACATACATACATACATACATACATACATACATACATACATACATACATACATACATACATACATACATACATACATACATACATACATACATACATACATACATACATACATACATACATACATACATACATACATACATACATACATACATACATACATACATACATACATACATACATACATACATACATACATACATACATACATACATACATACATACATACATACATACATACATACATACATACATACATACATACATACATACATACATACATACATACATACATACATACATACATACATACATACATACATACATACATACATACATACATACATACATACATACATACATACATACATACATACATACATACATACATACATACATACATACATACATACATACATACATACATACATACATACATACATACATACATACATACATACATACATACATACATACATACATACATACATACATACATACATACATACATACATACATACATACATACATACATACATACATACATACATACATACATACATACATACATACATACATACATACATACATACATACATACATACATACATACATACATACATACATACATACATACATACATACATACATACATACATACATACATACATACATACATACATACATACATACATACATACATACATACATACATACATACATACATACATACATACATACATACATACATACATACATACATACATACATACATACATACATACATACATACATACATACATACATACATACATACATACATACATACATACATACATACATACATACATACATACATACATACATACATACATACATACATACATACATACATACATACATACATACATACATACATACATACATACATACATACATACATACATACATACATACATACATACATACATACATACATACATACATACATACATACATACATACATACATACATACATACATACATACATACATACATACATACATACATACATACATACATACATACATACATACATACATACATACATACATACATACATACATACATACATACATACATACATACATACATACATACATACATACATACATACATACATACATACATACATACATACATACATACATACATACATACATACATACATACATACATACATACATACATACATACATACATACATACATACATACATACATACATACATACATACATACATACATACATACATACATACATACATACATACATACATACATACATACATACATACATACATACATACATACATACATACATACATACATACATACATACATACATACATACATACATACATACATACATACATACATACATACATACATACATACATACATACATACATACATACATACATACATACATACATACATACATACATACATACATACATACATACATACATACATACATACATACATACATACATACATACATACATACATACATACATACATACATACATACATACATACATACATACATACATACATACATACATACATACATACATACATACATACATACATACATACATACATACATACATACATACATACATACATACATACATACATACATACATACATACATACATACATACATACATACATACATACATACATACATACATACATACATACATACATACATACATACATACATACATACATACATACATACATACATACATACATACATACATACATACATACATACATACATACATACATACATACATACATACATACATACATACATACATACATACATACATACATACATACATACATACATACATACATACATACATACATACATACATACATACATACATACATACATACATACATACATACATACATACATACATACATACATACATACATACATACATACATACATACATACATACATACATACATACATACATACATACATACATACATACGGTGTTTGTGTTTGACATTGCAATAATTGTTCAAGATATTTGAAAGCATACTTTTATTGTTCAGTCTGTCAAAGGATGGGTCCTTTTCCACAAGCCCTCTTGTCCTTTCCTTATCCAGAGATGTATACCGTGAAATATCATTAAATTCATTGCACATTAGCGTGGGATAAATACTTATATTAAACAATTAAATAATTATATTTTGAAATAGTATATATGGCGTGTCAAACGTTGCAAAATTCAATGTTTCCATATTTATGTAGCATATTTGTATATATATGTTCTATATTTCCATGTTTGTGTGGTATAGTTGTATATAAATGTTGTTTAAAGTCATATTATATGTTGTTAAATCCTATATATGTATGGCAAAAAAAGTTGTATAATTTCATATTTATGTTTGATATTTTCTTTGTTATGCTTAATCCATTCACGTTTAGCAATACACCTAACAGAGACTTGATCTTTTATCATTAGTAGAATTATAAAAAAAAAATGTTAAACAGGTTAAATGAGAATATTAGAAATAAAATGTCCAGTACAATTTAAATGTGTATTCATACAACTGGTAAATTAGTTATTATTCTTTATTGAATATTAAAAGTATTCTTCAAAACGTCATTTACGCAATCGTCGAGTCAGACCAATGCTTTTTTAACGCCAGACAACACATAATATGATCAATTTGCGAGGACATTAATGAAACATAATGTGTCTGCGAAGCTGTACCGGGGCGTTTCAGCGGTAGCTGTACGTTTGCAAACTTTCTGGGTATGAATGTTGCGACACTGGTCATCGAAAAATGGTTATTTGTAATGTTTAACAGTAACGATATGAGAAGCGTTGAACAATATCAGGTATAATTGATCGTATAAGCTTTCTTGGACATCGAAAAATCCAAATATATTCAGTTTTTACTTAAATCCTTAACTTTTCTCAACAACCATTCACTCATTATCACCAGTAATAAATCGGATCTTTCTGCTCTATTATATATGTCTTTGAATGCATATGCCATCGCTGAGAAAGAAGTATAAGAGGACTCAGAGTGAGTCAAGGCAACGCTAAACACAGAAAATATAGACCTTTTGTAGATCGCCATCTCCGAGTATATGATTCTTGAAATATGTTTGAAAAGTAAAGTTCGACTTAAATTCACATCTCAGCTGATATAGCATGGCCCATTACCTTTTTTTTAATTTAAAAAGTGTGTAACCTCATGCCGTTTCCATTTTTACATTATATACTGAACTATGCATGTCGCGGTTTCTCGTATTTACTCTCATGTTGATAGTAAAACAAAATCATCACTGAACGCTGAATCAACACTGTATTTCTTGCTGGCATATCATGAAAAGATATATCGTTTACAGTATATTGTTATTCGTTCAACTACGTTCTGCATACATTTCAGAAAATATGTATTATGTTAGTATATTTAAAGGAGAAGCTGCTAAGCTCTTCATAAAAATAAGATTCAAAATGGTGTTGTTGTTTTCAAAAACTATATTTAAATCATTTACTCTTGTTATATATAGATCTATTATTATTTTTTAGAAAAACTTTTGCAAATTTACCGTATCATCGTGTGTTCACTGTATTGTTTCAAAATATATTTCATCCAAATAAAGTTTCATAACAAAACTTAAGCAAGTTACACGTGTTTGGCTTATCGGATATCAACATGTTTTTACATATCTGGTTTATTTTTGTAACGGTAAACGAACGAATTGCTTTTCTGGTGAATATATCGAAAACCAAACTGCTAAATTTTGATTAAATGCAGATTTCTTAGTATGCAACCTTGTTTTCTTATGATTATTGTCATTACCGTAATATATTACAAGGATCAACATATAACAAACACTTTGTTTAAGTAGTTTTTTGTGTTTTGTGTCAATCTGTACATTTAATGCGTATGTAGTTGGCATGCATATTAAGCAACTACATTGTTGTGCCAAATCGATCCATCCACATTTATTTATTTAGGAAAATACATCTTATAATTTGCACGGTCAATTGATTATACCAAACAAATAAATGCATGTGAAGAATATACAATATATACATACCAAAACATGACAAGTCCGCATTGTGTCAACGTTTTTATTTACTCTTCCAATGCCTTAAATATTAACGATACAGTTCTTGAATATATATAACCTGCAGACAATTAGTTTTTCATTTCTTTAAAAGTCTGGTTTTATTAAATATCCAGAAAAGGTGCTATATTCTGGTGTATACCAGTGATAAGCCCCATATACTGTTACTCTTTCCCCCTTCCTGAGACGGAATGTTCCTGATGTTCCGACCATGTAACTTCCAGCGTCAGCGATGACGTTGTCATATGGATTGACGAATGTCATTACCTTATTTACCCCATTTATTTGGATATATGCGAATGCGAAGTCCATATTTAAAGAATATTCTCTCTTCTTTGTAAGACTTGTCACAAAAAATACAGTCCGGCAATCCTGCAGGTGAATTCGCCAGAACTAGGATTGTAGTCATTGCCATCATTCAACAATATGGTCGGAAAGACAAGAGGGTATAGATCTGGCACTCTTTGCAATCCAGTGGATGTGAACGCCGACGTGGTATTTCCTGCAGGATATGTACAGCTTTACATGTTTATAAATGCATAAAACAATACCACCAATACTATTTCAGTCACCAACACATTAATATTATGCAACTGCAGTGAAACAGCAACTATACTATAAAAGGTCTGGTAGTTATTATAATCCGATTTGGGTTAATATACATGTGTTCTTAATAAGTGTATGAATATTTAAGAGATACAAATTAGTGTTATGTCAATAAAAAATTGAACACTTACACTTTTATTATGAAAATTAAATCAAAAGGTTCATATCGCAATTATTAAAACATTTGCCCTATTGTTCAGTTCAGAATATCACAAGACATTTTTATAATAATATTTCGAATTGCAAATTTGTTTGTAAACATAATCACAGTGTTTAATGGAATTACGAAAATATCGCATTCTTTCCTTATTAAATTACCATTAGACCTGGCCTATTGGCCACTTGCCTTCAATATAGAACTAGCGGATAATAACAAGATTGTTTTTCTTTAGCAAATGTTTCTTTCGTTTCATTTATTCAATCCTAACTTGTATATTCACTGCAAGTAGTTTGACAACTCATATATTGTTCATCGCTCCCGGAACACGAATATAACGGGTCCGTTGATCCTTCGCAGGAACGTGTTCGTTTCTGCACACCATATCCGCAATTGTTGGAGCAAGAGCTCCAGTATCCCCAGGTAGACCAGCCTGAAACATAGCATATTTTAGGTAAGATATAGATACAGATCATTAAACAACAAACTGTTATGTTTTATCCGTATCTTTTTCTTTTTATATAGTCACGCTTTTTACATAAAGAAAATAGTCACATTTAAATACACGACTTGATAATATAACATGTTTATTGTCATTACATAATGTTTGTACATCTCATTCTGAATATCAGTTCTAATAAAGGGTATGTCTCGATCAGTTAGCCCGCAGCAGTTGCGGTAACGTTCATATAGCCCATACCCAGATGTGTTCGAACATGCGCTCCATCATACCATGACACCCGGTCAAACAAAGTATTCAAGAGTCAATCCTTGTTTCAATAGTTTTATTAAAGAAAAGTACAGCTTGTGGCCATAATACATTTCCCTTCGTGGCCCGCGATATACGGTGTTCTTCGTTTCATGCCACCGCTGCCAAAATTTTAACCAATAACGAATCATGCGGTCGACCACAGTCGACCGATTTGAAGCCCGGATTGCCTAGATGAGCAAATGTAAATATGCACAAACACTTATTCAACTCATGCATCGGTTTAATATTATATCAAACGAAATGTGTAAGCTTGTTTACTAAATGTAAATAAAACAAATCTCCGCGGACCAACTCGATGACACCGGCATGCGGTGATATCTTACCGCGGCGTTTTTTGAACGCCCTGATAAATCCCCAAGATAACCCCGCAATCTTTGTTCTCACCTGCACGATAACTCGTGTTTGTCCGCAACGTCAATGCGAGCTGTACTGTACTTACGTAAATGAAGCTGAATTTCATGTCAGATTGGTTATACTAAATCCTATGAGTAAATGCTAGAAAATAGGGACCTAATGTCGTATAATGATTTAAAATTGCGTATGCATATGCACTAACATAATGTGATATTAAAAGGGCTTCAATTGAGAAATTCATATCTATTTAGTTTTTAAACTCTTAAGTGTTTTTTATACAAGACGCAATGCTATACTACTGACACACGGTTACCTGCACATGCGGGTTTCGAACATATCTCATAGTTGATGCTGTCCCCAAAGCAGTGGTTTCCGTCACGTGAAGGCCATGGGTTATCACAGGCTCGGTCACGTCTCCTGAGACCCACTCCGCACGGGACACTGCACGTGCCCCACTCGATCCACGAGCTCCAGCCGCCATGGGCTAGAACACAAACAAAGCTATGTTATACCGCATCGCATCAACTGAAATTCCAAATTATCTGTCCACTCATACGTTGACTTTTAGATAAAAAAAGTTCTTCATTATTACGTTCAGACCTTGAAATGTTGTATACTGACTTTTTGGCCGTAATATTCGACATACTTGGGCATGTGGAGAGAAGACAATCTCCAGAAATTTGTTTCGGTCCCTGACAGTCGTCCCCTCCGTTGGTAGGCGGTGGATTGTTGCACTCCCTTGTCCTCGTCATCGTTCCGTTGCCACATGTGACGTCACAGACACCCCAAGCGGTCCACAACGACCAACCACCATGAACTGACAATCAAGTACATGAAACAATCTTATATACACTGGTCTTTGATTATACGTGTATTTGGACTATTTATTTTCAATATAATATACATGTTTTACGAGGTTAATGGTTGCATGTGTTAAAATAGCGAAAGAAACAAAGAGAGATGATACGGAACTACAGATTTACTAATTTATTAAAAGTAAAGGTAGTTTCTTCAACACAGATTTCGCAAACGTTCTAAAATGAAATGTCATACCAACACTGCACAGGCCACAGTAGCGTCTGCATAGGTATGTTCCAGTATGAATGTCTTTACATACGTTGAAGGTGGTATTCAACACGTCGCAGTTGGGTTGCTGGTCTATGCAAGCTTCATGTCAAACAAATGTAATCGTTATCGTAAGTAGGTAATTGTCGTTTATACCATTGTAATATAAAATTTAAAAAGTCAATCTAATTCTAATTCAACGTTAACATAACATCACATTCAATTCGCCATACATAAAACATGGCTTAGATAAAATTCTATTATATTTACCATCACTATTTGTGAACATAATGAAGCAGCGTAAACGTTAGCTAAGCATTAACAACACCGGGAAACATTGTTGACTCGTTGTTAAAAGGTTGAAGATCACAGAATCCGAAATACACTTATTTCTAATATTTTCATAATAATACTTATTGATTCGTGTGAAGACCCCAAGATACACAAATTGCATTACGTTATAGAATGTTTAGAAACATAATACTATTAGGCGACAACCTAAATGATAGCTTTTTATTTCAAAATAAAATTATCGACACTTACGAGCTGGTGATGGTGAATCGATCAGAAACCCTGCAACATTGGTCCGTGTATATACCGTCTTTTCGTTTTTCGTTTTGTATTCGACACAACGAAATATGAAAATCAACGCATAATAGTTCATATTCTGATTTTCTAATAACCGAAACAAAAACAAAATACGAAAACTCAATTAACTTCTTTATATCGTTTTTCGTTGTACTCATTATAAAACAAAAAACGAAATTGATTTCACGGTTCATATTTCGTTTCAATCTTCATAACGAACATAAATGTTTGAACATTAGAACGGATTGTTTGATTCCGTTTACCGTTCTTGGTTTGAAAAAACGGTAAACGAAACACGAAAAACGAGTGGCGTTTGCGGAATGTGTTGCTGTCTTGGGGAGGTAACTCATTAGTGGCTTTTTGTGTGTAATTTTCTCCCTTACATAATACTAAATCACTTATTTCCACCAGCATGGCTTCTTACGCGCTTTTTTCGGGGAGGAAAAGACAAGCCGCAAAGGACAAAGACGCGGATATTTTCAGTTGTTTTCCAGGTGTTGTATTTTTCCAAAATGAAATGATCATAATCTTGACATCTAAATGTTTTCCAATGTACCGGTATTTCATGTCCATCAGCCAAATAGATAGGACTTTAAATGGCCTATTAGGACACTTCTTGTTCTTTGCCCCTATGCTATGTAAATTCAGTACTTATTTTACAAAAAAGACTCGTTAAGTTCCATTATAAGGGGGAGTTTCTTGCATTTTAAGAGCTGTAATACCCCTTCGCCTGAGTTCCGTATTCCTATTTTTATTACCGCTTAGACCCGCATGACGTTATTTTAAATAATGGGCTATACTTAGCGTTGATTTTTCTGTTATTTGAATGTAGTGGTCTCGCACAAGTGTTTCACATAATTGAGCCTCGCTCTGTGCAAATGGGGTTTAATGCATGTGCGTAAAGTGTCGTCCCAGATTAGCCTATGCACTCCACACAGGCTAATCAGGGACGGCACTTTTCGCCTAAACTAGATTTTTGCTAAGAAGAGACTTTCTTTAAACGAAAAATATCATAAAAGCCGAAAGTGTCGTCCCTGATTAACCTGTGCGGACTGCACAGGCTAATATTNGTTGAACAATCGATTGTTATGATGTTTTACCTTCTGATACTGTAAGCGCCAGTGTCAAGAGCCAAAAACCTGAAAAGCAAGTTTGCTGTATCGAAAAGTTTAGATTTAATATAATGTAATGAAATTCCATAGACCAAATACTTGACATTTAAATCACTTGACCAACTGACAAAAATATCACATGTAACAAATCTACCGTAATATTAACATTCATATTATTGTTATAGTACTAATTATTTTAATAATATCTATAACGTTCGATTATAGTTGCAATTGTTAACAATAACAGGATACATTATTCTGTTTCGGTTTGTAAACTTAAAATTAACTTCAACGTACCTGAAATAACTGTAGATTGCATGATCAACCTGTTGCGATGTCAGCTCCAGAAATGATAGTTAAACGAATGTGGTTAACAGTCATCCAGTTCGACAAATGAATTTCGCGTCTCTACCCTAACGACAAGACTATGTTTAAACAAGCCTTAACTGTGTTTGAAAAACAAAAGGGATGTTTACTGTTACACCCTTTTAAAGAAGATTGTTTGGCAAAGTTTGTTTCTAAACGTGTTTAACTTGTCCTTTATCTTAATGGGTTGCCAAGGACGCTGTTATCCAATTAAACATAAAATGCTAGTCATGCACTGAGTCATGTTTATTCAGGTAATCTGTGTTATACGTTTTATTATTCGACGTTGTATATGTGTAAATCATCGGTTTTCGGTAATATGAATCAAATGTGCCTTAAGTTAAGGGCGAATATTCACGGAAACTTCGCAATATTAGAAAAGAAATAGTGATTTTTTTAAATATATTTTATTTATTTTTTATTAAATGGTTGCTAAACAATAGGTTTTGCATAAAGGCTCAGTAAATATTTATTTTTTATAAATATATACACTTATCCCGAGGACATGTGTCGCGTGCGCGAGCCTACATAGAAGTAATAAATCGTTATGAATGAACCGAACATGAATTACCTCATATACGAATGCGTTCTATCGATTTACTAGTTGTACCTTAAAATCCCACTACTGCGTATATAAAAAAACACACATTTTTGCTTTAAATATATTTTCTTCTTAACGATTTCACATAGCATTATCACTATATTTATATATACGTGATAATAAAGAATACGCATTGTTTATATACGTATCTATATTTGGGCAATTTCATTGATATACATCATAAATCCTATTACAAATACACTTGAACCATTCGCGTGCGTATCATATTTGAAGAAAAACACTTAACACGGGTTTGCAAATTCAAATTGTGCAAAAAGCGACCGTACTGATATGAAACTGACCTTGAGATTTACCCAGGCAGCGGCATGAAAATTTGTCAAAATGTTTATCTTGACAATATATAGGCCAAGTTAGAATCTGGTTCACACATATCTGACAGACCAAAAAACAAGGTCACTTAGCAAAATCATAGAAAAAAAACACTGTTACCACTCTCAACGCCAAAATTCCAACGCAATCTTGATGAAACTTGGTCATTGTGTTTATCTTGGCAATGTTTATACCACGGTTGAATCTGCTTCAATTGCATCCAAAAACCAGGTCACCATATCAAATCTGAAAAGAACCATGTTAGCACTATATAAGCCACATGTTTGACTCAATGTTGATGATACTTGGTCAGAATATGTCTTGACAATAATAAGCCTAAGTTTGAATCTGTGAAACGTGTATCCAAAACCTTGGTTACCATGTCAAATCTTAGAAGAACCCTGTTATCACTATAGAAGTCACAATGATGACACAATCACGATGAACCTTGGTCAGAATGTTTGTCTTGACAATATCAAGGTCTGGTTTGAATCCGGGTCAAATGGAGATAAAAACTAGGTTGCCAGGTCAAGTCCTTAACAATTGGCATGCCTTGCACGCAGGTGAGCACTTATACCTCAAAATACAAAGTTTCATGGGGCGTATTCTTAAGTAAACATTGTCATTGGTCTGTAAGCATTTCTTGGCCGTCGGACTACTTGTTCAATTTCTGCTTTATATTGATTCGTGTTGAAAAGAAATAGTAGTGTGTGACATATTATATTTTACTTTAAACCATTAAAATGGTGGCCATCTGAGATAAAGGTTTCAAACAGAGTAATTGTGCATGTTATTTTTTTTTAATAACATTCAAAGTGACCGACAACTCGCAGCCATCTTGGACGGAACAAACAAGTAGTCTTCAATTATATAGTTGACATGAGCACAAAGTTCGCATGAGGAGCTTTTAGGATACCGTTATGTCCGTTGTCCGTCAGTGAGTGAATTGCGTCCTTTGATTTGTTTTCTTCTAGCGTCTTCTTCTCCTTAACTCATTGACATATTTTTATGAAACTAAAAAGAAAAACAAAAACTTGGGTGACCCTCTTTCAAAGTCTAAAAATCGTTGTGGTCCATTTTAAGGCAGTTCGCCAGAGCTTAACTAGATTTAAAAAATATGAACACTTCAAAATCATATTCTCTTAAACCACAAGGGTCATGGTTTTAATATTGATGTGTAACATCGTCTAGTGGTCCTCTACTTAGTTTGTTTAAATCATGACCCTGGGGTCAAAACTGCCCAAGCCCCATTGGTCAGATTAATTAAATAGACAACATAGTAATAAACTTTATTTATCTTTTATTAAACTGAAATAATCAGGGGTAAAATATTGTTTGAAAACATTATATGGTTTTCCTCTACTAAGTTTGTTTCATTCATACCCCTAGGGTAAAAACTGTCCACTCCCCATAGGGTAGATTAAGTATAAAGACTACATATTAATTAACTTAAAAATTCTTCTCTCAAACCGCAAGTGTTAGGTGAATTATACTATTTGCAACATTATATGGTTGTCCTCTACTCTCTTTTTTTTTTCAAATCAAGCCCCTTGAGTCAATATTGACCTCTCCCTGTGGGTTACGTGTTGTGTTTTAAATAATGTTATAGTTATTATTCCCCGCCGATAGCGGAGGGATATAGTTTTGGAGTTGTCCGTCCGTCAGTCAGTCTGTCCATCAGTCCAAAGGTCCGTCAGTGTGTCAAAAAGATGTCAACATTGAACTTAATATGTGCGTATATATCAATAAGGAGACGTGAAATGTACAAGCACCATAACCATTCATTTTTCTTTATAAGACTTATTGCCTTTTGTTGTTTTGTACGATGTAACTAGTCATGGCTATATCTCAGATACTATACAAGATTTCAACATGAAACGTGATAGGTGTATAGATATCAATGGGAAGGGCTATGCACAAGAACCATAACCCTAAACTTTCTTAATTAAGAGTTATCGCCCTTTGTTGTTTTTGTATTGTTGCATCTTGCAGCAGTTCTTATATTAAATCATTTCAACAAAAGGAGAAACTTCTCATGACAAGAAAATCATCCATTTTTCACAGTTTTTTTAATGTTAATTGATTCATGAAACAGATGTTACCTTCATTTTATTACCTGCTGCAAACGCATTACAGGTAAAAAAATAAGTGAGAACAGTTCAAATAACCTTTTGCTTCAGTTCTGCACCCATCAATAAACCAACTTTATTCGGCTGGGAATAACAATTCAACGAATTTGCTTGTTTGTTCTTATACTGTATAAGGCCATATCAAATCTTCGTCATACAGTGAAAAAGACCTAGATTACAGCTACAGTTATAAAACAAATATCAGAAAATCTGCAAAAAACAGTTCACTTTCTACATTTCTCGGGTGAGCGACCAAGGACATTTATGCGATCTTGTGCTCTTAAAAAGTCAGGTTACATTTTCTACTTAGAAATTTGAGGTTATCGTTTGTGCGCAACAATTCTATATCTCTATATTTACCAAAGATATTGAAAAAAAAACTTTAGATGTAACCAGGGTTTATATAAACAGATCAAGGCTTATAACTTTGACCAGCCTTTAAGCAGAATTATGCCCCCTTATTGGCCTTTAAACATTTCAGATTCGTGTTTTCGTGCAAGTTAAAATTCTGGTAAAAGTTTTTATGCAACACGTACATATCTCAGTCAATAATAAATGTATTCAATTGCAGCTTCTCACATGGTCACTGACCAATGCCCATGACTCTGACCTGAGCAGAATTATGCCTCGTATCTCTATATCTACTCTAGATATAATATGAAACTTTACAAATGTGTTCAGGGTTTTTAAAATCAGTCAATGACCAAAACCTGTTATTGTGACCAGCCTTTAATCAGAATTATGTCCCCTTTTGTACAGTTAAGGATTGCGTGCAAGATATTAATGCTGGTTAAGGTGTGCGTGTAACGCGTACATATCTCTGTATTTACTACAGATATTCAATTAAAACATCACACACGTCATCATGCGAGGCCTTCCGCCTAGGCCTATAACTCTGACATGCAATTACGCAGAATTGTGCCCCTTTTTGTACACAGGTAAACGTTTGCTTCAACAACTCCTATCTTTAGTTCACATTCAGACCTACCATTGGGTAGACTATAGGGCCAGTTATTTCAAAGAAACTGTTGATAAAAATAGATAAAAAATGCACTCAATAACTTCATTAAGGATGGCGATTTTGTGCACAAAATGTGTGTGTAGGTAGATTACAGACTTATCTAGCGAGGAGTTGCGTATGGGACAAAGGTTGCTCTTACTAAAAATAGAAAAAGACTTTCCGCTCGATAACTGTAGTTTGAAAGGAGGTATTTATGACAAAGTTGCAAATCCTGGTTATAAGATTGGGGTGTGGCAGGTTAAACCGCCGTTTCCGGTAGATTTAACTAAATGGTGAACATATTTGTCCTAATTATGGATAGGTTTAACTCTGAATTGTGCAATAATTTTATCTCAAATTGAGTGTAATTCATTCAGGGTTCGTTTAAACATGTTTGAAAGAGTGTCAATGTAGATCAAAACAGGACATATTTGTCCTAAGTTTAGATAGGTTTAACTCTGAAGTGTGCAATAATTTTAACTCAAATTCAGTGCAATTTATTCATGGTTCTATTTAAAATGTTTGAAAGAGTGGCAATTCAGATCAAAACAGTTGATAACAAAAGGTGACCACTGTTACAACTGTTACAACAACATGGACAAATCATTACAGATAAATCCGACGATTTGTAACTACCAATGACAGAAGCATACTTGTTATCTGAATACATTTATCAACTTGGTTTATCTGTTTCCCTCTTTATTATCAGCAAAATGATAAACAAATGTATGCAACGTCTATTTGCAAAAAGACGTTGGATTTTGTACTTCAGTGTCTATTTTAAGTGTATTGATACTCGATGCAACCAGCATAATATATGCCCTTAGAGGTTGAAGATTAGTAAATCGGTACATATTCTAATAAAAACCTTCATGTAACACACTCTAGTGATAATAACACGCATTCTTTTCATAAAAAAGAGTTAAACTAATAGCAAAAACATAGCTTGTTAATCAGAGGACAGTTTACACTACCTGAAAATGGCTACCTCTGTAGATTCTGTTCATAAAAGTTCGGATGTTGTGAACGAATATGTTTGCAGCGCTTGCGAAAGTAAAACTTTTGAAGAAAGTGCTGATTATTTTTGTGAAACATGTATGAAGTTTTTCTGTGGAAAATGCATTTATCATCATGATCAAATATATGTAAACCATTCCCAATATGGCAGAGGAGAAACAAATAAATGGCCTCTCACAAAGAAAATGGAGGAATGGCTTCTGAGATGTGATTCCCACAAGGGCGAGAAACTTAAAATGTTCTGCCACGACCACAGTAAGCTGTGCTGCTCTGATTGCGTTCTGCTCCATCACAGGTTAGTGACAAACAGTCATGAAATTGAATGAAAGTTATTGAGGTTATATAAAGTTCCAGGGCTGCTTTCACATTCATCAATAAAATATTTTCATTATGATCATTCTACAGCTTCTCTATATAGATGTGTTATGCATTCACATGTTTAATTATTGATGGTAGCACATTATTTCTAGACATCTTGATTTGAAAATGGTGCATGCATTATTGTGATACCCAATTTTTCATTGATGAGGTCGTTTACTGGTAGGGAACTATTTTGATAGAAATTATCGTCAAAGCTTTGTTGATATACCTTTTTTATTAGGTAGTTCACTTCAGATTCAATGTGTTTATTCACTTTATTGTATTGCATGTATAGGGTCACTATGCTGTAAAATAATATAATTAATTAATCACGCCAAGTTTGAAACATATGCTCGAACTGTTTGTAAATGTTGTATTTCACCTAGATAATGTTTAAAAAGGTTCATTTGTTAATAATGCTAAATGTTGCTTTTTCAGACAGTGTACCAATGTGGCTCTAATTTCTGAGTCAGCCAAAAAGCTGTCATGGGATATGCAACAGTTGTCAATCAATCTTCAAACTATTCTTGATCAATTAAATATGTTAAAAAGTACACAAGAGGCCAGCATTCAGTTCGTGGAGGTATCTTATAATGAAAAACTGCAAGAAATCCGAGACATGCGTAACAAATTAAATGCTTCTTTGGATGAGCTAGAAAATACAACCTTGAAAGAACTGGATAAAGTTAGGGATATATTGCAAACTTCTCTTAAGAATGGCGTTGAAAACTGCAGCAGACTAAAAGATGAACTGCAAGAACTTGGTGAAGCTGTAGAGGGCCTGGGTGAAAAGAGCAAGAACGAAATTGAGTTCATAGCCAGCAGGAAATGTCTGGAAAAAATTAAAGAGTCTGAGGCATATCTGAAGGAGAACCCTGTGAAGGTTCTGCCTTCAATGGAATTTCAGGTAAACGTTGACATTGAAGAGTACCTGTCTAAAAAGTCATGTCTAGGAAGGTTTGTCGCATTGAATGCAGACCAGGTGTTGACAGTGAAGAGGAAGTCCGAGTATAGTGTGACAATATTGAGTGACACACTTCAGACGCCATCCATCAAAGGCATTTGCAGCCTGCCTTGTGACTATGTCATTGTTGTTGATACTGATAATAAAAAGGTTAAGCTGTTTGACCAGAAGTACAATGTTGTCAGCTGCAGGTATGTGTCTGGTAATATATGGGATATTTGCCAGGTGACATCCTGGGAGGTGGCCGTGGCTGTTGACAAAAATGTGATGTTCTTCTCTGTAAAGAATGGGCAGCTGATTGAAGGGATGAGGTTTCAGTTACCGCATGATGCTGTCGGTATTGCCCACCATCTTGGAGCGTTGTACATCACATCTTTCACTGCCCTATACCACTACACTCTGACTGGGACACTTGTGAAAAAGCTGTATGAGGATACAGGACGTGGCTTCATAGGTAAATGTATTCTAATTATACATTATATTATTAAATATATTGGACATACTTGTATGTACTAATATTTCAATGTAAAAGAAGATCTTTTTTAAACACTTATGGACTATTATGAATTTATGTTTAGATATT
This sequence comes from Dreissena rostriformis, assembly GCA_007657795.1. NCBI lineage: Eukaryota > Metazoa > Mollusca > Bivalvia > Myida > Dreissenidae > Dreissena > Dreissena rostriformis. The sequence goes on from VMBQ01000432.1 coordinate 236,471, forward strand.
TGTGTAATTAACAAGAGTGTTAATGTATATAATCCTGATTTAGGTATATCTGGCATGTTTACTATTTTTCAGTGTGTAGGTGCGCAGTAAATCCTGCTGGAGACAGGATCTATGTCACAAACAACGATCATCACAAACTACTCACACTTACCATGGATGGCACCCTGTTATCCATCTTCACTGACCCTGAACTACAACATCCTTGGGGTGTTCATGTTACAGCTGCAGGACATGTTCTTGTCTGTGGACAGACCTCCAATGCTGTCATACAGGTGGACCGTGAGGGCAGACAGAAGCTGGCGACTCTGCTTTCACAGAAAGATGGAGTGAGCTACCCTCAGTCCGTCTGCTCCAACACAAATAGAGACCAGATCAATGTGGGGCAAATAGGCAAAATCATTGTTGTGGAACTCAAATAGCTCTACCGTTTGAATATTTATATATACAATTTTGTTTATGTTATTTAAGATTTGTATGTTAATGGAGACGCTGACACAGACCGCAGTAAACAGGCATCTAAACATAAATGTCTTCGAAGACTGCTCCGCATCTACTACGCAGAGCAGAGGACCAACGAGTACGTCCGGAACATGACTGCAACACTTTTGGACACGTCACCAGGCATGCCTCTCTGTGCAAGACTGTTCTTCAGGGCACGCTAAAGGTAGGTCGACGTCGAGGCCGCCAGAGGAAAAGTTGGATTGACAATGTAAAAGAGTGGACATCCCTTCCCATGGATGAATTACTCTCAGCAGTACAAAACAGACCTGACTGGAGGAAGATTTCTGTATCGTCGTCCCTCATTCCCCCCCCCCAAACGGCCAAACCGGTCAAGGGATTGATGATGATTGTAATGACAACATTAACAATAGAATTTGTTTTATTATGATGATGCCCTTAATTACTTATTTATATTATAACGGGTATGTAGTAACAGCGATTCAGAGAATGTGTTCACCATTAACCAATTTTCTATGTAAAAAACGGACATAATTCTCTCATTGCAGGTCAGAGATTTCGAACTTGGTATGTGACTTCATACACTGACCCTCAACACATGTGTGAAGTTTCAATCTAATACCTGTTATAGAAACAGCGATATGAAGAAATTAACGTTTACCTTAACAAACTTTCTATGTACAAAAAGGAGCATAATTCTGCTAAATAATAGGTCAGATTTATTTGACTTGTTCATTGACCTCACACAATGACCCTGAACACATGTGAACTTTAAATTGAATAGCTGTAGTAGAGACAGTGATATGAAGAAGTTATAAGTTTATTGTAATCAGGACATTATGACATAACTGACGCCAACATTTGGGTAAGTAGTAAAGCTCTGACTATTTGGTTACTAGTTGAGCTAAAAACTGCTACAGCTTGCTAGATAACATAGCAATTCCAAACCTTGATCATTTGCAAAACAGTGCTGAATCATTTAAACAGACTACTAAGTGCGTCCACAAAGACACATAGTAATACTTAATATGTATTTCCCTTTTTGAATTGTTCTCAAATTAACTTTGAAAATAATCTTTCTTTTTCATAAAAAACAGGGATAGAAGGGTTTTTTTTCTAAGGAAAAAGTAGGGAAAAACAGGAGCATACTAAAACAGTTGAGAAAAAAGATAAGGTAGAAAGAAGAACCCACTTGAAAGCCTTTGCTAAGTTATTTCAAAATTGCACGATGAATGCCATAGTTACAGTCAGGACAAGCGCAGGCGTCGGCACACATATTCACTCGACTAACAAAGTCCTTTTCAGATAAAAATATCGCCATTATTTGCCCATTGGATAGCACTGGGTAAGTATATCCAGATATTTCAGTAACTTGTTCTTTAATCTGTTTGAAAAAAATGTTTGGGATGTAATGTCTAAGTATAAATGAACATCACTGTACCAACAATGATGTTTCGAGGAATATTCTAGGAAATATCCAGAATAAGCTAGTCACATATTGATTGTTATTATATGCATTTTATTGTATACAACAAACAACTTATCACAGGAATTCTTTCAGCAGTATAATGATTATTAGGCAGTAACAAAATACTAAAATTGTATTAAAATAAAACAAAGATTAAAATAATTTAAACATTTAAAATATAATTTCACAGTTAAACATACATATTTGAAAAAACAAACAAAACAAAATGTACTGCACTTGTGGTAAACGTAATTGGATCACGCAAGTGGACACAAATCTACCTTGTTATACATGTAGTATTATTTCTTTCGTTATTTGTGAACCAAAGTACCAAACTTAATACCTAAAAGTACCACTAAAATGAATCATAAAAAGGCAAGTAGGAATTTTTGAACCTGTTAAGTTGCGAATCTGGTCTAAGAATACATTAAACATTATAAGAATTCAAACCATGTGACCACACTTCAACAAAGTGACCTTGCCAACAGCAATAATGTCAAGCATTAAAATATCACGGTAATTTTCATAAACGAATTGCTCATAAATTATGATGACACAATTATGTTTATGTATCTCTACATGCATTGAACCATAAAAAAGCATATCACCTAGTGTATCTCATCATATAAACCCTTTAAAATTCAATTTAAGTGTAATATTTGCTGTTTATTTCTTTTTTGTCTTTGAGCTTTTTGAGCTCTTTGAAGCTTGAGACTCGGGTCGTTTCTTCTCCTCTTTGACCTCTAACCCTTCCTTGGATGGGGGACGGGTGCTTGGGGTTGTCGGCGTCTTGGGAGTCTTAGGTTTGGCTTCTTTGTCAGCTTCCTTGGCATCAGATTTCTCGAGCTCAGCAATTCTCTTGGCCATCTCTCGTATCTTCTCCATGACGATGTTCAACTCCGCCTCAGCGTTGTCTGCTCGTTCCTCCGCACCCTGGGCTCTTTGTTCAGTCTCCCTAAAAATGGAAGACCATGCTTTCATTAACAATGACACTTAATCAAACATTTAAGCATCTAATTAGTTATCCATGTTTTTGTTTCAATTATAAACAAGAATATCAGTGAAACAGATAGATGCTCCCTGAACATTAACTGTGTCAATGTATGGGTTGTGTGGAAACTAATTATTATTCAAGGGTCAATAACTCCCTGAAAAATCCCTCGAGCTGACATGACAATATACATAGGTCCACCCCTCTAGGTAACCTGCATATTAAGTTTTATCAAATTGGATCATTAGAGCCTGTTATCTGACACAGAAACGTAAATTCATTTGAAAATGGCATACTTATAATCAAAGACAATAACTGCCTGAAAAATTAATGGAGCAGAGCATTTTGAAAATATATGCATGTCCACACAATAGGGATGCTGAACAGGAAGTGTCATACAATTCTGATCTTTAGTGTATGAGATCTAATACTTGAAGGAATGATTATTCAAATGGCAATAATTCGTAGAAATTTAAGGGAGCCGAAGGACCTGACAAGAAGCTCATGTCAACAATAAAAAAAAGTGCATATAAACTTCCTTAAATTCAGATCATAAGTTTCTGAGATCTCGCGGGAAATTGAAAATCCATTTGAAACTGACATATTCTAATATATGAAAGGCCAATACCTTCCTGAATAGTAATTTAACAGAAACAAACTGACAATGATGCACATGTCCACTCTTTAGGGATGCTGCATATCAAGTTTGGTCAAATTCAGATGGTTAGTGTCTGAGATCTCGCACATAAATGATAAGTGAGACGGATGGAAAGACTAAAGGACAAATGGAAGGATTGACTGACATACAGTAGGACGAAAAACGATTGTCTGGAAAATTCAATTCAGACCCACACAAACTAAATTCTGTCAAAATAAGAATTTGGACAGACAAAGCGGCGACTTATTGGTTCCCCCTTTTGGGAGAATAATAAACATGTACAATGGAATTGTATGTTTCAATGAAATATTATTAGTTACACTGTTAGTAACTGATGGTGTATGGGATATTCACCCTTAGTAATTTCATACCATACGAGAGCGAAGCTCGAGTATGGTATGACATTACTGAGGGTGTATATCGCATACACCATCAGTTACTAACAGTGTAACAATTATATCTCACCAACTACCTTTATAATATATAATATATAACATATAATATAATATAATATATAATATAATATATAATTTTTAATATATAATATATGATATATAATATATTATATTTAATATATTATATATACTTATATTTATATATAATATAAAATATATAATATATTTAGTATATATTATATATAATGTATTACATATAATATATCATATATATTATATCATATATATAATATCATATATATTATATATTATATAAAAATATTTTATATATTTTATAGTAAATATTATATATTAAATATTATATATAAAAATATATATTATATATTAAAAATTATATATTATATATTAAAAAATATATATTATATNGATGGCTTGTCCAGGGAGTATATAGCTCACTGTCACACAGGGCATATTAAGGTGCTCACCTGTCCTGATGGCTTGTCCAGGGAGTATATAGCTCACTGTCACACAGGGCATATTAAGGTGCTCACCTGTCCTGATGGCTTGTCCAGGGAGTATATAGCTCACTGTCACACAGGGCATATTAAGGTGCTCACCTGTCCTGATGGCTTGTCCAGGGAGTATATAGCTCACTGTCACACAGGGCATATTAAGGTGCTCACCTGTCCTGATGGCTTGTCCAGGGAGTATATAGCTCACTGTCACACAGGGCATATTAAGGTGCTCACCTGTCCTGATGGCTTGTCCAGGGAGTATATAGCTCACTGTCACACAGGGCATATTAAGGTGCTCACCTGTCCTGATGGCTTGTCCAGGGAGTATATAGCTCACTGTCACACAGGGCATATTAAGGTGCTCACCTGTCCTGATGGCTTGTCCAGGGAGTATATAGCTCACTGTCACACAGGGCATATTAAGGTGCTCACCTGTCCTGATGGCTTGTCCAGGGAGTATATAGCTCACTGTCACACAGGGCATATTAAGGTGCTCACCTGTCCTGATGGCTTGTCCAGGGAGTATATAGCTCACTGTCACACAGGGCATATTAAGGTGCTCACCTGTCCTGATGGCTTGTCCAGGGAGTATATAGCTCACTGTCACACAGGGCATATTAAGGTGCTCACCTGTCCTGATGGCTTGTCCAGGGAGTATATAGCTCACTGTCACACAGGGCATATTAAGGTGCTCACCTGTCCTGATGGCTTGTCCAGGGAGTATATAGCTCACTGTCACACAGGGCATATTAAGGTGCTCACCTGTCCTGATGGCTTGTCCAGGGAGTATATAGCTCACTGTCACACAGGGCATATTAAGGTGCTCACCTGTCCTGATGGCTTGTCCAGGGAGTATATAGCTCACTGTCACACAGGGCATATTAAGGTGCTCACCTGTCCTGATGGCTTGTCCAGGGAGTATATAGCTCACTGTCACACAGGGCATATTAAGGTGCTCACCTGTCCTGATGGCTTGTCCAGGGAGTATATAGCTCACTGTCACACAGGGCATATTAAGGTGCTCACCTGTCCTGATGGCTTGTCCAGGGAGTATATAGCTCACTGTCACACAGGGCATATTAAGGTGCTCACCTGTCCTGATGGCTTGTCCAGGGAGTATATAGCTCACTGTCACACAGGGCATATTAAGGTGCTCACCTGTCCTGATGGCTTGTCCAGGGAGTATATAGCTCACTGTCACACAGGGCATATTAAGGTGCTCACCTGTCCTGATGGCTTGTCCAGGGAGTATATAGCTCACTGTCACACAGGGCATATTAAGGTGCTCACCTGTCCTGATGGCTTGTCCAGGGAGTATATAGCTCACTGTCACACAGGGCATATTAAGGTGCTCACCTGTCCTGATGGCTTGTCCAGGGAGTATATAGCTCACTGTCACACAGGGCATATTAAGGTGCTCACCTGTCCTGATGGCTTGTCCAGGGAGTATATAGCTCACTGTCACACAGGGCATATTAAGGTGCTCACCTGTCCTGATGGCTTGTCCAGGGAGTATATAGCTCACTGTCACACAGGGCATATTAAGGTGCTCACCTGTCCTGATGGCTTGTCCAGGGAGTATATAGCTCACTGTCACACAGGGCATATTAAGGTGCTCACCTGTCCTGATGGCTTGTCCAGGGAGTATATAGCTCACTGTCACACAGGGCATATTAAGGTGCTCACCTGTCCTGATGGCTTGTCCAGGGAGTATATAGCTCACTGTCACACAGGGCATATTAAGGTGCTCACCTGTCCTGATGGCTTGTCCAGGGAGTATATAGCTCACTGTCACACAGGGCATATTAAGGTGCTCACCTGTCCTGATGGCTTGTCCAGGGAGTATATAGCTCACTGTCACACAGGGCATATTAAGGTGCTCACCTGTCCTGATGGCTTGTCCAGGGAGTATATAGCTCACTGTCACACAGGGCATATTAAGGTGCTCACCTGTCCTGATGGCTTGTCCAGGGAGTATATAGCTCACTGTCACACAGGGCATATTAAGGTGCTCACCTGTCCTGATGGCTTGTCCAGGGAGTATATAGCTCACTGTCACACAGGGCATATTAAGGTGCTCACCTGTCCTGATGGCTTGTCCAGGGAGTATATAGCTCACTGTCACACAGGGCATATTAAGGTGCTCACCTGTCCTGATGGCTTGTCCAGGGAGTATATAGCTCACTGTCACACAGGGCATATTAAGGTGCTCACCTGTCCTGATGGCTTGTCCAGGGAGTATATAGCTCACTGTCACACAGGGCATATTAAGGTGCTCACCTGTCCTGATGGCTTGTCCAGGGAGTATATAGCTCACTGTCACACAGGGCATATTAAGGTGCTCACCTGTCCTGATGGCTTGTCCAGGGAGTATATAGCTCACTGTCACACAGGGCATATTAAGGTGCTCACCTGTCCTGATGGCTTGTCCAGGGAGTATATAGCTCACTGTCACACAGGGCATATTGCGGTGCTCACCTGTCCTGATGGCTTGTCCAGGGACTGCACATGTGTGTTGTCATCACCACCTATCACTTCAAGTTGCTCACCATCCTGTAAAAAACATGGCTAAGTTATGGGCTAAAAATGGGAAAAATGCTTATCCTGATTAACTAGATTTTGTTAAATTCTTTGTAATATATATTTCTTAGGGTTCAGAGGCACTTAAAGTCATTACAATATACAATAATTACTAATTTTGAGCTAAAATGAGTTTAAGAATAACAAAAGTCTATAAACATGATAACTGGCAGAAGGTCCTTGTTATACTTGTTTATATTGAACTGGCTTTGACTGTTACATGCAGTTGAGCCTCGCTCTGGGAAAAGGGATTTAATGCATTTGCGTAAAGTGCTGTCCTAGATTAGCCTGTGCAGACTGCACAGGCTTATCAGGGACAACCCTTTACGCCTAAACTGGATTTACGCTATAAAGAGACTTAATTAAAATGAAAAATACAATAAAGCGGAAAGTGTCATCCCTGATTCGGCTGTGCGGACAGTACAGGCTAATCTGGGACGATACTTTACGCACATGCATTAAGCCCGGTTTTCCTAGAGCGCTTCTCAGTTGTAACTAAGCTCTGGTCTTACCTTGAGTTCTGAACCCTGTTTGGCCCCCGCTTCAGGTGCCTTTTGCCCAGATTTCTCCTTTTCTTCCTTCTTCCCTGCAGCCTCAGTCTTATCAGCAGCCTGAGTTTAATAAACATCTCAAAATAAGACAGTGCAATAAATAAAACAATTTTGAAACTGTTCAGTTCCATGAACTCATATAATATCTGTACTCACGAAACATCATTCAAAAATTAATTTTTAGGATGATCTTTCTCCAATATTAAAGTTACAGTATCAATAAAACATATGACGTGCCATTCTAAAAATTATATTACTGTTATAAAGTAGCTTTCTTTTTATGAAGATGTGCCACTTTGCAGCTTCATGTGTCTAGTCACTACACGGATGCAAACGGATATAATAATGTACTCAACGAATAATTAGCCATCAGTGAATGTGGAAACCATGCATGCGCAGAAAAACAGATGATGGCTTGAGCTATCAAAATGTTTTGAAAATGTTTAAATGGGTTTAGACAGAGTGCATTAGAATAGTTAATTTCAAAAGCCAAATTCCTTATTTTTATTGCTATATTATACTTCGGTTATTGATATTGTATCTTTAAATATCTCCAAGCATATGTAAGCTGATGTTTGGCAACATTCGTAAATAAAACAAACTTGCAAAGAATAACTTGACCAAAACAACATGCTTAAATTCCATTTAAAGAAATGCTGTAAACAACACCAATCATTACACAACTCCACCAATACTTCCCAACGTACAGTTTTATGTTCCGGCTCCTCCTGTCTGACAAGCTTTTCCTGATCCACAAAAGCATCGTCTGTCACCAAGGTGACGTGCTTCTTGTCCTTGACCTTCGCCTCCTTGTCCTGTTTGGGGGGCGGGAACAGGGCCTCCACGGACTCCCCCATCAGGTGAGAACACAGCAGCTTGGACGTCTTGATCCAGTCATCACACTCATTCTACATGAAACAGGCATAGTCATAATATTTCTATTTATCATACCACTACATTGATATTTGACTAATATCAGGCTGTCTGATATATTTTTTATAGCACGTGAAGTATAGTCATATCAGTCAATGTTTTAAGTCATATTATTTCTTTCTTTCTTTTATTTTATTATTTTATATTCTTTTATTTTAAGCCTCCCCTGAGATTTAACACAACGATAGGGCAGTAACCTGTTTATGTCTATGTATCTAATTCAAATTAATCACATTATCAGTTCAACATTTAGATAATAAAGATAATTGGTCTTGACAACCAAAGTAAACCACGTTGTGTGAGGCTGAGCAGCAGAAAGTGTTTACCTTCAATCGTTTTAGATCCTTTAGTTCATGATCAGCATTCTCTTCCATCTGGTCACGCCTTCTCTGCGTGTTCTCCATCACGATCCCATTACAGCATCTGAAAAATAGACAATCCCATTACAGCATCTGAAATAAAGACAATCCCATTAAAGCGTCTGAAAATATAGACAATCCCATAACAGCATCTGAAATAAAGACTATCCCATTACAAAATCTGAAAATATAGACAATCCCATTACAGCATCTGAAATATAGACAATCCCATTACAGCATCTGAAATATAGACTATCCCATTACAGCATCTGAAAATATAGACAATCCCATCACAGCATCTGAAATATAGACTATCCCATTACAAAATCTGAAAATATAGACAATCCCATTACAAAATCTGAAAATATAGACAATCCCATTACAGCATCTGAAATATAGAGTATCCCATTACAACATCTGAAAATATAGGATGTTGGTAGAACATGTATGCTACTGCAGTCAACACGATAAATGGTTCATATATTTCATTTATGCGTCTGTTTTTCAAAAAAATTCATGATGTATCAATCTGATAAAGATGATTATGTGTCACTATATGACAGACAAATGTGCAAATGATTATATTGTTGATTTGATTATAATTGTAATTATGTATTTGTACAAATAGAAAACAAGCCAATATTATAAGCAATTAAACTAAAAATAAAGTTAAAATACAATTAATAGTACATGATTGAAAATATTTCAAAAATATTCTACCAGGACCCTCATTCAAAAGATTCAAACTAAAACTGTTTAAAAAATATAAAAAAAACACACAACTACAGAATTATTGTAACTAAGAAACAAACACTCAAACTTCTGTATAAACTGAAATTAAACTTAAACATTCTGAAAATTTCTATCAAAAATGCAGACTCTAGATTTTGAAAATCAAACTTGAATACATGGAACACACACTTGTAAAAAAAGTGAAACATTCAAACACAAAACATAGAGCTCAAAACTCAAGCCATATAATCTCAATTAAAACTGAAGAAGTTAAAACTTAAACAAATACTATTTAAACTAATAGGAATTTGTGCTAATTCTAAAATCAGACAAGGGGATTTATAACTCAAACTGGAACATTGCGTGCTCAAACTAAGGCTCTCCAAACTGTAACTTCCAATGTCAAACATGTTGCTTACATCCTGGTCCCTTTCTGTACCTCCTGAACCTCATTATCAATCCGACTGGTTGACAGGCTGAGAAAGGTCACATGATGTAGTACAAGTAATACTTGCATAAATACTTAACAATGTTGCCATTACAAAGCTATGAATTGCATGGTCTATGTAAAAACTAAGTTTAAACCTATTTATTATAGCTTGATTGCATTTAAAGTACTTACTACTTATTTGAAACGCTCTCGAGTCTGTTTCCTGGGCCTAAAACCAGTACTTGGTGTCTTTGAGGGAGATCTGAAGAACGCTCCCACAGTGGGGATCAAACCCGTGATCTCCAGGTTGCAAGGCGGACACCATATCCATTACACCACAGCGACCTTATGTAAGAACTTGCAAAATGAGTACCATAATCATAATAAGCAGGCACATTTTTGGGGAAAAATTGTAACGTACAGCTCATCTGTTCATGTCTAACACTCAACAGGTTTAGTACTTACAGTACAACTTTAGATGAGAACAGAAGGAGCTGCTCAAAGATGTACTTTGCCCCCTCATACAGCTCATTGAGGGTCCTGCTGGCGAGCAGAGCCATCTCTCCGGCCTCCTTGGAGTTGCCGAGCCGGTCCGGCGCCAGGCGTAGCAGCACTTGAACCATCCACCGTATCATGTCTGAGTGCAGTGTAGTCACCTGGGGGAGGCACACAGGGGCATGATGATAGCAGTCAGTAGGGTTTTAATGACTTTTAATGAGCAACAATAAGGTGATGACATTCTTCAGGGTACTTGCCTATTTTACTCAGAATTTGGTAATGGTTACTTTGAAGTGTATCAGAAAGTGACAATTGTTTTCTTTTCCTCTTTGGAAGGTTATTTTTTTTGTTAATACATATGATGAGTACTCAACCTGGCCTGGACTAAGTGCTTTTTACAGAGAATATAATTGTGTCACACAACCAACAACAATTTATCTTTATACGAACCTTGAAAATAAACATTACAATTTAGCAGAGAACAATAGCGTTAACAGTGTTTATAAATTGTCATTTAATATGTACGTCTACGTGGCACAGTAGTAGCTCACTTGCTTTTGCTTTCGTAGGTTGCGAGTTAGAATCCCATTTAAGCCTTTTTTTTATTCAACATTTTGTCTTGCGATTCTTATTATTAAAGACTATTCAAAACATTATACATGTATATTTGTTAAAAAATTAGTTAATTATTTTTTTTTTAAATACAAAAATCTGTGCACAAGCCCCTTTAATAATGAACATACACAATGGAGAAACAGTTTAAAACATTAATCAAAATTGTAGGAGGAAATATGTAAATTTGACTGTGCTATTGATGAAATTGTACTACATGCCTGTTCCACGAGCTTGGCGTCCTCGCTGTCTATGGCGTTGGTTGCCGTGGTGACCCACTTCTGGACACGCCTCACTGTGTCATTCACCTCCACCCTGGCGACATGAAGGACACATTAAATCTACCAGTCAGAATAGGATTGTATGTGTGCAATTGAACAACAATCTTGGAAAACAGCTTTTAATGCATGAATGTTTAGCCTGTTCAGTCTGCTAATCAGGGACAACACTTTCCGCCTAAACTAATTATTTTTTTTAGAAGACACTTACTTTTAACGAAAAATACCATAAAAGCGGAAGGTGTAGTCCCTGATTAGCCTGTGGAGACTGCACAGGCTAATCTGGGACGACACTACGTACACGCATTAAGCCCCATTTTCCCAGAGCACTGCTCAAATGTTTTATTTCTTGTATAGTCAGTGATTTTTTTCAAATGTCCAGACTACTTAAATGATTGATTCGCTTAAGAGACATAGTTTTAAAATATCCACAATTCTTGTTAAGTCCCGAACTACACACGCAATGGAAACTTCGTTTTAGTTATTTATGAAAAACCTGATTATTCTTTATAAGTAAGCAATAATATTCATTTTACAAGAAGAAAAAATCAAAACACTTAATTGCTGTTGATATGTTAAATGCAGGTTTATTGTAAACATAATGTTCATTGCAATTCTCATAAATACAGAATCATGATTTTGGAAGAAATGGATGAGGTCTAAAATACGTATCTCAATACAATTGAAAAAAATCACTGACATTGCAATGACATGCAATATCTTACCATAATAAAACTTGAAATTAAATTTGAAGATGAAACAACTAGATATAAAGAACATCGTTGGGCATCATGTATTAAATTAAATGTATTTAAGTAACAAATAATCTATTGATTGGAAAACAACAACATTTTTCGATGTTTTTAGTTTGAGTGAACAAAACAAAAATTCTTACAAACAATTAAGAACTCTCCAAAGACCGCGCCCTCAACTACTCTTCTGCTGTGATAGTATAATGTACATTTTTGGTTAGTCATCTGATATAATGACCACAGAGACATGTGTGCTGTTGAATAACCAAAGTACTTACGGAGTAGTTGCACACAAACATTAACCAGAATTTCTACATACAAGAGGCATCATTCTGCTAAATATCAGGTAAGAGTTATGAAAATTAACAGTGACCTCACGCAATGATCCTGAATACATGAGTGAAGTTTACATTGAATACCTGTAGTAAAAACAGTGATATTCATGTAGAGAAGATAACTTAACCATATTTTTAAGTACAAATGGGGCATAATTCTGCTAATTTGCAGGTCAGAGTTTTTTAAGTTTAGTCAGTGACCACACACAATGACCGCAAACACATGTGTGAAGTTTCACTTGAATGCCTGCAGTAAAAACAGTGATATAAAGATGTTGCACATTTACCATAAGCAAGCATTATGCAGATGCCGTGACAATGCCGACATTTGGGCGAGTTCTATAGCTAGGACTATTCAGTGAATAGTCGCGGTAAAAATAAGTCAGTTTACATAAAATGTAAAGCATATAAGAAACACACTAGAAAACTCTTTTCTTGGCTGGCCATGTATTTTAATGCAAAAACCTAAATGAACAATATAATCACATTCAAGTGCATGTTAAACATTGCTTAACACCTTTTAAAAATAAAATAATATATACTTTCGACATTATAATACAATGTAGCAACTCCATAACATATCAACACAAATGAAACACACAGAAGTATTAAATTTGTTAGAAATAAACAAATATATAAATCACATTTAGAAGAAGGCTGTTTGAGAAAACGTCAATCCTGAATCTCATCACAAACACATTTGAAGGCAATTTTCAGGCATTTTTTAAAAGATTCAGTACAATTAATGCTGCAAAAATACTTGACAAACAGGCATTGTTGACATGGGTATATCAATGTGGAGTAAGCTATGCTGAAGTTTTTCTATAAATATTGAAGCATTATAATTCAGTATCTTGTTATGGGAAGTAAATACCATCCAACAGACAGTGTTTTGTGAAATAAAAATGTTTGCCTTTACTTTTTAAAATGGTTTTAAACTATTATGGAGCAGCCTTATTCTTCCTGTGACACAAAATTAAAATGTTCTCGTAAGCAACGCTGTAGGATTCATATCACCTCAAAAATCAACATTTAAATAATTTTCGTTTTTATTTTTTTTTCTGAATTAAAAGTATGCAGAGTCATAATTTATTGTATACCATTAAATATAATGAGTCTTTTATAATAATTATTTAGTTTTCATCAGCTTTTTAATACGGTTAGGACTTTAAGAGAGAGGTTTTTTTACACCATGATATACAGGCCAGATGGCTTTTGGAGGACATAAAAGTTAATACAGCCAGAGTCCAACAGGTTTGCTTTGAGAAATGCAACAGAAGTTAACGTCCTGGTACCATACCCTAGCGTCCAGCCCTTTTGCCGAGACCTGGCACATTAAACAACAGCGTTAGTAGTGAACTCTGGACAAAAATAACAACATTGACTAGCCATCACAATATGGTATCAACAACAATGCCCCAGATTTCTAAATTAAAATTAAACACTATTTTTTTTCTCAAAATTTGGTAAATATATCTAAACATTATTAATATTATCATGTATTACAGCGTAAACAATGACGTTTTTGATTATTCCTGCCAATTAAGATGTACTATTTTGAAATAAGCATTTCATTTATCATGGTCAATTCAACTAGAAATGTGTCACATACACTGATGCGCCACAATGCATGTTGGACAAAGACAATTCCACTATTTATTTTACAGTGGACCAAAAGACAAAACCCCAAAATTGGTCGCAGTCAAAATTCCTACCATTATTATTATCTACACATTTAGTTAGCTGTAAAAGTTTTAGCTAAATCGGCTGCCAAGGAGTTAGAGGAGATAAACATAATGATATATATTCTATAGTAACAAAAAATGTCAAAGGGCCATCACAGCAAAAATTCCTTCCTTTTAGATCATCTACCAGTACACATTAAGGTCATTAAATTGTGCAAATTTGAACAAGATCCACTCAGAAGTTAAATAGGAGTTTAGAACACACACTTTTGGGACTATATATTCCATACTGGAAAAACAGACAAAGAGCCATAATTCTGCTTATACTTGTCACAGCCAAACAAAAACCTTAACGATCATCTACACAATAAGGTCATTCAAGTGTGAACCGCTGAGCGAGTTACACCTGTTAGTTAAAGAGGAGTTCAAAAATCGTTGCGGCCAAAAATCATTTCTTTATGATAATCTACACATTAAGGTCATTTAACTATGAAAGTTTAAGCAATTTCCACCCAAAGAGTAAAGAAGAGTTCAAAATACAAGCATCTTGATGTATGTATTGACAGACAGACAAGTCCAATGTTTAATGTCTCCCACTATGTGGGGGGATACAAATAAAATGTCATGAACATATGGTGCATAATTTAAAAAAAATTGAACATTAAGTATGTACTAAAGGGAGATTGTATTGTTGATACCAAACATGAGTGAGTTAGCAAAACAATAACTATTTTAAACTGTGATTGCAAACACAAATATATAGAAGGTTGGAAAGATATTTTAAAAGTTACTTAAATCATAAAAATAATAGAGGAATAGTATATTTTGAATGAATCCCTTATATTAATTGTGGAACATAGTGAGTGACAATTTTTTTTTTAATATAATTACTATTATTATAATTATTATACTCTAAATTCTAACACTACAATACTGGCTAACATGCTTCCATTAACACTGGTATATGGATTAACAAGGATCTAGATGGCTTATAATAAGCTAGATCTACCGGGGTAACTATCAAACAAGAAAGAGGGCAATGCCATGAAACCAGGCTTTCAACAGTTAACTGATTAAAAAAATAATTGTTCTGTTTTAAGGCCCCTAATTCAATCCCAATCAAGATTTATATGAAAGCTTGCAAATGTTTCATCAAGATTGGTCAATTGCAACTTAAGTTATTGACCTTATTGGCTGTTTTTCTATTTTTAGTACCAATGACCTTGACCTGACTGGCCCCAAATGCAACCCAAGCTATGTCCTCATATGGGCTACCTACAAACAAAGTTTTAGTGCAATCCAAATTTAAGTTAAAAATTAAGTAGAAACCATGTTTCTTTTTTAAGAAACCTTGACTTCCACTTGACTTTTCTCAATTACAATCCCAAACTAAGTCTCCATGCAAGCTTAAAATATTCAAAGTTTCATTAAGATTGGTCAATGTAAATTATTGCAGAGTTATTGACCGGAAACCAAATGTTTTACTTCATCGCAAGCCTGAACGCCAACTCTTTCCCTTCCAAACCATTGCCATACCCCAATCTTTATATTCCATATTTCTGCTAAAACTTGTTGCAGCCAAAATTCCATTCTTTAAGATCATCTACGCATTAAGGTCATTCAACCGTTAAGGTTTGAGAAAGATCCACCCAGTAATTAAAGAGGAGTTGAAAACACAAAATGTTGGGACTATAATTATATTCTACTGTAGAAAAACAGTCAAAGGGCAATATTTCTGCCAAAACTCGTTGCAGCCAAAGTTCCTTTCTTAACGATCATCCACACATTAAGGCTATTCAAATGTGAAAGTTTGAGTGAGATCTACCCAGTGATTTAAGAGGAGTTAAAAACATAACATTTTGGGACAGTATATTCTTTAATTGAAAAAAACAGACGGCCATAATTCTTCCAAAACTAATATTATTTTTTTTAACAAAGACTCATTTTAATGTTTACAATCAATGCAAACTTGAATCTTTTCTAACAATTGTTTTCATAAAGCTAATTTTTAAGTCGTAAATGAGATAGACACAAATATAATTGTGATGCATAAGCAATAGTTTTCTGATGATAAATAGATCTTAAGCAAGATAAAGATGTTTCATATAATAAGAACATTATTTTTATTTAATCACATTTTATAACGTGTTTTATTTAATCAAATTTTATAATAAAAACTGACTTTTTACTAGGTAAATTAAATGAGAAAACCATCTTACTACCTCTGTAGTAATCTTTATGGATAAATGTAGAAAGATAGAAAACAAGAGCTGTCACCATAGGATGACATATGCCCCCTTTTTCCACATTTTTGTAAACCTAAACGCAAAGTGTTTTTCCACATTTTTCAAAACCTAAACGCAAAGAGTGACAGAATTTCAGATGGACAGACAGACAGCCGGACAGACGGACAGTGCGATCACTTTATGTCCACCTTCAGGGGCATAAAAAGTTTCAGTAAAAGGTTTCTTATTTAGATAATGTAAATGATCATTCACTCCAATGCTTTGATTTTTTAAAAATAAATAATCATGCAGCTTTCCTTTCCAAAAAATAGTAATGTAGTGCAATAATCTTTGAAACAACATAACTGTTCGTAAACAGTGTTGTGCTTGCACATGACAACAATAATATTTTTTGCAGTTATGGGGAATCACAAACTCAGTGACGCTAAACAATATTATTTCTATAATGATAACAGTATATTATAAATGTTATTATCAGTATTATATATGTAATAAAGCAGGATGCATGCAAAGCAAATTCCAAATTTTTTGAAAGAACCATTTTTTTCTGTATGCATATCAGAATATGTCATGTTTATGATGTTAATATCAAAGACAGGGCTGTACCCTAATTTAAAAAAGAACAGTTTGTTAAATGCAAGAAATTTCTATAATGGAGGGAAATATGAACATTAAGTGCATGTTTCCTATGTGAAAATGTTGAATAACAAAATTAAAGATTTTTTTTTTATAAATATAATTAAAATAAAAAGGACAAAAAAATAATAGATAATAATACTTTCATGGAACATTATTGTCACTTATAATTGATGATATTAATATATATTGCTAGAACATCATAACAATTTATAAATCTATACATTTCAATATCAAATTCAGCGCTGTGACAAAAATGTTCTATTGATTTGACTAATATGGGAGCTCTAACTAACAACCTAATATAACACTTGCATGCATTCATCAAATAGCTCTACAAAACTGAAAACTTCTCAAACAGAAAGCAAACTCTGATAAAACAAAAAGGCAGGAACTACAATATCATACAAACCACACACCAGAAAAGTGCCCCTGTAATGTGCCTCAAAATACCTTCTTTAAAATGTGATATAATTGTGCAAAATTGGTCCAAAAACTTAATATCAAACCATGTATAACTCTTAAATTTGTTATAGTTATTTATCCCAAAATTCTTGTTCCATCCCAAAATCCTCTGACAATTTTTATCCCACAACCATTTCCACTTCACATCATTTCGCATCTCACATAGGATTATAAATGCTACCGGTATGGTTTACCTTCACGCTGTCATTTCAATCCTATAACCATTTCCATTTTATTGCCATTCACTTCTCATTATCATTCCCATTTTATAGCCATTCACTTCTCACAACCATTCCCATTTCATAGCCATTCACTTCTCACAACCATTCTCATTTTATAGCCATTCACTCCGCACAATCATTCCCATTTCATAGCCATTCACTTCTCACAACCAATCCCATTTCAAAGCCATTCACTTCTCACAACCATTCCCATTTTATAGCCATTCACTTCTCACAAAAAATTGATTTCATAGTCATTCACTTCTCACAAGCATTTCTTTTTCATAGTCTTTAACTTCTCACAATCATTCCCAGTTCATAGCCATTTACTTCTCCCAAAAAATCCCATTTCATAGTCATTCACTTCTCACAAGCATTTCTTTTTCATAGTCATTCACTTCTCAAAAACATTCCTGTTGCACAGCATTTCAATTCTCACAATTATTCCCTTTCATAGTCATTCACTTCTCACAAGTATTTCTATTTCATAGTCATTTACTTCTCACAATCATTTCCATTTCATTGCCATTCACTTCTCACAAACATTCCCATTTCACAGCATTTCACTTCTCACAATTATTCCCATTGTATAGTCATTCACTTCTTACAACCATTGTCATTTTATGGCCATTCACTTCTCACAATTACTCCCATTACATGGTCATTAACTTCTTAAAAAAAACTACCATTTCATGACCATTCACTTCTTGCAACTGTTCCCATTGCATAGCCATTCCTTTTGCACAATAACTTTTATTTCAAAGCTATTTAATTCTCACAGAGAGTCTCATTTAATTGCAATTCAATACTCACAACCATTCCCATTGCATAGCTTTTTACTTCTCACAAACATTCCCATTTCATAGCCATTCACTTCTCACAATTATTTCCATTTAATGGCCGTTTACATAACACAATCATTCTCACATTTCCATCTTACAATAATTTCCATTTTATTGCCATTCACTTCTTACAGCCATTTCTATTTCAAATCTATTCACTTTTCACAATCATTCCTATTTCATTGCCATTAACTTCTCAAAATCATTCCTATTTTATAGCCATACACTTCTCACAATCATTCCTATTTTATAGCCATACACTTCTCACAATCATTCCTATTTTATAGCCATTCACTTTTCAGAAGCATATCTATTTTATGCCATGCACTTCTCACAATCATTCCCATTTCATTGCCATTAACTTCTCACAATCATTTCCATACCATAGCCATTCACTTCTCACAATAGTCTATCATAGCCATTTATATTTTATAAAACAACCATTCAAAAACAATATATTTAGACTTATGAAAACTTTTCACAATAAATGCAGACCAAAATTTACTTGATGAAGTGTCTTGAACATCAACATATATAATATGTGAAATGTACCACAGCGGTACTTGTGCACCATAGTTACATTTTATGAGGTCCCTGTGTTGTTTGTTTAAGCATCTCAATATGTTTTCTGCAAAGTTTACCATAACCTTAAATAGTACTATAATTAAGAAATTCAATAATCATTCATGAATTAAATTGATTGATATTATATCAAACCTCCTCCAAAGACAGGGTCTATTATGTCAGCACATACACACAAAAAAAGTTACCATTGACTAAACTGTTAGTAATTTTAGATATGAAAGTAATATTGTATTGAAATTTATCATAGTAAAAGGAGATCTCTCACCCTAACAACCATGTAATTTAAATAACTTTTGCCTAGTGAATACATCTAAGATATGTCTACCAATGGGATGTTGTATAGTAAGTTCATCAAGCAGTTTGAAACAATTCCATAAATTTAAAATATCTTTTTTTTGTAGAGAAATTTGCAAAGTACAAAGACATATTACAGCATTCAACAGGATCAGTTAGAAAATTCAGTAAGAAATTGACACACATGTATTAAGAAATCATTAAAAAAAACATCAATATATTGTTTATTGTTAAGATGTTTAGAACAGAACAAGAAACAAGTAAACTTAGTGTTAGTTGTTTTCCATATGGAATTGTGAGTTTAAAGATTTTAGTCAGAAAGTCTGAAACCAGTCTGCCCAGTGTTATTTGAGTGTTATGCCAGACAGGGGTATGTCCAGTGTACCTGGTGTGTGGCCTATGCTCCGCCCTCTCCTCCTCCCGCTGGGTGGAGCCTACATACTGTATGGCCTCCTCTATGGCCGCTAGCCACTCCTCCATGGTCAGCAATAGCCCCGCCCACTCATTGTCGTGGATGGGCATTGTTCCGTTGAGGCTGGACGTGATCTTCATGTCCCACGTCTCCATGCCATTCATTAGGTGGATCACGTTTGTGGCTACCCCTGGGGAGTAAGGACACAGTTATAATAAATTTTTATAAGTACACAACACATGGTATGAGTCAAATTTGTTTTTTGCAACATTTTGGCTGACAACTTCATCTGGATTTTTTGTGTGTTTTAAGACCGATTGTGGAAAACTGTGACTGAAATGTTCAGCCACGTAACTTGTTTTGGGATCGGTCAAAAATACATATTCAGTAAAAGAGAAAGTCCCTTTAATGTAATGCTTTAACTCACCATTTTCTCCAGTTATTCTTGTATTCAGCTGGTGAAGTAATCTTTCCACATCCTGAATGATAAACAAACTGACATTATAGTATACATAAATAATAAACAAGAAGGCCATAAAGACCCTTAAGCGCTCACCTGAGTTCACTGACAACAATTCTTGAAGACTTGACCAGGTAATCTAGTTTTTGTCCAAACTTTACCCAAATTAAAACATACTGTTACGATAAACAGTCTGACCAAGTTTCATCAAGACTATGTCATAAATCTGGCCCTGGATTGGCAACACATTTTTAAAGATTTTACCTGTTGATCTAGTTTTAGGACGCATCTGACCCAGATTTAAACTTGGTTTATATTTTGTTGAGATAAACATTCTGACCAAGTTTCATAAAGATTGAGTCATAAATATTGCCTCTAGAGTGGAAACAAGGGTTTTCTATTGTTTGACCTGGTGACCTAGTTTTGATACACACATGACCCATATTTAAGCTCAACCTAGATATTCACAAATATAAACATTCTGACTAAGAAGTTTCATAAAGATTTAGCCATTAAGGTTGCCTCTAGAGAGGAACCAGATATGAACTCATGCTCAATTCAACTTCGTTCTCAGGTGAGCTAAAAGTTTTGAGGATTTAGGGATCGAAAATTCCAGTTATTAAAGCTAAGTGACTACAATTAAAACATTTGGATGAAAACAACGCACATCATTGAGGTCCATCATGTGCTTCTGGTCTGGGTGGTTTTCTCCGTCGATGGTGCGATGGCGTCCAAACATCTGCAGTGCGTTGTCCGTCCATCCGTCCATCTGCAGCTTGATGAAGTGCAGCTGCTCCTGCCCGTTCAGCAGGGTGTCACCTCCAAACTTCTCAGTCTCGCGCCCTAACAGCTGCAACATGGTGAGAATGTCACATTGTACCATGGCAACATCTGAGGTGGGAGTTGTTATTTCTTTATTATTATGTTGACATGTGAATTTAAAAGTAGTGGTAAATAATGACCATAGTAAGACATATAAAAGTACCCCGTTCATATGTACTGTTAATTCACAAAAGCAATTATCTTAATTACAGATCTTAATTATGGATCATCATTACACCAGTGTCCAATAAATACATAGCCCGGTGCCATTAAAATTGTCAGCAGGGCTACTAAAAATTCCGAGCACACGCACAATGGGCTCATGTAAATTTCTATCATTTTTAGCCCAAAACAGTGACACGTATGCCTTTTATCAATGACATTGAGTGTGTGACAACGGATTATAATCTGAGCGATAAATTATCTAATCAGCGATTGAATCAGCCATTCATGTTAATCTCTCTTTTGAATGTCAGAGGATTAGTTTTAAAGACCTCCAATCAAAATCACTCAGTGATGGTCTGCCAATAATAAAATGTGTGATGATTGGTCAGTTTTCAATCAGTGCTATGACGTCAATACATCATTTGGACCACTTTGTTTTCAACGTTGTAAGTTGAAATATCTAGTTTATGAAAATTTTCGATGTCCTAACATGATAAAGGGTGCTGAAAGTAACGCATGCAAAAAAAAAGGTCAATTAATGTGGTGTGATACAATGAGTTAGAGCATTCAGCACTCATGTAGTGACTCCACATATAAGTAATCTAAGGATTAACGGCGTGACTGTAAATTGATCAGGTATGTTTGTTTTCACGTGAGAAAATAGTTTTTAATTGAAAATAAAGTATCGCATATACAAGTTGTTAATGTCCCTGATTCTATATTAAATACAAGAGCACCGCAGAGCGGGTGCCTTCGCTCAGCTGTGGGTGCTTGGATTTTGTTTTTTTGACCTTTGACATTAAAGGTCATCATTGACCTTGACCATTTCACCACTCAAAATATGCAGGTCGATGAGATACACATGAAAAACCAAAAAAAAAAAAAAAAAAAAAAGTTTGTTTGACCTTAGACCTTGAAGGATGACCTTGACCTTTTACCACTCAAAATGTGCAGCTCCATGAGATACACATGCATGCCAAATATCAAGTTGCTATCTTCAATATTGCAAAAGTTAAGGCCTATGTTAAAGTTTTGGCACGCCGTGGACGGCGGACGAGAGGGCTATGACAATACCTCATAACATACAAACTGCTCATTTATTAACAATCACACTATTACTATACTTATAATACTGGTGTTTTTTCCAATCAAAGAGCAATTTCTTATTTCTCTTCTTCATGATTTTTGTGTTTGAAACTGCTATTGCCTTTCTAAACCATACAGTACAGCTTTAACTTAAAGATTTCCCATTCATATTGGTCTTACCTCCTCCCACTTCCTCATGTCATCCAGGAGCCCTTTCTGTTCCTTGTCATTGGGGGCCTTCACAAACTGACCATCACTTGTGCTGAAATGGGCAATCAGTAACAACATGTCATCTGCGTTCATTAATTGTTTAATTACATTGGTGTATAACCCATTTAAAGTAATCATGTAAAATATTGTAATATTTCAGATTAAGTGTCAAACAAACAAATTTGGTAACTATAAACAATATGACAACAAATTAATAAAAATAATTAGCCATTCTATAACAAAACCTCTACTATTGGCATAAATATGTTTTTAAACTATTGACTTTATTATTGTATATTATATCCAAAACAAAATTAGTAAAAGGTTTATAAAATTCTGTTTCACATTTTTTTTTCAATCTGTACTGGAATGACAAAGACACATGGGCTAGAATGACACAATATTAAAATGTACATGTACAAAAGTAATCATCAATATAAATAATACCAGTTTTGTAATAGAAAAGCTCAATTCCATAAAATAACTAATTCTACAAAAGATGTAAGAAAGAAGTGTGCACTTTAAAAAGTGTGGGATAGAACTGAGTTGTCCAACCACCAATTTTGTAAGTAAACAAGAATGTCTAAAACCTCATGCAGTTTCCTATGATCGACTAGTATTGAAAGCTTTAGAGCGATGTGTACACTACACTATTTGAACATTTTTGGGGAGACTTCTCAGATGCATATGTGTGAACACTCTTATAATAAGATGAAATAATGATGATTTATTCATTTAATGTCAAGAATTCAAAGTTTTCATAAAAAAAAAATTGCTTAAACAACACATACAACTCAGTAATAGGAATCATTTTGTGCCTGAGCTGCATACATTTTTAAAGACATACAATAATAAATTAATTTTCAGCTACAGTGTTTTTTGTTTTTGTTTCTCTTTCAATATATTGTGCATTAATAATAGCCATGTATAGGTGAGGCACTTGTCTAAAATCAGGGGATTGCAAAGAAGTGCACACTTGTGGTTTCTTGTCATTTGTGCTCAAGTCATATTAAGCTGCACAGTTTCATGCTGGTATATATTAACTACAGTATTTAAATCAAAATAAAATTATCAGATTATATTTTAAAATGATGTCATGTTACAAGAATATATATGATAATGACCTTGTGTAAAGTTCTGTAATTTTTCCGCAGTTTTGGATAATTCATGGGCCATAATCCTATAGAGCTTCATACAATCTGGCTGATAATCAAACTTTGTAGAGATTTTATCCCAACAAATCACGTCACCAAATTTGATGGTGAAAAGATTTGAATAAGATGGAAACAAGGTTAACTTGTAGAACTGTGCAATCTGGTTGTAAAACAAACTTTGGCCGAGATATTTAGCCCACAATATTGCAACCAATTTTGATGATGATTATTTGAGTTAAAGAACAATCTTGATTTTGCCAATTTTCTAGAATCTAAGGGCCATAATTCAGCCGTGCTTCAGGCATCTGGCTGGTTATCAAACCATGATATTATACCCACAAACATAATCTCAAAGTTTCCTGATGATCTAAACTTTTAAAATAAAATGCAGACACCGTCCTTGATGCTACCAGTCTGCAACACGTGTTCCCACAATGTATACTGTTGGCATATGAAAATGATCGATTCCTACATGAAAAATCAAATTTACTTATATATGGTTATATATGGTTTTGAAGTGTACTTAATTAGAATATTAAATTGAAGTTATTCAAACTCTCAGATGTTTTCATTTCAATTAAGTCTTGCAAAACAGCCAAACATGCTTTGAAAGCATTAACAAGCTGTAGGAAAAAATGCGTAGAACACAAAATAAAAATTAAAAATCTCAATAAAACCAAGCAATTTCATTTTCGAATAAAAACAAAAACAAATGGAAAGTAAAAGATGTAACTCTATTAGATTTTTTTAAGCAAGGAAGACAACTCTGTGTTACTGATACTCACACAATAGGTTTTCTGACAAACAAGAACGAGATATATATAACATTGGGTATATGGTAAACAAATAACAAACAATATTGTTGGTAAAAGTATATAAACATATACTGTGACAATAATACATTTATAAGGTGTGCATTCTATATGTGATGAATCAGAAAATATCTAACATATGCATCTAACATAATGTTCATATTGAAGTCTAAAGTATAGTGTTTAAAGTCTGTTCACATAATGCCCTAAAAAATAAGCACAAGTACTACTCATATTTATAAATTCTGACAAGAAATGGAAAATATTATATGATTTAGTTTTTCATACTTAATTTATGTTAAAAATGTATTTGCCGTAACACTTACGTAACAACTAATATACTTTAATACAAAAAAATAATAATTTTAGAAAATAAAATCATAATACAAAAGGTAACAAGACAACACATTTGAACTAAAATTATAAATAAATAAAAAACATACATATACATGACTGGTAAAAGCTAAAAGGAAGGTTATATTAATATTAACTGCAGAAACTTACCCATACCTGGTGTTGGGAAATAAAAGTGATATTTGTTAAAACATGTCCAGATAACCCTAGGCAATGATATAGTGTTAGAAAATGTAGTTTGGAAACATGTATGATACAATGTAGATATATATATATCACATTCTTCATTCTTAGGTGTCAATGTAAATCACCAGAATAACCAGAAACATTAGCATGCTAAATATTAATCAAAGAACTGTACATCAAATAAATGTGATTGTACAGATTTTGTTCAAAATTTGCCACATGTTAAGTTTAGAAAGTTTCTTATTAGTTTATAGGTAAGTTTCAAAAGACTTCAATGTACCCAGATCAGTTAAACAAACTCAAGAGAAGAAAAAATGTCATAGTCTGATCCACATATAAATGTATCAAGATGTCAAAGCATTTCAGTGCCAGAAAGGTTGCCAATCAAAAATATATAAGTGATTTCCATACTCTGGTTCCCAAATGATGTATATTGATTAATATATAAATTATTTTCCTGTCTGGATCCATGGTGTAAATTTATAAATATGTCAATGATTTTCATAGTTTGGTTCTTTGATGATGAAATTGTATATGTCAGTGATCTTCTATGTCAGATTCCCATGTACACTAAGAAATATGAGTTTCGCTCTGGAAAAACTGGGCTTAATGCAGTGCACAGAATAATCAGGGACGACACTTTCTGCCTAGACTGGATTTTCATTTAAAGGAGACTTTATAAACGAAAAATTCTATCCAAGGGGAAAGTGTCGTCCCTGATTAGCCTGTGTGGACTTCACGAGATAATCTGGGACACAAATTTATACAAATTCATTAAGCCCAGTTTTGACAGAACGAGGCTCATCGGTAAATGATTTACACAGATTGGTTATGGAAATTATTCAACCAGTCCCCAGGGTTGGTTCCCAGCCTGTACTTACAAGCACTTGCGGAGCTCCTTGAGCCACCAGTCAATGCCGGGCGCCAGCTGCCGTAGCTGCTGCCTCATCTCTTCCTCGCGGTGCTTCAGGGTGATACTGAACTCTTCCACCATGTCCCGCCAGGACTCTACATGGGTCTGTATATAGAATGGAGATAAAGATAAGGATACTGACAAGTGATACTGAACTCCTCCACCATGTCCCGCCAGGACTCTACATGGGTCTTTATATAGAATGGAGATAAAGGTAAGTATACTGACAAGTGATACTGAACTCCTCCGCCAGGACTCTACATGGGTCTGTATGGATAATAGAAATACTGGTTAGGCTACTCAGTACTGACAAGTGATACTGAACTCCTCCACCATGTCTACATGGGTCTGCAGGGAGATACAGGTAAGGATACTGGTAATTGATAAATGAGGGTTGCTATGGGAAAACAGGGATTAATGCACGTGAATAAAATGTTGTCCCAGATTAGCCTGCGCAACCCGCAAAGGCTGATCAGGGACCACAATTTCTGCTTTTATTGTATTTCTTGTTTCAAGGAAGTCTCTTTTGAGCAAAATCCAGCTAAGGCGGAAAGTGTCGTCCCTGATAAGTCTGTGCAAACTGCACAGGCTTATGTGGGATGACGCTTTACACATAAGCATTTAACCCCATTTCCCAGAGCAAGGCATAAATAAATTACTATTAAACATGCTGCAAATCATATATGATTTGTTACGGATTTTTTGAAGAACAAAAGATATACAATGCTTTCTGTTGCAACAAACATCAGTTCCACATAGTTATTACATTTTTAATTTATGTTCATCTTATTATTTGTATATTTTCATAATACAATCTATACATATTTAAATTTATACAAGTTGCATGGCAATCACAATATCAACCATAACACAGAGGAACCCCAAATTGCATGGCAATCACAATATCAACCATAACATAGAGGAACTCCAAATTGCAAGGCAATCACAATATCAACCATAACATAGAGGAACCCCAAATTGCAAGGCAATCACAATATCAACCATAACACAGAGGAACCCCAAATTGCAAGGCAATCACAATATCAATAATAACACAGAGGAACCCCAAATTGCAAGGCAATCACAATATCAATCATAACACAGATGAACCCCAAATCACATCCATAACATAGAGGAACTCCAAATTGCAAGGCAATCACAATATCAATCATAAAACAGAGGAACCCCAAATTGCAAGGCAATCACAACATTACAGATGAATCCCATGTAATGTTCTGATAGAAAGGCTTGAGAAGAACTGTCTTCAATAGTTACCTGTACTTTGGTGATCAGGTCTGTATCCTTGTCACTGAGTAGAATGGTGAAGTGGTTGGCCAACTTGGCCCAGGATTTCTCACTTACGTGCAGACGCTTGGCCGTTGTCAACTGAGCTTCCTCAGTCACCTAACGAACAAGGTTACAATACACCATCACTTTAACAGGTGTTAATCAATATTTGTGTTGTGTATCAATGATGCTACTTGCATGTTGCCTCTATGCTAATTGTTACATTAATGAAGAAAAATGGGGTTTTGTCATGTGTCTTGTGTGGTGTATCTCTTTAAAAAAAGTAAACAAGATGGCCCTTAGGCTTTCACCTGAATTCAAGGTACACAGATTAGCGGAGTGGTAATATGGGTATTCAAAATATGACCTGGTGACCTTTTTTTTGGACACAAGTGAACCAAATTTAATCTTAGCCTAGATATTGTCACGATTAAAATTCTGACCAAGTTTCATCAAGGTTGGGTCATAAGTGCGGCTTCCAGAATTGTAACAAGGTTTTTCTAGGATTTTACCTAGTGACTCAGTTTTTGAATGCACCTGACCCAGACAACGTCACACTTGTATGATAATTGCCATACCTTCATAGCGAGGCAGTATGCGGCGGTGCTCCAGATCTCACGCTCATCTGTCAGGTTGTTCACCTGGATCTCCAGACGTCTCCTCTGCAGCTCATACAGGTCGTGGTATTCCTCCAGGAGACTGGCACTCTTCTCTGCATCACTCAAGGCTTTCTTCAACTGTCATACAAATAACGCAACATAATTTTCAGAATCCACGCAAACATGTCAATAAGTTCTTGATATCATAACCATGATTTTTTACTACAGCCCAATACTTATGGTAGGAGCAGACTAATGGATTGGGGTTATATCGGGTAATAACAACTTGGTATATTGATGGATATTGTTGAACGACAGAACTCTAACAATATTGACATAAATAGTTTATTGTAAATTTTGTGAATAAAAGCTATAATAATTTTGATATATTTAATTTATCAGAAATAAACTTCAATTAATTTATACAATTAGCTTATAATTAATGAGGTTAGTGTCTGTTTAAAAAATATAACCTTTTGGCTTCGTGATTATAAATTTGTAAACCTGTGTAAACCCTAAACACAGATATCAATTGTCTTCGCAAAAGAACGTACCACCACAAGGCTCACGAAAAAACTAGAGTGTTGACATTAACATCATACAGGTGTCATTCACAATGACCAGTCTATCAAGGTCATATTCACATAAAATAAGTGCCCTTCAAAATCAATTAGAGCCTCTACATTTACTCACATCATCCTGTGCTTGCTGGGCCTCTTGAGTGACCTTCTTGTCGTGTTCCTTCACCTCCGAGAGTTCACTGGAACGGTACAATTAAATAGAATCACCTTTGGTATATGAAAGAACTGATTTGCTAAATATCTAAAAATGAGCCTCATTCTGGGAAAATAGGATTTAATGCATTTGCCTAAAGTGTCTTCCCTGATTAGCTGAACAGGTGAATCTGGGAGGACACTTTCCACTTTTATTATATGTTAATTGTCTAAAAACAGTCACTTCTTAGGAAAAATCCAATTTGGGCTGAAAGTGTTGTCCCTTAGTAGCCTGGGCAGACTGCACATGCTAATCTGGGACGACCCTTTTACGCACATAAATTAAACACCATTTTCCAAGAGCAAGGCTCAAATGTATAATAGTTCACTTCTTGAAATTTGGAGGCTCCAATCTGAGTGTTCCAGTGATCTGTGTGATCCAGTGATGAAACAAAGTGACGTTTTGTCATAATTTAGCTTTCAATAGATAGGTGGAAACTAAACCCTAACATTAGGTTAGGTTGAATAATATTAAATGCAGATATGGTGTCATTAATGTAAAGAAAATCTTCTCAAGAAACATATCAATTTCCATAAAAATTATTTTTTTCTTACGAAATACACCTTAGCAAAATANAAACTAAACAATAGCTCAATTCATTCTTGAGTGATTGAGTGTAAATTGCTTCTCAACTGTTGGAAAAATTGAACTTGACTCAAAATTAACCCAAATGCAACCCCATGCATGGTTTTTAGTAAAATATCTGAATGATTTATCTAGTTGGGCAGAGCACCAAGTTGCATCATACCTGTTATAAGAGCAGTGCTGTAAGATTTTGTCATGATTAGAATAGAAATAATTTTAGAAAAGAAAGACCATCGTTATTGGCAATTTTTTCATCTGCATAATCATACATATCCACAATGTCTTAGTTCTTATACACTAGAACTTTAAATTGTCGTTAATAAGAAACTTGATTCAAAATTATTTTTGCCATCAAGTACACACCTGGTGAGAACGCTGATGGTTGATTTGAACCTCATCAGCTCCTCAGTGAGACGTCTATCCAGTGCCCGCTGAGCCATCACCTCCTCATGAAGGCTAAAACACAACATATCAGGGCTAACATATACTGTATCATAGCGCCTGCTGAGCCATCATGTCCTCATGAAGGCTTCAACGAAACATATCATGGCTAAAATACACCGTATCATAGGCTTTCATAGACCACAATATAGGCTACCATAGACCATAACATAAGCAACTACAGACCATATCATATGCACTTCATCATAACAAACTTAATATTTAACTTTGAAATTTCACATTTAAGAATCACTATTTCACAGTGTTTTTTTGGAATAAAACACAAGTAAATAATTTAAAGATGGAGAATACATTCATTGATCAGTGTGGTGAATGTTACCTCTTAATCTGCTGGGGCACCTTGTTGAGGAGGTTGCTATATTTAGATCTCAGATTGGACAGGAGCTCTCCCCTCTCCACACACTCGATGCTGGACTGACGTATGAGCTCGTGGAACACAATGTTGTAGATGTTCTGTTCCTTCTTGATAAGCTCCAGCAGATTGTGCATCTTCAAATGATATGAACACACTGAGAATAAGTTGAGCCTCATTCTGTGAAAACTGGGATTAATGCATGTGCATAAAGAGTTGTCCCAGATTAGCCTGTGACGCTCACAGGCTTATCAGGGACAATACTTTCTGCTTGTATGGAATGTTTCGTTTAAAGGATGTCTCTTTTAACCAAAACCCAGTAAAGGCAGAAAGTGTCATCCCTGATTAACCTGTGCATACTACACAGGCTAATCTGGGACAACACTTTAAGCACATGCATTTAGCCCAGATTTTCCAGAATGAGACTCATATGAACACACTGAGGCTTATTTATTTATCTTATCTTTTAGAGCTTACATGCATTTGTGAAAATGTTAATTGTTCCCTTTTTTTGGTGATCAGATAACAAACTGAAAAAATATTACAAAGAGAATACAAGGAGCTTAATATTCATATAGGATATACAGAGAGAATACAAGGATGAGAGTTTGGAGAAGGTGATCAAATTATCTGTTTGAATTGTGGTATGCAATAGTTTTATGCCAAACCATGACAATTTCCGTTTGTTATATTTAAGTGATCAAGATTTAGGGATATCATTAATTAACAAGTTGATAAATTTAACCACTTTTGTATTCTATGATATGAGAAATCAAAACACACAGATTGAACACATGTAACCTGAACAAAATAATTGATTTCATTAACAAGATGACAAAAAAATAGGACTAAATTTTTACCTTTGGTTTTTAACCTTAAATGATTTCTGACACAAGGACACAAGTTCTATGTTTTCCATCTTTTAGATGTTAGATATCATAATTCATACTGAGTATAATTCACAGGCATACATTCATTGAACAATGGTGACAAGTGAAATGTCACAAAACAACAACAATGTGTCGTTAAAATAGTAATAACATACATTGAAAATAATGCATATATGGTTCATACATTCTTCATACATTTTGTGTGTATAACCAATGACTGAATATGATTAAATACTCAGATACGTTGTATTTTGTGTAATGGCAAAATTAAAAATAAACCGTGAAAATAAAATTAAACCATTGAACAAATATTTATCTTCAGCATTGGGTGATGTAATTGTCACTACATGTATATATAAATAAAATGTAACAACAACAATCAACCTTCAAAGCTTGTCCTCAGCTGTAATATATATATATATACTACATATTTGAAATGTAGTCAAAGTCAGTAAATCCCTAAATTTTAAATTAGTTTTTACTGAAATACAATATTCAATGTTTCAGATACATTTGCACAGCAGAGAGTGTTATTTATTTAATAATATTACAATTCAAATACAATTTTGTAGTTTGCTAAATTATATTTTCTTTCAAGTGAAGAAATCTAAAACAATGTTGTTAAATGTTAAACAAAAAAAGCTATAAAGCGGAAAGTGTTGTCCCTGATTAGTCTGTGGAAACTGCAAAGGCTAATCTGGGACAACACGTTGTGCACATTCATTAAGCCCAGTTTTCCCACAATGAGGCTCATATAGAAACCTGCCACTTCACCACTGATATGCCTAGCCACACTGGTATGGCAATAAATGATATATGAAATGCTTCTTGCTGAAGCCTAATCATATTTGCTCAATTGCATCGGCACCCTTAGGCTTATTGAGGCACTCTTGAGTCAATTATCTGGTTAAAACCAGTACTTGGTTCTTGAGAACTCTCTCAAGGAAGGGATCAAACCCCCTGATCACCAAGTGGACACCATATCCACTTCCCTGCGACCTCTGCTTGTCTGTAGCCTAATAATATAGCCATTTCTTATTTGTCTGTACATACTTAAGAAAAAGATAGTAACACAGCCAGTTGTTTTTTTCCAACAATGAAGGTGCTAAGGTTCAACCCACAACTGTCTCAACATTTTCAAGTGGTTAAATGACTTATTGGATGTACAAGGCAACTCTCAGATTATTTTCAAACGCTTGTCCTTAAAAGTCTCCAGATGATATCAAACTAAGGTATGGGCTCCTGTATGAGTGTACCTGTGTAGGTCCCTTGATCTCCACATCAGCGTCATTGACCCCGGCCCTCTCCAACATCTCCTCCATAGTGGCCTTCAACTGCACCACCTCATAGCGACTGGTCGGCTTCCTACAATACAACACAACTAAATAGCTATTGAGTCTGTTCTGGGAAAACTTGGCTTAACGTAAAGTGTCGTCCAAAATAAGCTTGTGCAGTAGCGACTGGTTGGCTTCCTGCAATACAAAACAACTGGGAATCCATGGAAGAAATGCTATTTGATTAAACAATGCTTAGGTTTAATTATATGACCAACACTCTGTAAAAACTGGGCGTAATGCATGTGCGTTAAGTGTTGTCCCAGATTAGCCTGTGCAGTCAGCAGCAGGCTTATCTGGAACGACACATTAAGCCTGAACTTACTTTTTGCTAAAAAAAAGACTTCCTGTAAATAAGAAATTCCATAAAAGAGAAGTGTTGCCCAAGATAAGCCTGTGCGGATCACACAGGCTAATCTTGGATGATACTTTATGCACATGCATTGAGCCCAGTTTTCCTAGAAAGTGGCTGCATTGAAGATATGCTATGTGAGTAAACTGTTCCAAGGTATAATTATATTGCCCACATGTCTGACATTATTCCAAGTCATTAGGACAATGTGTTTGAAAGGCCCTTCTGTGGTTTTGCTTAGTCTGGTTAAGGTCTATAAACAATCATTGATGCAGTAGGCAGACTTTTCTAAATGGCTAGAAAGAACTTCGTCAATCAATCTCACATTCAGGTCAAGTCTACTACCAACAAGTTGTTTTGATGATTTAAATGTGTTATCACTTCAATTGTTTACTTTCTAGCCAGGTGAATCAGTCTCAACGGATCTACATAATGACCGATACTAGCAGCCTGATATTTCACAGTATTATAAGCAATTGAATCATCTGAAAAAGTACATAACGATGAACAAATATTAAAGAAGCTGCACTATAGCCCATAAATTGTACGGTCATTATATGAGCCAATTTGGAAAAAAAATGGGCTTAATGCATGTGTGTTAAGTGCGGTTCCAGATTAGCCTGTGCAGTCCACACAGGCTTATCAGAGATGACACTTAGCGTTTTTATGGAATTTTTTGTCTAAATGAAGTCCATTCAAAACAAAAATCTAATTTATGCACAAATTGTCATCCCTGATTAGCCAGTGCAGACTGCAAAGGCTAATCTGTGACGACACATGACTCACATGCATTAAGGCCAGTTTTCCCAGAATGAAACTCAAACAATAAAGAGGCTGCACAATAGCCCATTTATTGTACAGCCAGGCATTACATATTGGTTGCGATGCCCACACGCACAGGTGTACTTACATGGATGGGAAGATGACCAGATGCTTCTCATGGTCCTCAACTTGATTACTGTACTTGCTGGAAAAATACAACATGTTTATACGTATTACATACAGATATCAAAGGGTAAGTACTACATATTTTAATGAGATTTAGTGTAATTTTGGTTACATTGACAAAATACTGTAAGTTTGTTTTATACTTACATTCTTTATGGAGAATACAACATAAGTCAATTATTGATAATAAACACATGGTTGTTTACAAGCACTGTAATACAATTCCACATATATTTAAACATTATATAAAACAATATTTTTCACAATTTGTGGGCGATGATTAATACGAATAAATGAGACTTTTAGTTTTTTTGTAAATATTTATGTATTTTTCAAGCATTCTACTTAATACACATTTTTAGATTTTGTCAGACCAGAATTTGAATTCATTCAAGTTACAGGTCAGTGAAATGATGAACAATCCTGCCAATCACTACATGGGATGGCTGAAATCAGGAATAAATTCAACGAATAAGAACTCACTCCTCATGATGTTCTATGCCAATNACAACACATTTTTTTACATCACACACAGACAACAGACATCATGGTATGCCAATAGCTTACCATCAGCATGTCGTGCTTTGATAAGGCAAAAAAGTCATATGTGTTGATTAATCAATCAGAATGCAAACCTTATAATTGTGCGGTCATATGTGCTTTGGATGAGAGGGAAAATGTGCAATTATATCCAGACAGATAATAACATATATCGAGAAAAGGGTGATTTATGTAGAAGAACTTTTCATAAAAATCTGTCTAACCCACCTTGGGCTGGCGCTCTACTGCTTCCTTCCTGACAACACTCTTGTCAATGTTGTCTGGCCTCTCTGGCTGCTTATCAGGCTTAGGAACATCATACAGGAACGATATGTCCCTGGCAAGAAAACATACATATTATTACAATTGAGCCTTGTTCTGGAAAAACTGGACTTAATACATCTGTGTAAAGTGTCTGCCCAGATTAGACTGTGCAGCTTGCTAAAGCTAATCAAGGACAACACTCTTTCCGCTTTTATGGAATGTTTTAGTAAAAGGAATTATTTTAAAAACAAAAATCCAGTTTAGGCGGAAAGTGTTGTCCCTGATAAACCTGTGCAAACTGCACAGGCTTATCTGGGAGAACACGATGCACATGAATTAAGCCCAAGAACAAGGCTCAATTCAACAATTACAAGCTCATGTAAATAGTATAGATAAATGTTTTATCAAGACAAGCATAGTTTCACTTCTACACCATAAACTAAACAAAAAACTAAACTTAGTAAAAATGGCGTACTTTCCAGCACCACATGTGCATGTTGTATTCTCTGTAAGATGCTTGAATCTCTCTCTGCGCTGGGTATTCCACACATTCGCTGGAGGGGGGCGAGTCTTAGCCTGAATTGAGGACAAGTGAATATTCTTGTACAAAAATAAGATTTAACAAATTTTGATGTCAGCTATTTGTTTTTAAAAATGATGGCAAAAGAATAATAGCTGCATGTGCTCCCTGATAAAGACGTGAGAATGGAGAGGCAGTTGAAACCTCCTACACATCAAATCTTTGTATTTTTCACAGATCAACCTAGGTTCAATAAATTTTCTGATTTTTTTGTTTAGTGAAAACGATGAAAAGAGGACGATTCTCATGACAGATGATGTTATGTTTAAGCATGAAAATACTCATTGAAACAGTTTTGACTTGGAAAGGCTGCCTTCTTTTGGTTAAAAAATTAAGCAGACAAAAAGCCCTGTTGCAGTTTTGTTACTTATTATAAAACCTTAACTAAACATTTGCAAGAACTCACCACAGATGTGTTGAGACTCCTGTACTTTGAAAGTGGACCCAGTGTATCTGGTGCAGATGGAGGCTGGGTGAGAGCAAACAGGACATCTTCGGGCAGGAAATCACTCTGCAGTGATGTGGGCAGAGGCTTAGACTTGTCTATAGCCGTGTCACTGGTCCTTAACTCTGGCAATTTGTCTGAAAAAAGTAGCAGGGGGATTAAAACACATAATTGCTTCTTATCTGTTAAGAATTAACAATAAAACTGTATATGCAATATTTGCAAAAACTCAAATTTATATTTTATTAGTGAGAAAAAAAAGAAGATAATTCTACATACATTATTTGGACTACTTCAAATTAAGTGTTCAGACTTTTGTTATGTAAGTAAATTAGTCAAGTGCAGGGTTATCCTTTATTTTTAATTTCTTACTATAACAAAAGTGTACGAACAATACAAACCCATCTCTCCCTTTGGAGAAGGAGGTTTAGGCGGAGGGACAGGGGCCCTTATCACCGCTGCCATGACTTCTGAAATCGTCTATGATCTGAAATAGAACAAGGCATAACTTGCAATCACATGACATTTATTACTATTGATTTCAGGGCTGAAAGTTTCAATCCAAATATTTCTGAATCAGATGGTGACCTAGGAAGAACCATTTAAAAAAGTTTAGACTTTTTATATGTTCAATCCATGCGAAAGACGAAAAAATATTGTCGGACACGAGGTCCGATAACTTTTAAAATTTGTCAGACCTCACCAGCTTTTATCGGACCTCGTTCTTCTTTAACCAAAGAATAGAAAATACCTTTTGTAGAGTTTTGTTTATTATTATGACGTATAATTATGATGTTCACAATGTTTATCAAATCTTGACACAGGACAGGCAACGTGTGGCTCCCCGCTTTTGATTTATCATCACAGCGCTAGAAACCAGTAAAATGCAATTCAACCACTCAATAATGTGTCGCCTACGTCACGAAACAATATGCAATATTTGACTGGTTCTAAGAATCGTGCTTGGAGTTTGCTACATCACCAGCAAAGACAGCCGGTTCGACTTTGTTTGCATATTTCTAGTTCCGTGTTCATTTTTAACCACATTTTAAATATTGTTGGTTTTGTTGTCGGACACGAGGTCCGACAATTTTGGAAATATTATCGGACCTCGTCAAATTTTATCGGATTTGTCCGAGATCAAGTCTTTCACATGGGTTGATATGTTCCATATGATTTTAGATATATTTTGATTGAAACTAGGGTGTTTCCCATTTAAATGAACTGCCCACATGTAAACAGTAACCCAGGAGCTTAGATGGTTTAGCTAAGTGTTATAAACCAAAACTATGACAGTTAGCCAAATACAATTACAGATGAAATAGTTTTTGTATAAAGTTACACTTTTTCTTCGTTTTGGCAGCTTCCAAAAAAACAACTGTATAGTAAGTGGGAAAATATACGCTGAGTTAACTGGGTAGTCTAGAGTGCCAAGCTAGTGTTCCAATGGTTTCTGGTTTGAGTATTGCACATGGTGCATTTTTCCTCCATAATTTACAATGTTGGACTACCTGGATTTTGCCTAAAAGGTTAATGGAAGGAGCGTTGTGTGTGGAGGTAATGAGAACAAGCTGTCCAGTTAGCTCAGTTGGTATACTCAAACCTGGTAGTCTCGGGTCGGGTTAACTCGCGGTATTTTATTAGTGCTCTCTGTCTTTTGTTTTTGTGATATTTAATTCATTTGGTGTCTTAAATTCCATATATTTAAATTGTTATATATGTTATTGATTGTTACTTTGAATTGTATGTCAGATATTTGTTCATTTATGTTAAATTTAATATTAGTGCTGTTTGACCTATTTACCGCGGATCAACCCGACGAAAAAATAAACAACAATAGCAGACAGTGGTGTTGTTTGTGTTGCTACCGCACTTAAAATTGAAGGATTTTCGTCATAAAAAGGCAATTATCCGATGAAGTTATGTCAGATATGTTTGTCTTTAAAATCATTTATCTGATATATGAAGATGGTTTCTAGATGCAAATGAATATTCGTAAAGTATCACAACTCTATACCATTACTATTGCCCGGCATTACCAGGTTGCAGGCTAGAGCGTCATGCTTATGTTCAGGCAGTCATGGGTTTGAGCCCTGCACAAGGCACACTTTTGCTTAAGATTAAAATTTTAAAATAACATATATCATTTTAAAAAGACACACTTTTATAAAAACATAAATGACATAAAGGAAATAACAAAATATCAAATTATACAATTTACAAAGAGCTTTTGATAAGTAAATTTTGACAGGTGCCCGTTTACTTCTAAATATTTATTACGAAATGTTCACGATTGGGACCACGTAAGAAAGTGTTAAGCAAGTGTAATTTAACAATTTACCAAATATTAACCATTTCTTTCAGAATAAACTTACAATAACTAGTACCTTTTCATTTGAAATTTAAGTTTGCATAAAAATATTCTTTAGGCGGCCATATTGCTTGTACTCGGTCGCCAAGGAAATAGCATACCTAAAAGTCAAAAGCTATCCGTATGCAATTGACTGTGTTTTTATATGTTATAAACAACCTGCCGATTATGTATTATTTTTCACAATGCAGTCTTTATTTACAAAAAATGGAACCACACGTGGAGCTGTCAAAAGAAATAAAAGTGCTTTTGAATCGATTTCCAACTTTGAAATACAACAAAAATGATAATAAGGTTGTGCATAAATACGAACAATATAGTTTATTTGTTTGTGCATGATTTTGTAGCATGTAGTGTAGTGTCGACAAGGCAATTCATCTTTGCAATTTTATTTCGCGATAGAATATAATAATATTATGTGTGCTCATTCCAGAATTTTGAATAACTTGGAGAATTTTGTATTCAGTGCTCATTTTATACATCGAATACCGACGCCAAGCGCATGTGCTTATTTTCTTTCCATAATTATTTGGTTAAAAAACAACAACTTTAAAACTAAGCCTGTAATAGACACAGGAGGGATCGAAGCCCATATTATTATATATATATATATATATATTATAATAGAGACAAGGAGTGCAAAACAATTTATCACTATCAGGAAAAATTAACATCAGTACCATTGATCCAGCAGTATTTCGATATCAGCCCTCAGAAGTTGACCCATTTCCAAAATCTTGTTTTGGTTGGACGCAAGTGTGTATGTTTCATGTCGATCACTTTAAAGAGCTAAAACTCAATAACTTAAAACTATGTCATTAAACGGTAGATTAACAGCACCTGTATGCACATTAAACATTTATCAATCGGTTACAAAACCTATTGTTATCGAACAAGTATGGTAAACACCATTTTTTTGATATGCGAGTACAAAATCTAAACAGAAAAATTATATTTTGACTCTGGGAAACCCTTTGATGACGTCAGAGATATTGTAAACACAAAATACAATAAGTCGGTTTTCATCAATCTCTCACTCACCTTTTTACGGAGATTTTTCTGAAATGCTGCCAAACCAATAAAAAGACCCGTAGCAAGCGCATGCGAACACAGAGGATTCCCATACTTCCTTCAAAAATTAAACTTTTGGTAATGGTTGTTTATTTACAAATCAAAGTGAAAAACACTTTTGATGATGTGTGAATGACTATAAAATGTATTGTTTTCTATTCATTAATGTTTACTGAATTGGAAATAACTGTTTAAATGACGAACAGTCATGTAATCTTTGTGTTTCTGCTGTTTGAAACGATCGGAAATTGAAGCTTATTTTGACATACTTGGGTCCGACCAAAAATTGTACTGTGTCAACTTCTGAGGGCTGGTATCTAAGTACTGCTGGATCAATGGTATTGATGTTAAATTTTCCTGATAAATTATTTTATTAGCTTGCGAAAACAACCGGTGTGTAGCTGATTCGTTTTTTTTTCTCGAGTTATAT
Source organism: Dreissena rostriformis (assembly GCA_007657795.1). Lineage (NCBI taxonomy): Eukaryota > Metazoa > Mollusca > Bivalvia > Myida > Dreissenidae > Dreissena > Dreissena rostriformis. Next base: position 275,849 of record VMBQ01000432.1, read on the forward strand.
GGTTTACAGTAAAGATGGTCTAGTTTTACGACAAATGAAGTTGCACTCCTTGTCTCTATTAAAGCATAGAAAAAAAATATGGGCTTCCCTCCTGTGGCAATAGAGGGACCTTTAAGAAAATATATACTCTTTATTTACTATTATTTAAATATATTCGAGGAATGCTGTCAAATTTTCTGCACAACACCATGGTCTGAATTATGGCAAAAAATCTCTTTAAAAAGCCATTAATACACCAAATCAACTGTTAAACAACAACCAAGACATTAATCTTTTAGAAAATCATACGTATTTCATTAAGCCTAATTCTTTTCCATATCTTTTAATTTGTGTGTTGTTAAGCATATGAACTGAACTGTATGGATATAATCAAGAAATTGATTGACAGACCGACTGACTTTCCAAATTAAATATGATTCCAAATGAAGTGCTTTTTGGCATCCTCATAAGACGAGGAATTAATTACACTCAAGTTTGTTGTTTCAGGTTCAATGCTCTCTTTCTGCTCATGAGATGCCATGCAAAGTGGACATCATAAAGAGTTATGTGAATGGAAAGAAGTTTAAGAAACTTCAAGAGAGGGATGACCAACTGTTTGAGAAATATAAGCCACATCTAGAACCCACCATAAAGAAACACCATGAGTAAAGTGTTGATTCTTTGTTTACTATATTGTGTCATCGGGTAGTATCTTGTCAATTTTTGTTTGATGTGTTTTATTCTCAATAGTAACACTTTTGATAAAATACTTTAATGAAAAGTTTTAACTTAATTTTATTTTATTGTTGACAATGACTGCTAGTATTCAATTTCATTTTTAATGGATGCATGAGTTCACAAACCAGGCCTTTTTCTGCCTATCTCACGGGACCCATTCCCCATGCCAAATATGCATATTTTTTCCCCAATTCTCAAAAAAAAAATCCCCTAAAATAAAAAAAATAAAAAAATGATATTTTTTTTAGAAAGAAGTGTCTTATTACTTATGATTATTAGACTCTATATCTCAATTTTATTTTTAAACAACCTACAAAATATATAACCATAATTTATATGATTTTTATCAAAAATGGCTGAAAAACCCCCTGCCCAAATAATGCTGTTGTCGATGAAAATTCTTCCCAATTTGGAGGATTTCGCGACTCGAAAAATCCCCATTTTGCTAGGTACTTTTTTCCCCCAAATAGACAGAAAAAGGCCTGCAAACAACTACCAGCTAATTGTTTGTTCATGTAATTTGAAATCTATGATTAAAACTCATATTAAATTTTGCATACATCATTATAAATTTCAACATGTAACTTGTAAGTAGTTATTTTACAACCAATAGATGATTGTAAAACATCAATGCCCCCCTCTCGCCCGTCCCCAAACTTGCATAACTTTATGAAGTCAATGCTCTACAGATATAAATCAGCTGGCAATGACAATCAATGTATTGTTTAATAAACTGGCTGGAACAGGTTTTTTATAAAGACTGTCTAAGAGGATTTAATTATAAGGGTTGAATAAATTGTATTGCTGCCAATACCACAATCTATCAAATAATTATGGAATTAATTGATGTATCATAATTGAAATTCTTCTTACGGGATGTTGTTTATGGGTATAAACGGTACTGAAAATGACTTTTGTACAAACTAAATTTCATGTTACAAGCACCTAGGATATTGACCTGCTGACCTAAAAATCAATATACATCTTTTTTTCCTTTCCTTCTTAGTAACAATCATACCAGATTGCATGCCTGTAGGTTAAAGTGTTCTCTAGATATTGTGAGGAAAGGTCTACGGACTCACTGTCCAACCAATTTACCACTGCTTCTTCAAAAGGAGGCCTTATTATTACTTGTGTAACAAATGTACAGTTGACTTTAGATGACTCAAACAGTGAAACTCTCTTGTCTTCAATTTTGGTACAATTTCATTGCTCAAAGTTTCCCCTCCTGTCCTGACCATTTTGAGCCATTGAGACTTTAAATCAGTCTCATCTAAGTATACTAATGAAAAAAACTTAGCATGATTTAAATAAGAAAACTAGTATTGAAATATGAACTTGAACATCTTTGAAATTTTGTTTTCAGGCACCAGTTATTTTGTAAGCTCACTTTTCGTCATGTGAACAAGACAGTTACCCATGTTGAGAGACATGTGAATGGCGTGAAATACAAGCGAGCATTGGCAAGATGTGAGTATATATGCTTACATACGGACCTAGGTTAGGGCTGTGTGAATATCAAAATAATTTACTTGTACAAATACCTTATGGTTTACAATTTAATTCTTTGTGTCTCAAATAAATTGCAGATGAATCAGAATTTGATATTGAGTTAACTTTTCCAGTTCTTCTTACTTCCCTTACTTAGCAGCTCGGCTGAGAACAACATGCTCATGGTGAGGTTTTGTGATCATCTTTTGTCCATTGCATTTTGTCAGTCATCATTTACCTTGTGTACACTTTAAGAGGCCACTTTTTTCCCAATCTTCACAAAACTTGGTCAGAACATTTGTCCCAATGATATCTTGAGTTTAAAACTTATTCATATGGGGTCAAACACTACATGTAGGTCACATACCCAAAATATAATAGCAAAAGTTTGTGAAAACTAAAGGTTACACTTATTTTCCAATCATCATTAAACTTGGTCAGAACATGGTAAGCAATTTTGTCCAAACGATATCTCAGCAGAGTTCAAAACTGGGTCATGTGGGATCAAAAACCTGGTTACTAGGTTAAATTAATGAAAAAGCCTGTGAGCAGTAGAGGTCACATTTATTGCAAATTCTTGGTCCCATGGGGTAAAAACTAGGTCACTATGTCAAATTAAAGCTTTTGAACGTTCTAGAGTTCAAATTTATAGCCTATTTGTCAGAATTGTTATTCCAATTATATTGGTCAGGTTTGGAAGTGGATCGAGTGGGGTCAAACTCGAGGTCAAATTAAAGAAAAAAATTGTGAATACTTTTGATGCAAATCTTGGTCAGATTATATTTCCCAATTAAAATCTCAGAAGAGTTCAAAACTGGGTCACGTTGGGTCAAAAACTATATGAAAATCTTTAAAAAAAAATAACAAACAAGACTTAACAGTGTTTTGTCTCTCTAAATAAGGAAGTTACAAACTTTTTTTAATGTTGTGATTTCTACAATACAATCTGTTTATATGTAGACTATTAGACAGGACTGTTACACAATTATTTCAAATAGTCTAAGTTTACTTTATTACTTCTGTAATGCAGGGGAGGAGTGTCAGCGGAACGGGACTGAGTTCAAACCACCACGGGGCCGTAAGAAGGTTCAGGATCGGGACCTTGGCAAGGGGAAGAACTCAGTAAAACAGGACAATGACGAGGGGGACATGAGTGAAACAGACAGCCTCAGTGACCTGCATCCTGGTGGGTTGTTGCAGGGAACAATTAGTAATTGTTTTTAATGAGCTGCTGTCTGGGAGAATTGGGCTAAATGCATGTAGGTAAAGTGTTGTCCCAGATAAGCCTGTGCAGTCCGCTCAGGCTAATCAGGGAGGAAACTTTTCGCATACATGTAAACTGGATTTTTCATTTAGAAAAGACTTCCTTTAAATTAAAAATTCCATGATTGCAGTTAGTGTCGTCACTTTTTATCCTGTATAGAACAATGCTTTGTCTGGAACATAAATAGTAATACTTGTACTTTCTTTTAAAGGGTAGTGAGAAGTAAATCATACTCATTTTTATTAAGCCAATATCTGTGTGCATAAAGTATAAGTTTAACATTGATGTTTTTTTCAGGTTTTTTATATACCGATAAGGCATTGACTAACTTTACAATTAAAAACCTCCAAGTATGAAGCTGCAACTTTCTAAGCCTATTATTTTTGTAATTAAAAAAACAACACGAAATCTCATTCTAATGAATATAAATGATAATCCAGTCTCGTGTTAATCTTCTTAAAAAGGGTAATACAAATATAGGTTCTCTAACATTACAAATTAGTTGTTTTTACTGCTATGTAAAAGTTTATGATGGGAAGTTCCCAGTTCCAAATTTGACCCATTCCAAAAGCAGTTTAAGGGCAACAATGTTGTATATTGTTCATGATATTTTCTTAATCAGCGGGAAAACCCTGTGGTGATGATAACGATGAAGAAGAAGACGAGAATGAAGATGACGATAATGAAGAAGACGATTATGAAAAAGATGAGGATGAAGAAGAAGATGAAAACAACACCAAGGCCAACACAGACAGCTCAACAGATGATTCAGATTTTGAGTTTGAAGACTTAGGAAACACAGAAGAAAAAAGTTTAAAAACAAAACCAGATAACTCACAGACTGATGGAAAGAACACTAATACTAAATTACAAGGAATAGTGACAAATACTGGACAAAAACGACTGAAGGTAAAACTTATTATAAAATTATTTACCTCTTTATTTGGTAACATGTGCAGCTCTTCTATTCACTAAATTGTCAGAGATATGCTACTCACCTCAATATCAGTGACGGTGACCTGGTTAAGGTCTGGTTAAGGTAAACTACAACATCTTCATGTCACTGTTTGTACTACTGGTATTAAATTGAAAGTTTACACATGTGTTTTGGGTCATTGTGTGAGGTCACTAACCAAGTTCCATAACGCTAACCTGCAATTCAGCTGACTTGTGCCCCTTTTTTATGTGATTGTGTGATGTCCGGCGTGCATGCGTCCGTCAACAATTTGTTTGTGTAGACAGTAGAGGTCACAGTTTTCATCCAATATTAATGAAATTTGGTCAGTATTTTAATCTTGATGAAATCTGGATTGGGATCGAATTTGGGTCATCTAGGATCATAAACTAGGTCACTTGGTCAAAGTTAAAAAAACACTTGTGTAGACAGTTGAGGTCACAGTTTTCATCCAATCTTAATAAAATTTGGCCAGAATGTTAATCTTGATAAAATCTGGGTTGGGATTGTATATGGGTCATCTGGGGTCAAAAACTAGGTCACTAGGTCAAATCATAAACAAACCTTCTGTAGACAATAGAGGTCACAGTTTCCATCAGATCTTTATGAAACTTTGTCAGAATGTTTATCTTAATGAAATCTGGATTGGGATTGTATTTGGGTTCTCTTGGGTCAGAAACTAGGTCAAATCATAGAAAAACCTTGTGTAGACAATAGAGGTCATAGTTTTCATCTGATCTAAATGAAATATGGTCAGAATGTTTATCTTGATAATATCTGATTTTGGATCGTATATGGGTCATCTGGGTTCAAAAATTAGGTCAACGGGCCAATTCTAGTAAAACCATGTGTAGATGAAAGAGGTCACAGTTTTCATTACGTCTTAATGAAATTTTGTCAGAATGTATTAATTGATGAAATATGGCTTGGGATTGTATATGGGTCATCTGAGGTCATAAAGTAGGTCATCCGGTCAAATCATAGTCAGGTGGGCAATTCAGGGCCATCATGGCCCTCTTGTTAAGCATGTAAGGTTATGACTCTGACCTGTAATTAAACAGACTTATCCCCTTATTATGCTTTTTGTACAAAAGAAATTAAACAATTAAGTCCAACAACTCCTATCTGTTGCTGACATTGGTTTGGCATTGTCATGTGTGTTTCCTCATTGGTTTGAAATTGTCGTGTGTGTTTCCTCATTGGTTTGAAATTGTCATGTGTGTTTCCTCATTGGTTTGAAATTGTCATGTGTGTTTCCTTATTGGTTTGAAATTGTCATGTGTGTTTCCTCATTGGTTTGAAATTGTCACCTGTGTTTCCTCATTGGTTTGAAATTGTCATGTGTGTTTCCACATTAGTTTGACAGTGTTACTTGGGGTTCCTCATTGGTTTAACATTGTAATGTGTGTTTACACATTGGTTTGACATTGTCATGTTAGTTTCCACATTGGTTTGAAATTGTCATGTGTGTTTCCTTATTGGTTTGACATTGTCACCTGTGTTTCCTCATTGGTTTGACATTGTCATGTGTGTTTCCACATTAGTAAGACAGTGTTACTTGGGGTTTCAAATTGGTTTGACATTGTTACCTGTGTTTCCACATTGGTTTGACACTGTTACCTGTGTTTCCTCATTGGTTTGACACTGTCACCTGTGTTTCCTCATTGGTTTGACAGTGTCATGTGTGTTTCCACATAAGTTTGACAGTGTTACTTGGGTTTTCAAATTGGTTTAACATAATCATGTGTGTTTCCACATTGGTTTGACATTGTTACCTGTGTTTCCTCATTGGTTTTACATTGCCGTGTGTGTTTCCACATTGGTTTGACATTGTAATGTGTGTTTCCACATTGGTTTTACATTGTCATGTGGGTTTTTCAACATTGGTTTGACATTGTAATGTGTGTTTCCACATTGGTTGGACATTGCCATATATGCTTCCACATAGGTTTGACAGTGTCATTCATTTCCACATTGGTTTGACATTTACATTCATGTTTCAGCATTAGGTTGACATTGTCACGTTTTTTCCGCATTGGTTAAAGATTGTTACATGTGTTTCCACATTGGTTTGACATTTTCATGTGTGTTTACAATTTGGTTTTTGACATTGCCATGTGTTTCCACATTGGTTTGACATGGCTACATGTGTTTCCACATTGGTTTGGAATTGTCATGTGTGTTTCTACATTGGTGGACATTGTGTATGTGTTTCCACATTAGTTTGACATTGTCATGTGTGTTTCTACATTGGTTTGACATGGTTACCTGTGTCTCCACATTAGTTTGACATTTTCATGTGTTTCAAAATTGGTTTGACATTAACATGGGTGTTTCAGCATTGGTTTGATATTGTCATGTGTTTATTCATTGGTTTGACATTGTCATGTGTGTTTCCACATTTGTTTGATATTTTCATGTGTTTCAAATTGGTTTGACATTGTATTGTATGTATTTCTTTTGACCTTGCAGTCAAGGATAACCCATGAAAGTGCAAGCACTTATTTCCAATGGGGTCCTTTGGTTTTTTGCTGAAGAGGCAGCAAGCAGAAGAGACAGTATTGAGATAAAAGGAATCCGGGTGCAATACCCTAGCTTTTGCCGAATGGATCCCTTGGTTCTTTAACGTGCTCAGTGTAGCAGTTGTGTGGTAAACACTTGCAGCATTTCTGAAATTTTCAGTGCCCCGGCCAGGGATTTAACCATTGACCTCTGGAATGGTAGACCAGAGTGTTACCACTCGACTTACGCACCACCATTGTCATGTGTTTCAACATTGGTTTGACATTTTCATGTGTTTCCAAATTGGTTTGACATTAACATGCGTGTTTCCACATTTGTTTGACATTGTCATTTGAGTTTCCACATTATTGTCATTTGTGTTTCCTCATTGGTATGACGTTGTCATTGGTGTTTCCACATTGGTTTTACATTGTCATTTGTGTTTCCACATTCTTTTGACATTGTCACATGTGTTTTCACATTTGTTTGACATTGTGATTTGTGTTTTCACATTCTTTTGACATTGTCACATGTGTTTTCACATTCTTTTGACATAGTCACATGCATTTCCACATTGGTTTGACATTGTCATGTGTGTTTCCACATTGGTTTATTTTGGCTGTTTTCAGAAAGGTGACAACACGAAAAACAAGTGGCAAAAGAGACAGAAGAAAGCTTGAGTTGCCATAATCATATAAGCACCTGATTCATGTGCTAGATTGCATCAGTGAGAGTACAGAATATGCCAAAGGCATTTATGCATCAGTCATTGTAAAATTGGTTTGTATTGTTAGTGTAAAGTTAAATGTTTCATGCAAGGTGTTGCAAGACATAGAAACCTCTAATATTTCAACATAGATTAAAATATATGTATAATATATCATTGCGCTTCAATGAAATAAGACATTTTATCAAAATTAATATTTTCAGTTTATTGTTTACATTCTGTGTCCTAGTTTCCCATAAAAGAAAATGTAAATTACAGGCATTATCGATTTTATATTTATAAAATACATAAAAGCATATACTTGCATGTTGTAAATGTATTTATTTTGCTATAATTAACAATAAATGCTACATGAATAATTATATAACACATCAATTATGCATCTAGTAAACAGGTGTACTAAATACAGTGTTAAGGATCTTATTGTACAAGAAAATAAAACATGTGCGTTATGGGATCCGTCAATAAAATACAATACGACTAATGTATGCTGTACTCAACCAAAAATAAAACCGTTTAAACTGAAATCACAATGTGGATTCAATTACAAATGTTAACATTTAAAGTAATACCTTAATGGACATACGAAAGAGAAATTGAGTTACTCTTTAGCAATCATTTAAATATTGACCCATTTTTTTCATCATTCGCTTTCTATGAAACTGTCTTGTTGTTTTTCTGTTGCCGATCTGCAATAAATTTATTATACACCACAAAGAACTTAAATTGTTTATTCAATTTATTTTATTTCAAACATAATGAAACTAATGGTTCTCTGTATTTCGATTTCGTATGACGCGTAAGACTATATGCGTCATCAAGTGACGTCATCGGTAACTAACACAATCCCTATGCGTCATCATGTCACGTCATCGGTAACTAACACAATCCCGGGACGATGTGAAACAAAGGCATGTCATTTCAATGGACTCTAAACTTGTGTCGATGTAACGTTGTATCGAATTTGGAACGTGCTGTCATGTTCTGTTTTGCAAAGTCTCTATTGTATGCTGGGGATTGGGCAAAATCGTTTTTATAGCAACGCTGTCGCTGAAAAGTATAGAGATTTGAGGATAAAATGGTGACATTGTTAGTTCTCGTGTTTCATTGGCAAAGTGAAAAGTAAATATTCTGATGATGCTACTTTAAAGATTGGTTATAAACTCGGTTAATTGATTTAATATGTTTCTCGTATTTAAAGCGACCCTTAAATTAAGCGCCAAATATAGATAAATCAGTGTTTGTTTACATAAAAAAGTCCAGCTTTTATTGTAATACGGATTCGGAAAAATAGCCAGTAGCAGAATATGAATTTAAGGTCTGTCGACATGTATTTCAATGATTGATAAAGGATGTATTTTGTGATTTTTCTATACGGGTATGTAAAGCAAACCTTAAATCATCGATACTCTTAACTGTTTGAAACATTGAATCACCAGTTTTAAATCACTGATGTTTTCCTATAAACCACAGACAAACATAACGTAATTATTGCTACATAACACTAAAGCTGCTTCAACTAATATGTTTAACATACTAAAAATCGCTAAGTTTTATTAGCACCATACTAAACGCAACGAAAAACAGAGCAACACTATGTACATGTATACTACATATAGGATCTGGCATGAGTTGTCATATACCATATTTTATTAAACAAGTTCAGGAATTTTGTTAGTAAGCGAGCCTTTGGCGAGCTTACTAACGAATTTCCTGGACGAGTTTAATAAAATATGGTATGATATGACAACGAGTGTCAGATCTTTTTTATCACATGCTTTTAAATGAGCAAATTAAATAAATATTTACGCAAACATAATGATAAATCCCGAATGTTGTTTACATTTCGTGACGTCATTTGACGTTGCAACGTCATTTCAGCAAAATAACAAAATGCGATTGGTCAATAAACGAAAACTAAGCCAATGAAAACGCTTAAAAAGTATATTACACATGTGTTATATAAAAATATATGTAATGGTTATATTACATGGGAAACAGGGTATGGCATGTGATAAAATAAACTATCTCGCACGCTTTTAAGAAGTGGCCTACATGACAAAACATGCGTCCACATATTATGTAGGCTTAGACCTACGCAAATCTAGTTGCAAAATATACATAGATTACAGTGCAAAATATTTATAGAACTAGCAAAATATATACAACGTTCATCAATCGATCTATGGAACCATGCTAAACCAAATTTGTTAATGCCACTAATACAGTATATACTCGAAGTTCTTAAAAAATAATAATCATTGAGCAAATCATGACTGGAAGCAATTATCTTCATTAGATGACACGATATCATATATAAATAGTTTATATTTTCTATCCTACGCTACTATGAACGAAAATAACTGTTATCAGCAAATGAGAATGGTCCCATCTTCAAAGCTATTTTGAAAATCTTCTACTTCAATGTCAGAGTGTTTCCAATTCAATCACTGGATAAAATTGGCGCAATACTTGTTACTAATTGATTTACAAAACAATCAATGCACTTTCACTGGTCAAAACAGTGACTGAATGAATTCGTTTAAACTGTGCTTAATTTTTAAAGGAATTATAAATATTGTCCGTCATCCGTGATACTTCAGTCGTTTTACATGCGCATGTGCAGTTCTCTGTCGAGAGACTATTTGTTGACATTAGACACATCGATGACGTAAACCATTCAGTAAGGCATGTGTTCTGCAGCAGACGTGTATGACGTCAGACTGAGGCTGTTGTATGGCCGGTCGAACTTCGTTCTGCTCATCTGCTCCGTAAGAGTTCCACCGGGCATGCGCATGTTGATAAAGTCCCACAATGCCTTGTAGCAGAACCGGTACTGGTCCTGCAAAAAATAAAACCATTCGTGCCAAGTCAAATTAAAACAATGTTCATAAAATTGTAAATTAGTTATTTATCTATCCGTCTGTTTTTGAGATTGCTTATGAAATGTGGTCAATTGAAAGCCTTACAGTAACGTTAGCATATTGGCAAAGAAGACGGGTAGCTATTTCTTAGGATAAGTACACGGACATTTTAATGAGCAAAATGTATACCTCGTTAGGCTTGTATCCGGGCGCCAAATACTGTCGCTACGCCTCTGCGTTTACATAAATATAAAACTGAACTAGACTTACTAGGGTGTCAACAATCTGATTCCGGCGTCTCTTCAAATGTTTCACAGTATGGAGGACGTCCACTTCGCTCTCGTCCTGTACCTTCTCGCAAAGCACGCTAACGGCTATAAAAAGACCACTGTGCGTAGCGCCATCTTTGCAGTGCACGAGAATAGGCGTGACGTCATTGTTATTGACAGTCTGCCAATCATTCACCAGATCTATGACATCCAGAAGCATGGATTTCGATTTTGGTACAAACTCCGAATCGGACCAAGCGTTGAACTGAAACTGACGAATATGGCGCCGATTGTTGACATCGTTCATGTAGGTGAGTTTCAGATTTCGAATCGTGATGTTTTCTTGCTGGTAGCCGTCCACAGTCTCCACAAAGAATGGCTCGAATTGCTTCATGTGGTCTTCCGGCCAGTACTCCGCGCATGTATCGTCCTCGTACATCATGGGCTCCATCATGACAATGGTGTAAATTTCGAGGTCATAGACCAGCCTCCAAAAGTCGATCACCGTCGTATGCAGAGGTGTCTGAGTAATCACAAAATGTCCGGTTTGTCTATGACTATCCAAAAACACCGCATTTATATAATCGCTACGTCCCGGTGTAGTCAATATTGGTCTGTGAATGTCTGCAGGAACTATTTCAATGTAGCGGTTGCTGTTGAAATTCACGGGGAGAAATGCAGTTGAGCATGTAGTTTGGAACAGTTTACGGGTGAATACAGACAGACTTTTGAACTGACCATGCAAATAGGAATGACCATTAGTCGGATTTTTCATGGTAAGTATTTGATAGCGTTCCTTCAAGTCATCGGGACCAGTCCATGTATCGCCAGCATGCATAGCCTCGAACAGTGCCTCGTAAATGAAAATGTATTGCTTCACCGTTCGGACCATACATGTTCGATTGTTACGCATCTTTCTCACGAAGGAAAACACACTGATTCTCCCCTCATCTGCATATTGGGACATCAGCGAGTCGACAGCGATAAAAACGCCACTGCGACTTACTCCCGTACCGCAATGGACAACGACCGGCTTATCGTGCTTGTTTTGGTACAAGTTAACCTTGCGGCGCATTTCTATGAGCGGTATAGGGTCGTCCGGTACGCCATGTTCTGGCCAGTAGGTGGCCTCAAACTGATACACGATCTGCCAATCCTCGTCCCCCTCGCGTTTGATCCTCAGCGGCCGTATAACGTAGGAGGCATACTCCTGCACGGCCACGCTCTCCAGTAGGAAGGACCCGTAGCGTACCCGCCCGTGTGAGGGCCAGTACTGGGTACACTTGACGATGTTGTCCTCCACGATGTTGGACATCATGACGATCACCTGCACCTCATACTGGTACACCATCCGCCAGAAGTCCAGAACGGTCTCGTCGTCGAACGGGCTCTGAGCCGCGATATACTCGTGTTGATGCCGGTAGCCCTTCACGAAGTTGGCGTTGATGTATGTCGACGAGGAGTCCGGGTCGGGGTCGAGAATGACTCGGGTTTGATCGTACGGTATCAGATGACTAAATCTGTTCTTGGTCCGGTTTTCTCGTCGCTCGGCGATCTCACAGGCTTGCGTCAGTCCGTGCGGTAAGCTGGAGAACTCGTCGTGGAATGTGATGGGCGCGCTGCCAGTTGCGATCACCACAGAGCCGTTCATGTTGGGGTGATTGTCGACGGGAAGGTACTCCCTGCCTGCTGTGATGTACCTGCTTTCTCGCAGCGAATATATTTTGTTCCAAAACTTGTGCGGGTCGTAGTCATCGAATCTGTACACTTTCAGGTTGAAGTCGTCTGCTTCGTTTATGAAGGGATCAAACTTTGCATCCCCTTGTCGGCGACGAAGCAGCATGCATATAATTATTGTTATGATTATTGCAACTAGTATGATCACCAAGACTATGATGGGAATGATCCAGTTCAGATTGGAGGTCGCAACTTCCTCTTTAGGCGCGATTATCGGCACCAACACAGTTTCCGCTTTAATTGGATTAAGCGTGTTGGAATAATTGTATTTGCAAATATCTCCAAAATAACTCGTAATTATAAAGTATATGCGATATAAATGAGTTTCTGTCAGCGCTCCATTGGTGTATGGTGCCCGTTCGAACGTTTTGTCTCCAATCACGAATACAATTCTCCTTAGAAGCTCAGACTGGGTAAAATTTCTTATTATTTTTCCCGGAATTTCATTAATCCCGGGGCACGTACTGTTACTAGTACTGGTAGCGCGAGCAGGACGCGCCGTCACGTCATCGATTGCGAGCATGTACCCGTACGCGTAGGCCGTTGACGTCATAACCTCCGGGTCTAGCGCGACGGTTATTGTTGAGGCGGTCGTGTTGATCACTTCCGGTACCTTAGGCCTTGGAGGGTCAGGATGTTCGGTGGAGAAGGCCAGGGTCACTGGTTCCCCATATCCGGCGGGGCTCCAAGCGGCGACTGTGAAGTCATAAAAAGCTCCGGGCTTAAGATTACACACTAACGCTGATGTGGTATTTGTCTGCAGAGTAATCTTTTGTCCAGATATCACTCCTTTTTCTTCATAACTCACCTGTAAATTGAAGAAGCATAAAGTATAGATTATGGAACATTCGCTTTAAAATACGTTCTTATGTTTGATTTAACATTAGCTGGCAATAAAGATGTACATTGTATACGGACATGTCAGTTTTTAAGTTAAAACATGTAAATTTAGTCAACTTGTAAAAACAAACTTTGAAAAAGCCTATTAAGGCGAAATATGAGAAACATAGAGAAATTGTATTTAATTTGTAAAAACAAACTTTGAAAAAGCCTATTGAGGCGAAATATATCAGAAAAGAGTAAAACGTGTTCTGTGTCAAAATACATGTAAAGCAACGAAAAAAAGTTACCTACGTTATATGACAACACAGAGTCGTCGGAGTTTCGCCACGTCAGTTTCAGGCAGGTCTCATTTCTGACGTTGACGTCGGACGTGACGTTGGTTGACGCCAAGGGAACTGACTTCAGCGTCGTCAACGACTGGGCATTAGTCGTGTTTCCGGCGCCTGCACGTGTGCTTGCCGTCGCCTGAAGAGTGAGATTTGACAAAGTTGATTTCTCTTATAAACATTTTTACAATTGCTGTCAATATTTTAAAGATACTTTTGACCTTTGCATGTTTATTCAATCGTCATTTAGGATGCGTCTTTAAACGATTTAATTGAATCAATAAAGCTCTAAAACAGTTATGGACTAACGCATAAGCATTTGTAAAACAACCATACGCTCAAGTTGATTGAAAAGTAAAAGTTCCCTAAATTCCAGCCTACAGACTGCCGTTGGTTTCTGGACTTCGAACAAGGCATACCTCTACGAAATACTCCGTGAGGGGTTCCAATCCGGGCACTGAAAACGTGTAGGTAGTGACACCGGACTGGACGCTTTGGCTGCGACTCACACTTCCGGTTTCATTGAGCTTGAACACGCGTACGGAAAGTAGCGTCAGTACGCCGTTAGTGACGTTAGGGACGCGTAACGTGACGGTGATTGACGTCGCCGCTGCAGTGATTGCCTCGATACTCGGTGGCCCCGGTACTATAACATACACGTTTGGTACTTTGAACGCAAACATTCTCAACTGGCTAATATTTAAAAACCTACGGAATATTGTTTTTAGAACGTTTTTACAAAAGTACTTGAGTACTTCAAATTAACTCTGTTAATTAATACACCGTATTTTAATTGTTATTGCGGCACACCGATACGTTTTGTTTATTTAGATTAGTGATAACAATACAGAAAGGAAATGAATAGTTTTTAATGTTAAAAAACGTTTATCCTTAGTTATATTATTAAAAGCGATATATTCTATTTTTTTATTTACACCGAGTTTCGCCTTCACTATAACAACCAAGCAATACCACACACGGACAAAAATACATATATTTTTGAAAAGTATGCAGTCGTCAGTAGGTGACTTCCACATACCTCCTTCTGCAGTCGTGAACTCGTACATGGTCGTCATATTGGGGCCTGCACCAAGGCTGTTCTCGAAGGCCACGTCTATACTGTACCTCGTGTAAGGCCTGAAAGTGAACGTGCTCAATCTCAGTACGAATTGAATTATCAAGCCCGGAATATTTACCTTAAAGTTGTATAAGGAGCCAAAATAAGTTTGTATTCATTAAATGTATACATGTATATGATTTACATAGTAGCAAAACCTTCACTATAGGCAAGAGCAATAAACTACACTTAAACGAAACAGTCAACTTCCAAACATTGTGATTAAAAATTGGAAAACATTCAAGCGATTTTTTTTTTAAATTGTGATATACAAATAGCACAAAAATGCATACAATTTTTTATTTGTAAAAAATACAACCAAATAAACTACTTTCAATCACATTAGATTTTTCTCCAAAAAGCCGTTTAGACATTCATTAAAATGCTGACTTGACAATAACATTATTCCACACCATTGCAATATTTAAACACATTCACAACTTAATTTAAAAAAAATAACGCACTTTAACGCATTCGTCTGGTAGATGAATATATCGCCAGTTGGTGACGTAATCCTCGTGATTGACGTGTCGACGAACACAAGTTGCAGTGACGTCATCACGTTGAACACGTACACGCGGTATTGCCTCAAGTTGCCGTGACGTAAACCGCAGTTTAACGGCGACCACTGGATGACGCCACCCGTCTTTGTGACGTCAACAACGCGGACGTTCTCTACTCGTCCGACAGGGTTTGGGACTGAATACAACAACAACTCACCAGTAATAAAGAGTTAATTAAACACACACCATTAAGCTTTAGGCCAAAGAGTAAGGGTGATCTTTAGGACCATATATTGNAAGTATGTTTACATTAGATAAATACGTTATATGTCAACATTCACCAAAAAAAAAACAAAAGCAATATAAGAATACACATGTATTAAAATGATTATATTGATATTGAACTTGTAACATATTAAATAATAAATATGGAAAAGTATACACTTTCCTCAAGTCTTCCTACCATAAAGATGCTTGATATAAGAGCCTCGTTCTTGGAAAACTGGGCTTAGTGCATGTACGTACAGTGTCATCCCAGATGAGCATGTGCAGTCCGCACAAGCTCATCAGGGACGACACTTTCCGCTTTTATGGAATTTTTCGTTTAAAGGAGGTCTCTTCTTAACGAAAATAAAGTTTAAGCGGTATGTGTTGTCCCTGTTTAATCAGAATAATCTGGGACGACACTTAATGTACATGCATTAAGCCCAGTTTTCCCAGACCGCGGCTCATATGCTGACCACACATGTTTCTCAATGGTCAAAAGAACTTATCAGACGCAAACCTACAGCGTTCTTTAACCTACATCACAATTACCGTCTTCCAGAGTTGTCAAAGTGTACAACCGGTAGTCAGATATGTTCAGAGTGGCGTTGCTAACGGAAATATTTAGACGGTACTCTGTCCATGGGGTCACACCTTCCGTTATTAACTGGGTCCCTCCTCGCGCCGAATTCCGTCTGTATTAATGTAGAAAGGGAATTTGCAAGTTATTTCAGGTGTTCATATTCTAACGATTATTTATATTACTACATTAATAGCCATCCAATTTCACCATGCAACACAGTATCATACGAGATCTATGTGTATGAAATAATTGAATTTTAATAGAACAACTCACGTTTCACACTGTATCTTGACATAGCGTGCAATATCATATTTGAGCGACTGGGGATTATTCTGATCAATGTATTAAAAACTAGCTTGCCTGATAATAGTGGTTCCGTTTTCGAACGGAGCACAATCGCTGCCTGCGTACTTCACTCTTGAGAGCATCAAGGTCACGGTCACGAGTGTCTCGTTCTCGACCTCGTCTCTAAGACCCCACGTGACAGAAATCCCGTGACGACCGGAGACGTTGTTGCGTAACACTTCGTAACGTATTTTCGCGTCGTCCAATAAATTTGAGTCTTACATGTTAAGGCAAAAAACGACAATTAAAAGAACCGTCCACAGTTGATTTTGTTTGTAATTGAAAATTACATTAACAATTAATACAATCGTTTTATGTACATGTCTAAAAAATAAAACAACTTAAAATATATGTTACTCTGTAGTTAAACAATTTGAAACAGATGTAAGAATCGGTACACCAAAACAAATATATATCAATAAACGAGTTTTAAAAAGTAAATAGATTTCCCCGTTAAGACAGACTTAATACATGAATGCAAACAGTAACCGAAAGATCTATCACTGAACAACGAATATTGATCTTTACCTGGTGGCTTTTTAGTAGTGGTGGCTGGTTCAGTGGTGGTCGTCGTGGTAGTCGTTTCTATGGTAACAGTGTATAGTTTAGTCACAATTTGCATTTACATACAATGATACACATCTTAAAGCCAAAAGGTCAGATTATGTGACATAGAAGTCCCTGTGGTTAATGTTCATTTTATAATTGCTATCTGGAAGACGTTCGCGTGCATTGAATGGGATAAACTGCACATCCTATATCTATTGAAATGCATGCGTTTGTATAAAGTGACCGAAAATAGCGAGTTTAACAATCGTGTCCATGTGCGCCAAGCATAAATCTGCAACTTATCTTGGACATAAAGTGTATATAGTTTAATGTCGAAGATTGTAACGAAGATTATTTTTAATTTTATTGAATATCTGAGTTTGTTCTATAAGCAGCACAATTAGGCCCTTTATTACGCGATAATACATTTTTCCACTGTGATACAACTTAAGTTAGCAGTATATTCCTACATTTGGATTAATGGTACATAGTAATATGTTAACCATTGTACTATGAAAAAGTATTTAACTATCAACGTTTTTATGATAGGTACATAAAAATGAAATTACTGAAATAAAAAAAGCATTTTATGATAAAGCATACACATGGAATAATTGTTAAGTGGTTACATTATAAGCTATAAAACATCACCAGTACCAGCCGAGCAACCGCGCCAAGTATATGTAAAATAACGTCACAACTAAATATCTGCTGAGAAACAGAATGTTGTATCTGGTATAGGATAATTCAGCAGATAGACCAGTTTCCCGCTCAATCTTCATGAAAATGCTATAAACACAAATGCCACACTTCATTCCTGGTCCACAAACATTCAACACGCAAATAAAACAATAAATGGCATCACATTTATGAGTTAGCGTTGTAAAGACCGCGATGAAATGTTCACATAAAATGACTAAACTTGGAAAGATAAGCCTGCTGATCGATATTTGAAGCCAAAGAATGAGGGAATAAGTATATAAATGGCATCATCGTAATAATCATGTTACAATACTCCACCCTGAAAACAAACACATTGATTTATAGACGTTATTGAGCAACAATGTATAAGCGTTTATGTTGTTCTTTAATTCAGTTTCATGTTAGTAAAAATACCTGTAGGTAATGGTAAAATGTATTAGGTGTTTCATTGTTTAGACAATTACCTCAAAACATTATTTAAAATATTGTTTACAATGCAGGTCTGTCTACATCAGACATTATGCCTCGGAACAATTTTATATGTGAATGTGAATATGCAATGTTTGACACATCGAATCAAGGCCGACATATTACAATGAGTTTCTAATAGTTTTATTTAGATTTTCTCAATCTTTGTCTGGAATCTTGACCAAAAAAACGTCGGATGTTGGAAAAATGCCAGTAAATAAATTTACTTACAATACTGAAATAGTTGTGATATTGATAAAATATTAATACAAAGTATGTTTTCGATAATTGTGACGCATATTTAAACTAAAAGTGAAACGCATGCCAAACTATATTTTACGTGACATCAACGTAGCATTGACGTAAACAAGTTTAGACAATTAAAGTGCCCATCACCAATCTGAAGTGTTAGTGTGAGTGAAAACTGTCACATGATCAAAACTACACACTCTTAATTGGTTAGCCTGCAGTCCCCGGAAGAAAACTTAAGTACCGGGGATTTGTCGCTTTAACAAGACGACAATGGGTGCTGAAAGACAATGTTGACAATGTACGTGAGTATATTGACCAACTAGCGGTTTGTATTTGAACATGTTAATTTTATGCATAGAGTAAAAGTTCGTACATATAGGATTTTGTAAAAGCAAGCAGTTTTTTTGGCATTTTGATTGGATTAAACGAGTGTATTCTAAAGGTATTTCTCAAAATTTAAATGATCAACAAAAACCTGACTTGTTAGTATCACCGTCGTCAAAAAATAATATTAAAACAAATCACAAAGCGTGCAATTAATTATATATTAAAAAAATCGTTTTCCCCTAGATTCTGTTGACAAAAAGAAGAATAGGTTTTGGCGTTAGATCTCGAACACATATATAATCATATAAAAAGTCACTTTAAATGGAGCAAGTAGGCTGCTAGGATTACCTTATAGATACACCTTTCATGTTTGTTTCCCGAATATATTATACTGCAACAATGTGTACCGGTATTTGGGATTGGGATCTAGTTCTTCTTGAATGCTCTGAGCTTTTATAATTACATACGTTCAGCTCAGACCCGGAGGGTCACTAGCTGGGAGTTGGGATTATTGCAACTGGGATCTTAACCAATCAGGGAGAAAGGAAATAACTTATACAATATATATTATTTTTTCTGTGCAAAGGATAAGCATGCACATTTTTTTTTGTTTTTACCTGTGCATAGGATAAACACGGGCGTAGAATTCTTTCCTGTCATTGCGGGCATATCTTTCCCGCCCGGCGCCATTTGTATGACGTCAACACGAAATTTGTAATACACGTCTGGCACGAGATTTGTCAGGTTCCTTTGATAGGTTCCCAATGTTTCGTTGTGGGTGACGCTGGCGACAAATTTCCAGGGCTCGTAGTGTTCTACAGGGCGGTAAGTTGAATATAATCTGCAAGGCCAAACTGTTATATGTTTTCGCGATGCTAACATCAGGTGTATGATATATTGCCGAGGAATGCAGCCACGTGGAGTAAATTAAAATATGAAAATCGTCTTTCTTGCTCGTCTTCGCATTTTTAATCTTTAATTATATGAAGACAGTGTGAAATATACAAATTAAAATATTTTAAAACGTATACTCTTATGAAAAGGTTTATTTCATGTCCACGAATACATCTACTTTTATTGTCGATCTTAAACACTCAGTTTAGACAACCATACAACTAACATATCAGTGAGACACTAGTGTTGAAGTTTATCAACAATTCATACGCGTCCAATCAGAAGTGATTGAAGACATGTCCACATAACTCCACAGGAGGAAATAGGGTAATGACAAAAAGAAAGCCAATGGGTTTCACTAGTTCACGGATAAATGCTGGACAGATCATTTTTGTAGTTGACGAGTATAAACAAATATGCTTAATTTAAAACTACCACACTCTTTACCGGTGCGAACGTATGACAGTTTTATTTTGTATCATCCGCGTTTGGTGTGTAACTTTCTTACTCATATCTCTTGATTGTGGCCGTTGTCTCGCCCCTGTCCACCCCACTCCTCCATCCCAACCACGTGACCGTCACGTTTGCGCACGACACGTCGACAGCTTCCGGTGAATTGTCAAGTTGCGGTAACTCTTAAGGATACAATGTCAAATGCACATGGTAAATACAATGAACCAGACATATCCATATCATCATTGGAAATAACACTATTTTATTGACGTTGAGAATTGCATACAAACACACATCAACCTATCTATTATAGTTATATTCAATGTCAAATCGTTCATTTAAATATTTGCTGAATAATGTTTTAATAATTATTTATCTTGACAAAAAAAAACAATGCTTTTATTAAATTGTATTTATCCGACGCTTGTAAATACATACCAATTAAAAGCGAAATCGCGTTGGAAGAAATGTCGATTAGAAATTGATGACATGCAAGAGTATAAAGCATTTAATGACAATTTCAAGCCGAGGCCAAATCAGATAGAAACCCTCACAACCGTTTCGACTCACCGTTCTGACAGCCCGTACTGGCCCAGCCTATCGCGCATGCACCGCTGGAGCAGAGACCGTTGACGGGGGAACATGTATCACCAGGCGGGCAGTGGCATGCCTGCAAACAGCCGGAACCGAACGTACCATCGCTGCACGCTGCGTAAAAGATGAATGGAGGGCTTATTACCCTGATACCGCGAAACCATAATATTTCACAATGTCAAACACATTGCCTAGCTGTGGGAAAACTGGGTTTGATGCATGTGCGTAAAGTGTCCGCACAGGCTAATCAGGGTCGACACATTCCGTATGTATGGTATTTTTTTAATTTGAAGATGAAACACATGCCATGATTTACTGAATCGGCTGATTTAACTTTTCTTACTCATCCACCAGTAACTTTAAATGATGTACATAGAAAGTTCTGTTTGTGGAATTATCAGTGAATAAGTGACTTTATGAGAGCAATTTGAGTCAAAAGCATAATATGTGATCGGGCATAGGTGCTTGTACAGGACCCGTATGTTCATATAGGTTTGGGTGCCAGAAATGCATTACGTACGTGTCTGACAGGTGGGCACGCCCTGCCAGCCCTGGGCACACTGGGAGCTCGTGCAGTGGCCGTTGGCAGGGCTACACTCCGTGGGGTCCTGGGGGTTCAGGCAATGGCACGTGGACGCACAGTCAGGACCGAACGTGTTCGGCGGGCACGCTGGAAAAAGGAAAAAAATGACCACATGCTCTCGCCGTTTATTCTCACAATAATTATTTTAATTATGGAGATAATTTAGATAAAAAGGATTATGACGGCGATAGAATATTAGCATTATTAGGCGCTTGCTTATAACCAGTTCTTAGACAGGATTCATTCACAGCGGTTGGACTAAGTACTAACGCTGGCTTGTTAAGTTGTTCCAGACTGGACTCATTTGCAGTCGGGTACTCTGTATTAACGCTGACACTGGCTTGTTACGAGGTTCCAGATAAGAGTCAGATGCTGTGGTTACTCTATACTCACCCTGGCACACGCCAGACACGTTTCTGTACCCCAGCTTGCATTGCAGACAGTGGTTCTCGCCGTACGATGTACAGTTGATGCAGGAGATGTGACAGTCTGTAAAAGATTATTCTAATGCCCGATTATGTACGAATAAATCAGTATTTAAACTATAATTATTTGCAAACCAAAATCGTGTTGCACTAGGCACTCGGCTTGCGAACAAATAATAAATGATTATTTAAAAACGGATTTCTGTTCCACCCCTGTTGAAATGCACGAGGAAATTTTATTTTTTTCCCTAAAACCATTGAAAATCGTGTTTATTTGTTAACATGGTTTAAAATGGAGTACTGTTTGATTTCTATAATAGCGAATCTGGAGGGCTGACAGTAATCATATAACCCGAGTAACACTTATTTTGACAATGTATGAGTTTCAGAAGGCTACGAATACGTTCGGAAACAAAATCTTGAATGTAGAAAATATAAACGGAAAAAATTAGTGTGTTTTATACTACGTGTAATTCTTGTTGTTCTCAATTTTAAATATGTATGAAGGCGAATAATGACCTCACCCAGCATTTCAATCTTTTTATTAAATCCAATTCTTGGTATATTTTGAGGGAATCCTTATATAAAAGTATGATGAATAAACTTAAAAAATGGTCGATTGAATGACACTAAACAAAATACTGTGCGACCCATTGAAAACGTGTTTGTGGATGATTGATAAACCATTCTACATACATTCGGCTAAAATTATTAACGGAGCCTTAAAATCGTGCAAATAATCGCTGTTTTACGAATCAATGTTTATTCATAGTTTCACCGAAACATATCTGTAAAACCTCAACGGCGGAACACACGTTCACTTAAATACGGCACTGATGTATAGAATGTGGATTGTTAGGTCATCAAAAGTTCACATGCATAGGAACACACCAAAAGGGCTCCGTGTCCTATTCCGCATAGAAATTCAACTAATGAATATTTACAGTTATTTCTTCGCGTTTTTTTTTATTAACTGTTATCCGATTAAAGGATATTTGCTATCCAGACTTCGTTTAGCCAGTTCTCCCACGGTAACTTATTTAGTGACAACGGATTAGATATAAACCACGATTTGCACATGCCTAATTGATGTTCTAGACAACAATTCGATACAAAAGCATCAACGTTTAATCAAATAGTGCATGTGAGTATAATTAATTAAGATTAAGTTAACGCATTTTGTTTACCCGAAAAAAAAATGTTTCTCAAGAAATCGCTTTGAAATAAGTTGCACGGTCAGTCTCCAATAGCTGTGCAAAAATGTGTAAGTTGTCAGTGGTTGTCACAACATTGCTTTGAACTGTCAAGGTAAATGTTGCGTGTTAATGTGCTTTCCCATGTGTGACCACAGCAGACAGTTAAAAATTAAGAAATAATTAATCAAGTAGCATTAGTGTCTTCGATAGATTTCAAATACGAATCATAATGGATTATTGTTTTTACATTTAGTAATATTTGGAGTTCATCTTCCAACAAATAACATGCAGTGTATATCGATAGATCTAAATATAGTCTTATTTATAAGACGTTGCCAAGAATTTAGAGATACTTTTTATACGGGCTAAATTCTTTGCTCCAAATATTACCCATATAAAAAGTAGCTAAATATTAAAACACTATAAGCACTAGAACCTTGAAACATACACACATGGTAGCTATGCGCATATGTGCGACGGTGCACTATTTGGAATTTTGATCTGACCCCTGGGTCAAAAGTTATGGGGGTTGGGGTGGGCCGGGTCAGACATTTTCACTCATTTTACTAACAACATGCGGCGTAACTTTTGACCCAGGGGTCAGATCAAAATTCCAAATAGTGCACCGTCGCACATATGCTCATAGCTACCAAGTATGCAAGTTTCAAGGTTCTAGACTAGTGCTAATAGTGTAGGAGGAGAAAGTGGCCAGTGGGGGTTGGGGTGGGGCCGGGTCAGTGATTTTCACTCATTTTTTTAGTTTTTTTTTAACATTAACTTCTTCATTTCTACAGCGATTTACTTTAAATTGATACTGAACATCTCTTATGACAATACGGTCAATCTCAACTATGCATGGCCCCATTACCAACCCTGGGGCGCCCCGCCCACATACACCACGCCCACCCAAAATTGTGTTTTAACATAACTGCTTGATTTCTTCACCAATTGACTTCAAATTAATACTGAACATCTCTTATGACAGCACGGTCTATCTCGACCATCCATGTCAACATTACCAATCCACAGGGCCCCGCCCACATAGGCCACACCCACCCAAAATTGCATTTTACTATAACTTCTTCATTTCTGATACTGAACTTCTCTTATGACAATACGTGCGACGTGTGAATAACGCGTCGGCATCTGTCGCGCCATTTCTAGTTAATATTATAAACAAGTATTTGTATCAAACAAGCCCTCATTCACAAGAATTATGATTCTACTTTGCAACCAGGCTCCTAAAAATGGAGGTCGTGTTGATTGTATAAGCAAATACTGGATCAATCATTCTGACATTATGAAGTAATATTTAGTACATTATGCAAGTCATTGGAACTATTTCAGTTGTACGTGAGCACGTGGTGTTTCTGATGGTTCTGATCTGTGTCTGTGAAAATTATTGTGCAATATGTAAACACTAAACACATAATCATTTATATGCCGTAAGTTGTGACACGTGAATTTTGTTCCTTATTCACCAATGTTTATAATGTTGATTATATCTTTATCTGTAAAATGTTATTTGTTTTGGAAAGAATAAACAACATTCAAGTTCATTTTATTTCATGTAGTTTGTTGTTGTAAACCAAGAACAGTGTAACACAATGTTTAGCCTGGTCTTGGTGAACAACCACGCAGTCACGTGTTTCCTTATTGGATCATACGTGTCGGTATTTAGGAAAACTGCTGTCAACGTGTTAGCTTATTTGTCAACATATAGCAGCTTTAAATTAATAACATTTAAGTGCATGTGAAAAAAGCAAAACATATTCAAGTTGAACTAAAAAAAAATCGTTCATTAAATACATCAGAGGAAAAGTAGTTAGAATTCCGTTGTACCAATATATATTTCAAGGGACTTATTCGCATATGTTTGTATTTAAAAAACAACAGCATTAAATTGTTTTACTAACAAATGGTAGCATTCGAAACAGTCAAAAATAAATTATAATAACAACGAAAAAGATAGGATAAAGTAAAAAATGTGTCTGCCATCGAACAAGGGAAAAGCAGAGGCTAATTCGCTGCCACTATAGCACTATAGAGGTTTGAAGGTGCACTGTAATTAAAATCCTTTGTCGGTTATACACCTTTCCCTAAATTATTGACGAAAACGTAACGAACGCTTTATAATGTTTTCGATTTCGATTTACGATTGTTAATAAAAGAAAATACCTGTTTAATATTGTTCTTAGTCATGAGTGTTATTTTGCTAATTTGAATATCATGCATACATGCTTATTTTTCATGTATTACATTTTTTGTGAAACTGTGAAAAATAAGCTTTAACATCAATACTATAATCATACTTTATTTAATTATTATAAATTAATACCGTTGATCGAGTTCCAAAGTTTGACAAGCATATACTTGATTATGACAATGCAGTATGTCTATTACTTTGATACGTTGGGCTACTTTGGGTGAGTGTTCGGAATAATTGAACATAGGTTAGGTTATCGATCGATTTTCAAACCAAATGGCATACATACTGGATTGAATTCAATTTAATTGGACATCAATTGCAACAATTTACAAAAACTCCCATTCAGACCAAGAATACTGTACAATACAGGTAATATCAGCATGTGCAGAAAATCAATAGGATTTGCATAAATGCATTTCAATTGATCATATACGATCGTTTATCGTTAACTGAACAACCTAGTTAATGTAATCAGGATTTATGCAAGGCAGGCTGATCTGTACGTGTACTTTGAAGGTGGCACTGACTGAAATAATTTCTCTGTTGATTTGACTTTTAAACAAACACTATAATAACATTGATTTATTGACGTAACGTGGCTGCAATATTTAAACGATTACAGTTATTTCGGGGCATGGTATTCTATTCACAGAGGCGTGACGCCCGTACCCTTCGTTCGATCTCTATGGTATTCATAAAGACAACTCCCATATTGGGAAGGTGTGCTTACACTAAGATAAAGTCCAAAAGATATAGCATGACAATTTGTTATGAATAAGCATACTTCCTTTAAAAATATTTGTTTATAAAAGAAGAAATGTGTGAACACGATGACGTTAAGATTGTATTAACTTTAAACACTGGAAACAGTGTTCTTATACCCGTATGTGCAATAAAAAGCGTGGACCTTCGTTGTTATGTAGTTTCTTCTTTCACTTCCGAACACGTTCACATATATTACATAAGAGATAAAAACAACTGTTTATAAAAAAAATCATTTGAATAGTGGACATACTGGATGTATGAATATAATTGCTCCCTACCGACAAAATTGGTGACTTTTGCAAATGTTTAGTGAAAGCATCTCATGCACATATTTGCGATAAGTGTAAATAGTACTTCCCATCATACAACGCGAATAAACCCACTGGTTAGATGGGAAGCGACACAATGGTGAATGCGGGTGATGTAGGAAACCTTCTCAGACGCGACTCAATATTAGACGGTCTTATATATCATCTTACAAGAACTCGGAAATGATTTGCTATACCGATTGTTCATGTAAAACTGACTACATTTGCCATCTTATTTAAAGTACTTAAATTGATGTTAATTTCATGCAGTTTTTATTTGTTATGGCTTGTTTATTGTGTTTCGTTTTGCTATTAACGAATCTAAAGCTGTTTAACGTTAGTTTTTGTTTCTATCCTATTCAACTTAAAACAACAACAAAAATCACAAATTATCTTTGAAATTTTGAAACTAGTTGACTTAAAGCAACTATAACGCTCAAAATAAACGAACATTTCGTAAAATGTTTCATCAAATAAAGTTACCCCATACATAATCAGTGTTCCTTATAGCATTAGCCAAACAAAATTTCAACGCTAGATGTGGTCTGGTTTCATAGATTTAACAAGATACAACATGCTATTTTTTATTTGTTTGTGGTACAATATATTCAACACATGTTCTTCATCTAATAGTGTGTTTTTTTTCATATCAACTTGTCTTGAATAACGTTTAAATAATTGCACTATGTTTATGGGTTTCATCCTCCAATGTTTTTATCAAAGTTAATAACAAAATTATTGTATTCATCATCTGTATATGTTAATCTAGCAAAACACGACTACTATATATATATTGTTTCTTATTAATATTTGTAAAACAAATCTTCATTGTATATAAATTATTAATTAAATTCATGCATGTATGTATATAATCTTTACGCGATCAATATGATATTTAAATATTCTTATTTGTACTCACGTTGACATTATGCTATGTATAACTATTTTGCAAATGACAAAAAACTGTAAAGTTTACGTCAATAAAACATTCTGTCTGTCTGTCCGTTCATGTACCAATTTAGTGTCCGTGTCTCGTATTACCAGACCACATCTAGCGTAGTACTTTTGGCTATTGATATATGGAACACTGATTGTTTATGTGTTAACTTTATTTAACGATTTTTTTTTCGAAATATTTGTTGATTTTGAGCGTTATATGGGCTTGAAATATAAGTGACACTTAATAACGAGTTGCGTTCAAATTTATCATTACTTTCTATTGTTTGAAGGACCGATTGAACCGCAGTAATTAAATCGTTCTATACGATCAGAACTACAATAAGCTCTTACGCACTTACCGAAGCAGGCGGGCGTATTAGGAGGGCAGTACTGGTTAATGGCGCATGTTTTACACACCACCGACGCCGGCGGCTGAGTTGTGGATCCACCGACGGCTGCAAATAACAACGGTTAACATATTCTATATATCGACACAGACTGGGCGTGATGCATACATGTTAATCATCAACAACAACAACCAAAACAGCATGTATTCAGCAGTAAAGCTTATACAAGCTCATAGCCTACATTATATATGCAGTATACAAGTCATTTAATCATACATATTGTTGGCCCATCAAAAGACAGTTTGATATAATTACACAATACATGACAGAACTCAAAACCCAGCAATTGCAGTCACACAATGGCAACAGGCAAACGCCGGACTTCCAGTTTCACGCAAAGGATGTTGCTTTGTTCAGGCGACGCGACTATTCCTGATAAAAATGTGGAACAAGATTGGCACTTTTAAGGTTTTTTTTGGAAACAAAGTGTGTGTCTCCCTGTTCGTAGAGAATTGTTTTAAACCACAGCCCTAAATAAACGGCTTTTTTCCTTAAAGTCGGAACGTGCGTTTACATATATAAGACTAGATGAAAACATGCTATCTGCCATATATTTGAAAATATACTTGCGGATTTGTTATTTGTGTGTAAACTTGTTTACTCCGGCTTACCGGAGTAATGGCCACACGGCATTGAACTTTTGAACTTATATAATAATATCTGTAAAATACCAGATAAACCAAAATGCTGCACACACAGACCCGTTGGCGTATAAAATCGATTTATTGTATAAGCACATAACACTTAATTACTTATGAGTCATTGCCCTTCGCTTTAATGTTTATTGAAAAATAAATCAAAAGTGTTCATAAAAGACCTATGCATATATTTAAATCTATATCATTTATATTTTTCAAAATATTCGGTCATAGAAGTATGGTGGCTGATTTCTGCCATACTGTTCTGGCATGTTGGTTGGTCTGAAGCGTGACAACACGACAACACGCAAGAAGAACACAAATCGATCAATACATGAAGATGCTTTTCGTTTTGGCGCGATCCCGTGATGAGCACAGTACTTTCAAACCGCCAACAGAATGTATGCAGTATTTTCGTTCGAGCTCGTACAAACGTATCGTGTTACACGATACGTTTGTACGAGCTCGAACGACAATACTGCATACATTCTGGTTCTGTCACCCATTTTGAGTGTGTATTTGCCCCTCTGATTTGTCGTTCTGGCCCGTTGTCGTGGTTGTAAGGCACCAACACGCGTTCACGTCAAAACGACAATGTGGTCTTTTCTGTGTGATTATTTTTCGTTCAGGCGTGATGTCGTTAGTCTTTCTTCTAATCCACCACAACACGAGGACAATATGGCAGAAATAAGCAAGCGTGCACAACGTTTGCTAACTTTTAAAACATAATACTAGTAGAAGTGCCCACTGTACGACGGATCAATTCCGCATTTTAACTTCAAATGTCATCAATACATGGCACGGTGTTCAACAAATATCAAATCTGCCGTCTAATACCTGTCGTGTGAAAAAGCTGCATTCATAGATAATAATTATACATAAAACAATCAAAATATGTAGTGAAAGTACGAAATAAGANTTTGAAACTAGTTGACATAATTTTATAACGCTCAAAATAAACGAAAATTTCGTTAAATGTTTCATCAAATAAAAATACCCCATACATAATCAGTGTTCCTTATAACATTAGCCAAAATTTCAACGCTAGATGTCGTCTGTTTACATAGATTTAACAAGATACGAAATGCTATTTTTTATTTGTTTTTGGTACAATATACAATATATTCAACAGACGTTCTTCATCTATTAGTGTGTTTTTTTCATATCAACTTGTCTTGTATAACCTTTAAATAATTGCACTATGTTTATATATATATTGTTTCTTATTAATATTTGTAAAACAAATCTTTATTGTATATAACTTATTAATTAAATTCATGCATGTATGTATATAATCTTTACGCAATCAATATGATATTTAAATATTCTTATTTGTACTCACGTTTACATTATGCTATGTATATCTATTTTGTAAATGACAAAAATCTGTAAAGTTTACGTCAATTAAACATTCTGTCTGTCTGTCTGTCTGTCTGTTCATGTGCCTATTTAGTGTCCGTTGGTCGTAGGAATAGATATCGTTGCGGGAAATTAAAATGGAATATATTGTGCCACACAAAAATTAAAAAAAGAGCATTTATATCTTGTTAAATCTATGTTACCAGACCACATCTAGCGTAGAAATTTTGGCTATTGATATATGTAACACTGAATGTTTATGTGTTAACTTTATTTTACGAAATATTTATCGAAATATTCGTTGATTTTTAGCGTTATATGGGCTTGAAATATAAGTAACACTTAATAACGAGTTGCGTTCAAATGTATCATTACTTTCTATTTTTTGAAGGAACGATTGAACCACAGTAATTAAATCGTTCTATACGATCAGAACTTCTATTAGCTTCTACGCACTTACCGAAGCAGGCGGGCGTATTAGGAGGGCAGTACTGGTTAATGGCGCATGTTTTACACACCGCCGACGCCGGCGGCTGAGTTGTGGATCCACCGACGGCTGCAAATAACAACGGTAAACATATACTATATATCGACACAGACTGGGCGTGATGCATACATATTAATCATCAACAACAACAACCAAAACAGCATGTATTCAGCAGTAAAGTTCATAGCCTACATTATATATGCAGTATACAAGTCATTTAATCATACAATTGTTGGCCCATCAAAAGACAGTTTGCTATAATTACACAATACATGACAGAACTCAAAACCCAGCAATTGCAGTCACAACAGGCAAACGCCGGACTTCCAGTTTCACGCAAAGGATGTTGCTTTGTTCAGGCGACGCGACTATTCCTGTATTCCTGATAAAAATGTCGAACAAGGTTGGCACTTAAACGCCTTTTTTTTTTGGAAACAAAGTGTGTGTCTCCCTGTTCGTAGAGAATTGTATTAAACCACAGCCCTAAATAAACGGCTTTTTTCCTTAAAGTCGGAACGTGCGTTTACATATATAGAGACTAGAGGAAAACATGCTATCTGCCATATATTTGAAAATATACTTGCGGATTTGTTATTTGTGTGTAAACTTGTCTACTCCGGCTTACCGGAGTAATTGCCACACGGCATTGAACTTTTGAACTTATATAATAATATCTGTAAAATACCAGATAAACCAAAATGCTGCACACACAGACCCGTTGGCGTATAAAATCGATTTATTGTATAAGCACATAACACTTAATTACTTATGAGTCATTGCCCTTCGCTTTAATGTTTATTGAAAAATAAATCAAAAGTGTTCATAAAAGACCTATGCATATATTTAAATCTATATCATTTATATTTTTCAAAATATTCGGTCATAGAAGTATGGTGGCTGATTTCTGCCATACTGTTCTGGCATGTTGGTTGGTCTGAAGCGTGACAACACGACAACACGCAAGAAGAACACAAATCGATCAATACATGAAGATGCTTTTCGTTTTGGCGCGATCCCGTGATGAGCACAGTACTTTCAAACCGCCAACAGAATGTATGCAGTATTTTCGTTCGAGCTCGTACAAACGTATCGTGTTACACGATACGTTTGTACGAGCTCGAACGACAATACTGCATACATTCTGGTTCTGTCACCCATTTTGAGTGTGTATTTGCCCCTCTGATTTGTCGTTCTGGCCCGTTGTCGTGGTTGTAAGGCACCAACACGCGTTCACGTCAAAACGACAATGTGGTCTTTTCTGTGTGATTATTTTTCGTTCAGGCGTGATGTCGTTAGTCTTTCTTCTAATCCACCACAACACGAGGACAATATGGCAGAAATAAGCAAGCGTGCACAACGTTTGCTAACTTTTAAAACATAATACTAGTAGAAGTGCCCACTGTACGACGGATCAATTCCGCATTTTAACTTCAAATGTCATCAATACATGGCACGGTGTTCAACAAATATCAAATCTGCCGTCTAATACCTGTCGTGTGAAAAAGCTGCATTCATAGATAATAATTATACATAAAACAATCAAAATATGTAGTGAAAGTACGAAATAAGATGAGTGCCTGATATTATAAGTGTGTAGGTACTGTCAAAAGCAATCATATGATGGGATATTGGTATAAAAACCAATGCTTAACTAAAATTCATTGTCGTCAATAAAAACGGGTAAAGGGTGAATTTTCTACATCGCCGGGTTGCATAAGTGGCAAAATTCGGCGGCGAAAATCGGGATAACATTTTAGCGCTCAGACGTAACACCTCGACTCAAAGTACAATGAGTATCATCTCACATATTTTTGTGGCATGCAAGTCTTTTGTTGTAAAACAATTTTGTGCATGTGTACACGTAACAATATATTCTATATTTCGTTCAATCCAACAAAATGTTTTGCTCAAAATTGTGGAAACAAAAAACAAATACAACGGCGGCAGCAGCAGCACCGAAGTTTCCAGTTGTGAAGTAAATTAACAATCAAATGCAAAGCACGTTTTCTTCGATTCATACACTTGCAACGTGGAAAGAGGCAATCGAAGTATGGTAGCAAATTAATCTTAAAGAGATTTCTTTATGAAGAAGAATATCGATTTAAAGTACATACTGTATATTTTCAATTAAGCTTTTGGATTCTGTAGTCCCGGGTTTGATTCGATGCTGGAACAATTTTGTATATTGTGTTTGTTTATTATTTTACTTGAACACTAAAATTTCTACATGCTCTAGTCTGCGCATTTAGTGTACTGATTGGCAACATTTTGGGAAGTCAAAAAACATCTATCGAATATCAGAATACATTTACAATGAAGGAAATTCTATTAAACACTATGTGGTAAAATAAGATGCAGAAAGTAAACTTACCTTGAACATATAGAACTATTACTATCAGGGATCCCGCAATTGAAGCCATATTACGATGTGATGCTGAAAACGGTATTGACATATTTATTTTTTAATAAAACTACTAAAATGGCGCACTTTTATAAATCTGCTCATTCAACCTTTACGATAGAACGGCGCTTATCTTTTATTTAAATATTTATCTCCCTCGTAACACCCAAGTCGATATTGAGAGTACAATACCGTGGAAATTCATTGTTTACAGTTTAAATAAAAACGCCTGCGTGCATTAATCACATGCCATCATGACACAAACTGTAAAGTATCTTTCAATAAAATTATGCTCTCTTACGAAGCTGACATTTTTAACAAACGGACTCCATTACGCAATATGAAATAAATCATCCCTTAACAAAGTTCGCTTACCTATACAAAACTGAAGTCCATTAGCATTTAAATGAACAAAATACTCAATATATCCTTGCTAAACATTTAAGTATCTATCTACTCCACTGTACACTACACCGTACTGTTTACTAAATCTACGATCTGGTTTCATTTAAAGACACAAATCAATATCCGTACTAGGATTATAAACTCGCATGCAAATTAACAACTATCGGTAATTCTATGCGACATCATATTTCAAGAACGGACATGTTTCATTCGTACTGAAATGGGCGGGACCGCATTCCTTAAAACAACCACGCATGTATGCATCATAAGAAAATGTGGGTACGCCAATGAGCGGGGAAATGAAGAGCTATTGATATTTCCATACTCGGTATATTACCAACATCTAAACATGACAGCGCATGTTACATTGATAGAAACAAAATGACTCGACTTTTGATCGATAAATACTTCAAGATGTGACATTTCTATCTCGCACATGTTTATCGGTTTCCATGTGACAACGGTGCGATAGTACACATTTCCCCTTTTAATCACTTAGGTCAATATTTTCTTTTATAACAATTTAATCGCGTTTGATTAGCCTACATGTATATCGTTTTCGATGAAATAAAGGCCAATGTTATAAGTGTATTTATAAGTTATATTTTAAGATCGGCGTAGATAACACAGAAAAGGAATTAACACAGATAGGTTTAACATCGAGAAACTTTCTGTATGTAAACGGTGCGCGGGTACCTTTTGCCAACACTATCATATTATTGACTTTGACATTTTGTGGAAATGATTCGGGTTTATAGTTAATGGATATTCTTCACGGATAAAAATGGGTGCATTGAGCTGGTATTATTTATCAGTGCTAATCGTTGGAATTCTAAACATACAAGAGTATGGTAAGAGTTTTAATCTAGAAACTATCATTAATAGATCTACATTGTCAAACAAGTGTGTTTTAAAATCTTAAATCAAAATCATTTATTGATATTGCACTGTAGATCTAAATCGACCTTAGACTGGCTCTTAAAATTTAAAATTCATTGATTACTTACAACTGAAGTCGATGCTTCTTTTTAAGAGATCAATTTTTTGTTTTCATCATTATTTGCGTATATGAATGTGTTTTTAAAAAGTCCACAGCATCCATTATGACGTCATGATTCCGAGTGATATTTTAAATGACGTCATTTGACTTGATAATATGTTGTCTTGGCTAGGGTGGTCAATTTATAGCTGATGGTAAACAGTTAAAGGGGCCGTCCAACAGATAAAGCGTCGTATCGACGCGAAACGATATTTTTGGAAACTACGAGGATTGCTTATATAGCTCAAAAATACATCCTCCACATACATGAGCGTGGATGGTCGAGTGGTCTAGGCGGATAGCTTTTTACTCCAGGAATCCAGGGGTCAGTGGTTCGAGCCCTGTTGAGGGTTACTTTTTTTCCTTTTTTTATAAATTGTATTCTTGTTTTTTTTTTACTGGAGATTTTTAGTTCAATCGTT
The DNA here is from genome assembly GCA_007657795.1 of Dreissena rostriformis. NCBI lineage: Eukaryota > Metazoa > Mollusca > Bivalvia > Myida > Dreissenidae > Dreissena > Dreissena rostriformis. The sequence continues at coordinate 310,178 of VMBQ01000432.1, forward strand.
TAAATTTATCAATATAAAGCATTTAATGACAAGCTTCAATACATGCAAAAATCTGTTGGACGGCTCCTTTAATCAGCGAAAAGATCAATCTGTTTATTATTTATTAAAAATTAAGCAACCTTCACCGTCATAGCCACGCTGATGAACGACAAGGCAGCTGTTTAGGCTTAAATTTGCAGACCGTCACATTCTTTGGTAACCATATGTTAGGAAACAGCCAGTTAAGCAAAGAAATTTAGATCTAGCATTACTGATGAACATTCAATTATTTAAACTTCGTCAAATTTTGTGCATGCAATCATGTTCTTCTACGATATAATAATCATGTTAACGAATTGATCGAATTTAAACTGTAAACAGTGTGTGACGTAAGGTGTAGATCAGGTGTCTGGAGAGTTACTTTTTTTAAGTGTTCACATGTATATTACATAATAATAATTACAATAAAATGATACATATATTACAAGACAATTTATGCTTAACTTGCCATATACATCGTAATCTGTCTTGTTACTTCGCGCTAAGAAGTTGTTCGAGCTGCTTCCATAAAGCACAATAGATGGTCTAGTTAAACAACTTTGCTTGATAATATAATTAAGTATTATGACCAGATGTTGATCACTATCACTGTATCAGTTAAACAAATCAAAAACTCTTATACAAACCATCTGCGGTAATTGTGATATTGGGAATGGGTAGGAATAGTTTTTCATTTAATTAATAAATAACAAGGCGTAAAAGTTGTTTCACTTACCCGACCGACCTTATGTTTTTTTGCCAACCCTTTTTTTGGTATTCAAGGTGGACTTTTCGATCATTTTTTCCTCTATCCATCATATTCGCTAAATTAACTATCGAGTTTGCTATTATGATGTCTTCATTTGATCATATTTGATAATTAACTATAAATTAACTTAAATTATCTCAGGAAAAAATGATGCATGAAGATGTGTGGGATGTTTGCATGGCATTGCCTATTCTTATATCAGTGGACAATAACATCATAACAAAGTTTAAAAAAAATCAGGCGACTTACCTACCCAATTTTTTTACACAATTAAAAATACGTGTAAGAAACATTGCGTTAGACAAGGGGTTTTTCCCCTTCTTAAGCGGGGGCCTTATAAAGACCCATTCCCCGAGGAAAAGCCCCTTCTCCAAAGATAATTTCATTAACAAAAAAAATGTTTCCGAAATTGCTCGATTAACTTAGAAAATGTCGTGTACTTTCTCAGTTTTCTCGATACTTTTTCCCCCGATATGGAATGCTAGACCATACCCCAAATCAAGAAGAAATGTCATGTTAACACAGAAACGTTCGTTTAGACAAACCGAAAAACATGAAATTTTTACAGCTGACCCCAAATAACTCGTGTATCATAAAATAATAAAGAAAACAGTATGACACACCTTAAATATCTTGTTTGGAGATCAATCATTGTTGACCTTATTTAAAATCAGCTAAGTTCGATAGTCCGAATGGCCGAATGTTAGCTGTGAGCGTTTACTTCTTGATAAAATAATCATAACAATTTATAGATAGATAGATAGATTTATTTCGGTAATATGGTGCTAACACAACCAACAAACATGTTGTATTCATAAAATAATACATTAAAATACAAACATGAGAATTAACCATGTCATGCAAGACAGTACCAAGGATAGCACAAAAAAGAGAGTGATATTTTATTTCCATTGTGGTCCTTGTTACTGTTGGCCTGACATACAGAGACATGAATTGTTGCTAAAGAATGTATCCATATTTAAACTGAGCATTAATAGTACTTGAATTGGTGGAAATTATTGTAGGAATATCACAGTTAAAAATGAGCACATACAACATGAAGTTAATACATGACTCAAGTAATTAAAATAGTTATAGCAAATAAACATTTATCACAGGTAATTACAATATTAACATCACAAACTGACTAGTGAAATGTAATTAATAAGCGGAATGTATTAAAAAAATGTACACATGACACCGATTACTTAGTAAAAGAATAGTATAAAATCTGACTTAAAAAGTGGTTTTTGACGGCAACCTTAAACCTATGGGACTCAGATATACTAGTAATAGAAGGAGGTAACCCATTTCATAGTTTACAATCCACAAACGCAAAGGATTTGATTCGGAATCCTTTAACCTTCGGAATTGTGAAAGAACCCTTTTCACGGAACCTTGTATTGTGACCATGTGTTTCCTTAACCGGAATGAAATGCTCACCCATATAATCAGAGGCTGTGTCAGCAACAATTTTAAATACTGGAGTCAGAATATTTTGATCGACTCGTTTGAATACTGGGAGCCAATTTAAAAGTTTAAATAGCTTAGGACCAATGTGTGACCCTGTGTCTAAATTCAAAACAAACCATACCAACTTAACTTAAACAAAATATGATAGATTTTTTTTTTAAAGTAAACACATTAAACGATAAACATTTGTGTATAAATCACACAAATATACTTGACAAATGACCAAAATATTTAATCGAAGAACCTCGCCCTATAAAATCGATCAAACACCTGCATTTTTAAGGGTGGACACCCTGTTGACAATAGGTAAGAAGTCCTTCAGACGTCATTATATTTCGCTTTTATCTATATTGCGTACGATAAAAACCTATAAATCTGCCACGATATAATGCTTAGTTTGTTGTGCGTATTTTTTTTGTATTTGTATTTTAATCAAAAACCCAAATGGACTAATATTTTATGCGATAAATCAAACATTCTTTATTTAATTCTTTTACCTCTGTATGATCAGTATGCTACACGATACACTTTTAAGAAAAGGTCAACATTCTTAATTAACCCGCATTGACTGTTCGATGAACATAATTAAAAATATACGTGACCAATTTTGGACAAGTTGAGAGAGGGAAAGAGTTTTCGAGTTGGAGATAATTTCTATAGGAATGAGTTTATATACCAGCGTTTGTCCTGCCTATGTGGAGAATGGTACCGGTAGCAGTCAAAAGTGGAAAAAAAAGAACTGTTTTCGTCCTAATTTGAAATGCAGAAATGAAAAACTTTGCAAAAAACTTCTTAAAGCATTGGAAACACAATTTTGTCAATGCTTTTATCTACCTGCCCAGCTTTTATCTACCTACCCATTAACAGCAACCCTGGGTAGCAAAAACAATAATTAAGCTTGACCGAACAATGTTTTTGGCTGATCATCATCATCATCATTGTCATCATTATCACCATCAAATAAAATTATTTTATTCTTTAACTGGAAAAGATCACCAGATATTATGTTCATTAGTTTCGTTTAGATGTAGGTCCAATGTCGCCGTGGGAACATATTGAAAACGTCAGTTTTGAGTGACGGGGTAATATAATCCGCCAGTCCTGTGTGACGGGGTAATATAATCCGCATTCTCAAAATCAGCAGCAGCAGAAAGAATCTCGTTATTTTCATCCCAACCACCACCACCATTATTAGCATCGTGGTTGTATTTATCCTTTTATTGTTTTCATTATAGCAACCTTAATTTTCATTATTACCACGCCATCAGCATTTGGATCGTCTTTATACACTAAATATTCCTTATAACAGTATCGGGATATATATTTGTTTCAAAGTAATAACTCGGGTACCACACATACGCATTTATGATGATTTACATGTATGTCCATTTCTAATGCTGCTGCTGATGATGACGATGATTGGTCAAAGAGTAAAAATATGTTTTTCTCCTTCCCGACCTATGTAATAAAGGGCTGGGATGGTAAGTAGGATTTGTTTCTTTTTAATTGTGTACTTGACGTTCCCTAAAAATGAACTACACGTGTGTAAGATTCAATGTTTTAACCCTATGGACATGTATCGCATTAAATTTAAAATGGACTAGTTTGTAATATATCACTTTGCAACGCTGACATGTCAGAATGAATATATAACTATACTTTTTGTAAATGAACTAGAAATCTGCTTATAACATTGTTTTGATGTTCTTTAAATTTAGTAACTTCGACTCCGCCAATAACCCTCTTAGCAATATCTCACAATTCAAACTAGTGCTCACTTGCATAATTTAGTTTTTCAACAGTATCGATTCGGATGATGAATCACTTTTTTTTTAAACTCTCATTGACCGGATATATTAGATATATGACGACTTTAGACCGGGGATATTAGATCGACGATTTTTGGTGAAACTATAGGAGTGTTATTAATGGATAAAATTATCATACCTATTCTGGTGATGTGAATCCGCCAAAACTAGTTCTGATAATTAACAGTATGGTGCGTTCTATGATGACACGGAACGAAACTATTCTATTTAAGTTTCTGGCATTAAATCAGATGTATTCGATAACACCAACTGGAACATTTTCTGATAATTATGTTCAATGTTCATTAAAGAATTCATGTTTCATAATGAATCGCCTGCTGTTGAAATGATAATATAATTACTTTAAAATCATTTTTTACCAAAACGAATGCGGAAACCAAATACTTTCCCCATAAAAAGCTCATGTCTTAAATGTTTTCCTTTCGCGGTCAAGCAACTGGCTTGACCTACCATCTTGGTTTTTTGCGCTTTTTTGTGTGTAGGGTAAAACCATGCGCCGGGAACCACGATACAGTAGATTTGTAAACATGGATTTTTGTAACAATTTCTGAATATAATCAGAAACAAATATTTTACCACCTCTGAGTTCGATGTTTTTTGCGATACTATTGAGACATTTTTAGATATGCCGGATGTGTGTGTTCAAATAGGGAAATGTAAAGGTAAATGGATTGGAAAGCATTCTTTTCCTAGTTTATACAGAGTAAAACAGAAAATACCCGCTCTTAAATGCATTACAAAATACCAACAGATACTTTCCTGCGCTTTTTTTTTAAATCGATTATCTTTCGCCCACAGCGGGTCAATCGAACGGTGACATCCGGTTGATGAACAACGGCCAGGCGTCTCAGTCCCAGGGTCGCGTGGAAGTCTTCTACAATGGCTCGTGGGGCACCGTGTGTGACGACAACTGGATAGACCAGAATAACGCCATTGTCGTCTGCCGCCAGATGAACTCGCCGTCGTGAGTATTTAGCTATTGCTCGCCAACATTAACCTTAAACTGATCTTTATGTATGAGTATATTGATGTACTGTTATGATGAATGCATTAGTTTTCGTATTGGATTTGGATAACATAGACAAGGAAAATCTTTTTTTTAATGATTTATGGCGTTGATGTTTTCTGTGTGCGTAAAAGATATATCAATGGTATCGCGGATGTTTTTATATGCGCATTTCTTAGCTGCATTACACCCACGTCAATTAAGGAAATCATTAGACAATTACAAAGAAAAGTGAAAACCTGGGTTAGACTGCTACGCTGAATAAAATAATATCTATCTGACTCAATGTTGTGCTGTTATTTATCTCTTGAAAGACGTGCACAAACAAAGCCGAGTTTTGGTATAATATACTATTCAAGCGTGTAATACATGCTAATAGATTTCACAAGGATCAGGCGAACAAAACTGTTCGTGATTTATGTGTACCAAAGGGTTACTGTATAGAACGTAAAATAATATTGGTTGCGACGCGATGTAGATATGACATCATTATATGCATAATGCTATTGATTGTTTGAAGTCTACCAGAAATATCGTAAACTCATCTGACATTTTTTAAATATCTAGACGTCGGATGGACTACCGATATAATAATAGCTTAGAATCCAATGAGTACGTCTTATTATCGGGACTAATGTTAACCCTACATTTGCGAACACATCTTCAATCTCGTTCAGACCGAACAGCGGCGTGTGGGTGAACAGCACACGGTTCGGTGCCGGAAGTGGTACGATCTGGATGGACGATGTGGGGTGTGCGGCCACCGAGCAGCGCCTGGCAGACTGCCAACACAGCGGCTGGGGGTTCTCCAACTGTGGCCACAACGAGGACATCGGCGTCGTGTGTCCCGTCAGCGCCGTCACTCCTTCCGGGACGACCTCGCCCGCCACCACCAAGGCGCCCGTCATACCGGATACAGGAAACTGTATGACTTTCGTTTGTTTCGTTGTGTATTAAAGGCATTTATGTTTTCGAGTCTAAATTGTCGGTAATCGCTCAATAAAGAAGGGTGCAAACTGTTAGTCAAAATTTTTGCATACAACGTTTCTTAAAATTGCAAAATATTACTAGAATTATGTTTGATCTGTAATTACATGTACCCCAAGTGAATCAAGGTTATTAAAACCTCAGTTAGATGATCATCGTGTAATGGTGCTTCTTTCAGAAACATATAGTATTATTATGCATTTGCACTTCTTTCAAATCCTATCTCAACAACTTTCATTGTAGGAACCAAATTCCCCACTCCCCTTTGTAAAAAACCGAGTTGCTTTACCTTAGAGGTACCTGCGTATATGAGTACTGAGTCCCTATAAAAAGAACCAATTAAGATGCATTGAATATATATAAAAGTGCATATTTGAGCCTGCTTCTGGGAAAACTGGACTTTATGCATGAGTGTAAAGTGTCGGCCCAGATAAGCCTGTGCAGTCCGCGAAAGCTAATCAGGGACGACACTTTCCACCTAGACTGTTTTGTTTGCTAACGAGACTTCTTTCAAACGAAAAATACCATAAACACGGAAAGTGTCGTCCGCACAGGATAATATAGGACGACACTTTACGCACATGCATTAAGCCAAATTTTACAAGAACGAGGCTAATTTAAAGTTACACATTGTTGTTCAAGGTACCACTCCGGACCGCAATATCCGGTTGAAGGGTCCGTCCAACATGCCCGGTGTAGGCGTGGTGCAGCTTCTCCGGAACACCACCTGGGGCAATATCTGCGACAATGGCTGGGGCTTCAACAACGCCAAGGTCGTCTGCAGGATGCTGTGTTTCAAGTGAGTAACCGTGATGCGACCGTATGTCATTCTTCCGGTTCGTCGCCTTTCTAACAGATCTGGCAAAAGGATGTTTATTAAAATATTCCAAGCATCTCTCTTATCCTTACTTGAACTTTTAGATGTCCCGTACGTCCACCTGCCTGACATATATATTTTCCCTTTATATTGAGTATTAATATAAGGTTGTATACGGATAACTGTTTAATGTCACCACTAAACTTAATCTACAAAGCTTTACAAAACGTTACTTATTAAAACGATTACCATTTCTTATCAAAGTGTCCATTTCAATATCTTCTTCATGATCACAGTCCCAACACCGCGCTCGCTGGGTCAGTTAACTTTGACACGAGCACCATAACGGAGAATATGGTCATCAAGTCCGTGAGCTGTACCGGAAACGAGGCCTCCATAGCCAATTGTACGCAGGCGCCGTGGGCCGACGGAAGTTGCCTCACTAGCGAGATGGCGCGAGTCACGTGCACACCTTTGGATAACTCCGCCCCCACTAGTGAGTCGTACGCAGTCATTTTAATACGAACATGTGCTGTCACTTTTAAAGAATAACACAATTTACCTGCGTTTATACAAAAACACAATTTGGACATTTTCAAGTCGAATTTAAGACACTACTGCACTTTTTCTTTTTGGGCCTTTTACAACTGTTATAATAATAAATTTATAAATGAATTAACAGAAATCTTAAATGAACATGTCTACTAGAAAACTTGGAGCTCACCAGTGAACACATTTTTGTAAGGATGCGCGACATAAGTGATTTACTTTGGGTATCTGAGTACATTTGAAGTAGAAGTGTTTTGTTGTTTTCATCGAGCGGGGATAAGAAGGGGAATGGAGCTTTATAACGTGCATACTAACACGACTGGCTTCATTTCAGGACCGGAACCGATCCTGGAGTGTTCGAACGGTCTGCTGCGCGCGAGCTTCAACAAGTCACGTGACGTGCACCTTGAGACCAAGCACCTGCAGGTGGCCAACAGCACGGCATCCACGTGTACCGCAAGCACGGACGAGAGCGATCAATACGTCTCCATCAGCATCCCCTTCGACGAGTGCAACACCCAGAGAACGGTATGCGCGAAATAAGTCCAAGTACGCCGTCAAAAGCGAAACGTGTTTTTAGATCAATGTTCAGCTTTTTGTCACATGGGAAAGTATAGTTCAAATTTTCGCCAAAATAAAGCAATATGTAACTAAGGAATTCGCTTAAGTATATCATTATGATATTCATATCACAGACGCAACATTTTCACGCGATTATAACCATTGTTGCTAATCCATAAAAACGCATAATCTAAAATTCGATTTATTATGCATCAATAATTACTTATGCGTGTATTATATTCCAGTATAACTTGACGCACATTATCTACAAGAACGTGATCAGGTACCTTCCCACATTCACGAGCGGCGCCGTGAGCAACACGAACACGTACATGGTGCAGGTGCAGTGCGAGCTACCACGTGACACGGTAGCTGATAAGCCCATCCTGCCCCTCACAGAGACCGTCACACAGATCGCGCAAGGACAGTTCAGTGTCAACATGCACTTCTTTAGGTAAGGACGTGTACAAATCTGTTGTGCTATTGTACCATGTGCTTGAATTGTGCTCAACAGTTCTCCATTTTGTAAGAAAGGAAATGTGAATTAATGACCGAAAACAAATAGATATCCATCCATGCAGTTTTTCACCAAGAGGCCGTGTTGAGAGATTATATATCTGGTAAATTAGTCACGTTGACGCTTCAAGAGCGTTGTTCGGCTTTTAATGGATAAATGAGACATTATCATGGAACTGACTTATTATTTTTCTATTATATATTTATATTATAATTTTCTTAGTTTCTACGCGAATGGTAATTTATAGAATTAATGCATGATAAAGAACATCATTTATAAAAAAAAAGTTTCTGTTAAATTTGTTGAGAACTTGCAATTAATCTGAAAAGATGACATTTTTGCAGGAATAGCAGTTTTGTGACTGCAGTGACCAATTTCCCCCTTGAGATCCCCTTGGGTGAATGGCTCAACTCCGCCCTCTCGCTCGATGACGTCGACAAGAACCTACACATGGTGGTGCCAAACTGCTATGCCACGCCCAATAATAACAGGAACGACCCCACGCGCTATCCGCTCTTCACCGAGAAGTAAGTAAACGAGTTTTGTATCTTTATAAGAGAACATAGCTTTGGGAAAACGGGACTTTATGCATGTGCGAAAGTGGTGTCCCAGATTAGCCTTGGCAGTCCGCTGTAGCTAATCAGGGACGACACTGTCCGTTTGTATGCTATTGTTCGTTTAAAAGAAGTCTATTCTTAGCCAAAATCAATTTGAAGCTAGCGTTAAGTGTCGTCCCTGATGAGCCTATGCGGACTGCACAGGCTTATCTGGGACGAGAATTTCTTCATATGCATTAAGCCTCGTTTTTTCAGAACGCGGCTTATATGTAGGTCTGATTCAACGGATGCAATCGATGTGTGATTGATATACGGCGTGTGAGGCACATGCATACGTTCATTTTGGTATTAAGTGTTCATTTTGAAATAACGGACATGTATCTAGTTAGTATACATCTGTCAAGGTTCAATCTCCATTGTAATATGGTAGCTGTAAAAACTGAAATATTAAATGCGTCATAAAAAAACAAAAAACATGTGTACTATAATTGTGGAAAAAAATATATCCATGCATACCTCACGCTATTATACGACTACATGTCTGTCTTTTGCTGTGTTATTCCAAGAATAAACTATCGCGCTCATAGATTGTCACTCTCGTATTGTGTGTCATGTGTTTATCCCGTGCACAAGACGTAAGGTCCGATGTATTTATATTGATTAGACTTTCTACTAAAATTGCATTCAACACCAAAACAGTTCTCCAGTTACAGGCCACTATCTTTTCTAATCTTTATTTGGAAAAAAAAAACATTTTGTTAGTCTGATATTTGGAAATTTCTCCACTTGATATTGGCTAAGAAAGGAAACGCATGTTTAACTTTTTCATGCACTCAAGTCTATAAATGAATGTAAAAATGTCAGCAGTGGGTGGAAATTGATTGCAAATTTGGGGAAAGCAACTATATTTTGCATTAGAAATGAGCCTTCTATTCTGCTCGTAAGGCAAGGCTCATAATTTCCTGACATTTTATCGTTTACTGTTCTAAGTTCATAGCAAGACCTTGTATTTTAGGCTGAGAACTCATCAAGAGGTAACCTGCAAGGCAAGGCATTCAATGTCGCTCAGTTATGTCAGTTCTGTGGATTGGTGTTTCAAGCGGGTTGCGGGATTGTTTATGTAACGCAAATGGACTGGGGCTGCACTGTATTTACTAACTTCTTATACCATATGTGTTGGTAACTAACAAAACGNTTGTTTTTTTTTGCAGTGGATGTATGTGCAAAATTAAATAAGACATGTAGCTTTTTACGAGGAGAAAAAACAAGTATTAAGTCGTGTTTGCGCAATAGTAAAATAGCAACAATGCAATTCATTAGAATAAGTTAGTAGAGTTATTATTATGCTTTTACTCATATTTGGCGCATCCAAATGAATATTTGGTGGCCTGGACATGAATTTTAGATTGAAACTATAGAAACCATTCATACGTCCCGAGGTCACGTCTACTAGTATTTTAAGGCGACTTTCATTACTCTGTTTGTAGGCCCTGCAATGTATGTGAAAGCGCTTTAGGTGGCAATGATTCTCTCTCGTCTATTGAAAGGTGTGTGAACAAATGTGTGTTGGGTGCAGTTTGTAACTCTAGTCCAGTTTGTATTGTTCTCAAAGGGAGATAATCCCGATATGTATATATTCTTTAGAATCGTTTCACATTGATTTTCCCTCTTAGTCAAAGCAATCCGGCAGGGGAGACCACTGTGCTATCTATTTCTTGTCTCCTATTTCTTGACTTGTCTTCTATAGTGTTAAATGATTCTGCAAACTGATGTTAACATTAATTGCAGTTGCATATACAATTAACAACTATGTATAGGTCAATACAAGTCTTTGACATCATTTTCCTTTCGCAATGCAGAAACCAGATACATGTGTATTTTCATAAATCTTCCGAAGTTGTTTTGTATATTTAAGAAAACCATTTAGTTTTGACCGGTAGAAAATACACATTTCCCCGTAACACTCTGTTAACACCAAATCGGCACTATCTCCTTGTTATGTTTTAGTTTGTTAACTTGCTCGTATATGTAGATGTTTCCTAACCTGTTGTCGTAATAGCTCTTTCCCAACACTTTGTAACGTCCCGTGCGTAATCACGAGTGATGTCCCCTGTTCACTTCTGGTGACGATTCTTATGCATATTAATATGTACTGATATACCAAGTATCTGCCAATACCTATTTTAGCAAGTATACCATATGTATGATTTCGACTCTTTAAAAAAGATTAATGTCGTAAAACGAATTTATAAAAGTTGTTGTATTTGATTGTTCTTATATAACTATATATTATCAGAATGATTGTGTGCGCTGAATATAAGCTTGATTTAACTTAAATTTAAGGAAGTCCAAATGGAACGCTACAATATTTTTTTTTAACATGACCACAGTGACAATTTTCCGAACGTCATTAATTTATTTGGAATCTATAAATTTTGTCAGTCTAAAACTTTTAACTTTGACACCATGCAATACACTCGTACTTTTTTAATTAAATAACGTTTTATCGTCCGAAACGCAAATGTTTGTATCAAATATTATAATGCAGTTGGAAAAAAACAACACGTTTAAGCAGCCAAATCCCAAGATTTGAATTTCAACATTGAATATTAATGTAGTGAATTCATGAACTTATGGAAGTAAGCATTTTGACGTATTCAGTGATTGCAGATTCTTAACTGCACGACAAAATATTGTCGTGTTTTCTTGATATGGAGAACAGAGTTTCGTGTGTTTTACACCTATGTGTTAAATAAATCCATTCATGTAATAAGCCTAGCCCCCCCACACACACACCTATGCAATGTCAAATCTACATTTAAGTATAAAAATCATTTTTTACTGAACCACGACAGTGGATCATTCTGAAACAAATGTTTTACTTGCAAAACTGTTATATTTTATTTTACGCTGTAACACAATAATGTGTTGATTGGCTAGTCGCATGAACCAGTAAAAATATTAGTAAAATCAAGTAAAGTAACTTTCCACATTTCCAGGTGTGTGTACGTTTTCCCAAATCCATCTTGCACTTCAAAACACATATATGCTGCTCTGGCATTTGAAAACATACCAACCTGAGTACACAGTCCAAAGAAACGAAACCGGTATGGTCATACGTGAAGGCACTACCTGAAGAACTTAATGCATAATGTTCAATCGTGGCTAATATCCGTGGTCTTGAACTGAACCTACATTCAAAGACTCACGTACATTTATTAGCATGTTTCTATACTATAGTATTTGGTAAAAAAAAACAACATCGTAATAAAATAATTTCAACGCGCTTGAATTTGAAATAATATATGCGCAGGTGCGTTAACGACCAGACGGTAGGGTTCTTTCCCATCAACGACACGTGGTTCGGCTACCGCTATCAGACGTTCAAGTTCGTGCAGTTCCCGGCAGTGCACATCCACTGTGACGCGTACGTGTGCGCGAAGGACGACCCTTCCCCGGAATGTGACCGCAGCTGCCTGCCCGCCAACACCACCACCACGCCCAGTGAGTAAGAGATACGCCTATATGCGTAGTCGATTGACTGAGAACCTTTCACAATAAGGTCTCTTGAACAACTGGCATAGGCCATTGAAGAGAACATTTTAATGATATATTGTAGTGCATAAAAAGACAAAACGTGTATGATATCGATGCAAGACGATTAATTGTGTAAGCCTTGATTATTGTTAAATTAGTTTTATGTTCTTATTGAGATCAAATAACTTGTCACGTTAAATAGTTGCACTAGTATTTGTTATGTATCTTCGGAGTGTATGTATGAAATTACTGTATATCATTTAACATTAATATAATTTAAAATAAAACACACGAACTATATATTTTACACGCATTTATATTTTGATATTTTGGTTCATATTGTATTCAATCAAATTTTACATACCGGTAAAACAACATTCAATTCTCTATTCATATACTCCAATGTTGTTAAAGTCTGCTTAATTAATGTGCTTTTCCGGTTCGCAGGTATGGGCCGCCGGAAGCGAGACGCGAACACCATGCCTCCAACATTGGTACATGTGAGCAGTGGCACTCTCCTCGTGTACAGGACTGAGCAGCCGCCGCTCATTGAGAGGCCGCCACTTCCAATGCAACGTACGTTTATATTTATTAACATAGAGCTCAACAAGTATTCTTCACAAGTACTATTTATCCTTATTATTATCTGGGCCATTTAATCATATCCAGCTTCTGTTTTAATGCAATTGCAAAATTACGGTCAAAGCCTATACGCTTGTGAAACCAATAACATCATGGACAGACGACACTGTTTTACATGCTAACACAAGTTCGAATTTATGTTAGGTTAAAAAGGAACCCATTGCTTGTGCAGTCACGTGCACACTAGCTGATAATAACAGTGTATTTCAATTTTCAGCTTCAACCACTCAAAGACCGGAAGCAACCCCTACGCCTGCGTCAACCGATGTTCAAGTCGAATTTAGCACTGCAAGAGTGTCAACCCCATCAACTTCAGGTGAAGTTAAAAAATAATAACATTGTGTAAACATTGATTTTTTATAATAGTAGTCAACACATGTATTTAAATTTTAACTCTAAACCTATTTACTAAATTTTGCTTGCAGATATTGCAAAATGACCTTTTTATGTGTTATCTTGCAGTCAAACCGGTTAATCCAATCTTGCCTACATCATCTGATGACCAACCAGAATCCAGCAACGTAGCTCACGTGACCACATCAGCTGACCGTCCATTTAACGTCCCATTAGTTGTCGAGAGTGGATCAAGAATTCTGGGTTCTTCCGTTAATTTTGTCACCATGTTTTCATCGTTTGTGTTAATCGTTATTGCAGTGATACTAACATAGTCTTCCTGTCGCTTTACGACTCAGTGATGCTCAATTTAAGAACAAATTATTGACAACATTTTGTCATCATATGAAATTAATATTGTTAAAAAATAAACTATTTGACAAACTCAAAATTGACAGATTCCATATATAAATACACAGATGATGTTTTGTTGTAGGCTGATGACAGGTTTACGTTAATTGGTGTCCTTTTCTTCTGTTATATCACTAAAAACCGAAACACTTCGTTTTTATTATATGCAAGTGAGTATTATTCAAAATTAAAAGTGGTTCACTATAGTTCACTTCAAACCATCCAATAACTGATTTTAACATAGTAAGAAAGTTAACAGTTACTTTTAACTGTTTACTGTTTACTAAATGGACGGAACATTCGTAAGCAAATCTCCCGTGATGTGTATAGCGTGTATTTGCATATTAGAACAGCAGCATATAACAGCTTTTACCGCGTAGCGTTTGTGAATTTAAAGTTAATCCATGAAGTCGCCTTTGTGTTTGAAGCACATTTTTATTGAGCCTCGCTCTGGGAAAACGGGGTTTAATGCATGTGCTTTAAGTATCGCCCCAGATTAGCCTGTGCAAAATGACCATTAATTATATACATCTTTATATGGGTTCATATCTGTGTGTTATGTACTAATCGCTCACATGAAATGGATGTTAACAAACGTGCATCTTGCATGATTTTAAACCATACGTGTTTTCTATTTAAACAAAGATCAAGTAAATAAATTACATATAACGATGATTAATTTCATTCCACATTCACCTGAAAATTATACATCCTTCCTGTTTAAAGGTTTATACTTAGTTACAACGTTCATTGTTTCTTTATTTGCAATTTATGTTTGTGAACTATGTGGATTCGTAATTAACAAACCAATTAACCTAGTCCTAGCAGCGCTTTTTATATTGTTGGTTCGTCTAAATGCATTGTTTCAGCATAAGCATTTCAAACATGCCTGTCTGGTTGTTTCCGCTGCTCAAGTTGTTATAGCACAACACAGTGTGGACTAAATGTATATATTTTTACATGCTTTAAATGTATGAAGTGTTGATTTATTAGTCATTTGTTTTGTTGTTTTCATGTGTTGCTAAGCTTAATGTATTAATTATTTTGTAAGTCAGTTTGTTCTGTCTCTTTGAACTTTTTTTATTAATTATTTTATTTTTGTTTTATTATTGAGATGATGGGATAAGTTATGTCTCAGTTAAGTTACATTTTAAGTTGTTATATATGTTTATGTTCGTGTTATGTTTTTTAATACAGTTTATACTAAATAGATTGGCATAAAAAGGCAAATTAAAGATAAAATAAGATTCAATTTGACGTTTTTATTTACATATTTGGGAAAATTGTTTTGTAAAGTTAACATTTGAAAATATACATTTCGTTACTTATGTATTATTATGTAGTTGGTGGCCGTATGTATATATTGCAGCGTCACTCAGATAATGAACTACACCATCAGTAGTTGGTGGCCTTATGTGTATATTGCAGCGTCACTCAGATACTAAACTACACCATCAGTAGTTGGTGGCCTTATATATATATTGCAGCGTCACTCAGATAATATACTACTATCTAGTTGGTGGCTTTATGTATATATTGCAGCGTCACTCAGATAATAAACTACAGCATCAGTAGTTGGTGGCCTTATGTATATATTGCAGCGTCACTCAGATAATAAACTACACCATCAGTAGTTGGTGGCCTTATGTATATATTGCAGCGTCACTCAGATAATAAACTACACCATCAGTAGTTGGTGGCCTTATGTATATATTGCAGCGTCACTCAGATAATAAACTACACCATCAGTAGTTGGTGGCCTTATGTATATATTGCAGCGTCACTCAGATAATAAACTACACCATCAGTAGTTGGTGGCCTTATGTATATATTGCAGCGTCACTCAGATAATAAACTACACCATCAGTAGTTGGTGGCCTTATGTATATATTGCAGCGTCACTCAGATAATAAACTACACCATCAGTAGTTGGTGGCCTTATGTATATATTGCAGCGTCACTCAGATAATAAACTACACCATCAGTAGTTGGTGGCCTTATGTATATATTGCAGCGTCACTCAGATAATAAACTACACCATCAGTAGTTGGTGGCCTTATGTATATATTGCAGCGTCACTCAGATAATAAACTACACCATCAGTAGTTGGTGGCCTTATGTATATATTGCAGCGTCACTCAGATAATAAACTACACCATCAGTAGTTGGTGGCCTTATGTATATATTGCAGCGTCACTCAGATAATAAACTACACCATCAGTAGTTGGTGGCCTTATGTATATATTGCAGCGTCACTCAGATAATAAACTACACCATCAGTAGTTGGTGGCCTTATGTATATATTGCAGCGTCACTCAGATAATAAACTACACCATCAGTAGTTGGTGGCCTTATGTATATATTGCAGCGTCACTCAGATAATAAACTACACCATCAGTAGTTGGTGGCCTTATGTATATATTGCAGCGTCACTCAGATAATAAACTACACCATCAGTAGTTGGTGGCCTTATGTATATATTGCAGCGTCACTCAGATAATAAACTACACCATCAGTAGTTGGTGGCCTTATGTATATATTGCAGCGTCACTCAGATAATAAACTACACCATCAGTAGTTGGTGGCCTTATGTATATATTGCAGCGTCACTCAGATAATAAACTACACCATCAGTAGTTGGTGGCCTTATGTATATATTGCAGCGTCACTCAGATAATAAACTACACCATCAGTAGTTGGTGGCCTTATGTATATATTGCAGCGTCACTCAGATAATAAACTACACCATCAGTAGTTGGTGGCCTTATGTATATATTGCAGCGTCACTCAGATAATAAACTACACCATCAGTAGTTGGTGGCCTTATGTATATATTGCAGCGTCACTCAGATAATAAACTACACCATCAGTAGTTGGTGGCCTTATGTATATATTGCAGCGTCACTCAGATAATAAACTACACCATCAGTAGTTGGTGGCCTTATGTATATATTGCAGCGTCACTCAGATAATAAACTACACCATCAGTAGTTGGTGGCCTTATGTATATATTGCAGCGTCACTCAGATAATAAACTACACCATCAGTAGTTGGTGGCCTTATGTATATATTGCAGCGTCACTCAGATAATAAACTACACCATCAGTAGTTGGTGGCCTTATGTATATATTGCAGCGTCACTCAGATAATAAACTACACCATCAGTAGTTGGTGGCCTTATGTATATATTGCAGCGTCACTCAGATAATAAACTACACCATCAGTAGTTGGTGGCCTTATGTATATATTGCAGCGTCACTCAGATAATAAACTACACCATCAGTAGTTGGTGGCCTTATGTATATACTGCAGCGTCACTCAGATAATAAACTACACCATCAGTAGTTGGTATCCTTATGTATATATTGCAGCGTCACTCAGATAATAAACTACACCATTAGTACGTAACTTGATTATCTTTGTGAATGTTTGTACTGATTTCCACTTAACCAATATGTACATTTGACATTCATGTCGCCTATCGTTCATGTACACACGAGTTGGCGTTACATTTAGGTACACACGAGTCTAAATATGATGATATACTTACATTATCTTATCAGGACCTCTGTCCTATGTTTATATTTCAGACAACACCATGCCTTATTATCATTACGGGCCATCTTGAACAATGCTCCGCGAAGGTTTTTAGGATTGTAGTAAAAAATAGTTTTGAACAAAGTAAAATGGGAAAATCTCTTACAGTGTGGGTGGGTATTTTCAATTTCACAAAGGATAAAATTCAATAAATACATTTCACCGTCGTTAAATAATTTACATAAATTTTGTGTGTGAAAAATCGAATAACAAGAATGTCTTTAAAAAGAAAAAAACAGGGTTTAAATAAATATCGAGATGTCAGTTTACCCTTAAAATCATGCATGATAGACGAATTATCAGTTAAGTGACTATCGGACCCATGATTGGTCGGTCGCCTCCTAGAAATCATCGTCGAACACCCTTCGAAAACTTACCTGACCAAACATAAATTTGACATCATCTCTGACAGTATCATCTCAACCGGGAATAAACGACCACATGTTGTCCATTGTTTACACCTCAAGAAACCTTAATATTAGTACCATTTGAAATTCGCAGAAACAATCTTGAAAAGAATTTGTCAGAAAACTTAACAAAAGAACCGCACGTGTACATATTTTATTGTAAATAATATAGGCATGCTTACCAGTAGTAAAACAAACACGTGTATTCTTGCTATGCAGATGATACTTAAGTAATATGGATAAAAATGTGTTGTAGTACGCATGTTGAGAGACTTCTTTTATCAAATTTACCAGTATTCGATTTCATGGAAAGCTGTTAAACATTATAGATTCGACAGCATCTTCTGAAAATGAGTAAAAGTCTAATGCGAAGACCACTCGGCCGTTCGTGCGCATACAATGATTGATGTATGAGTTTTGTTATACTGACGATGTACATTGTGCAAGTCATAATAAAACATAAGTTGTGTTCTGTTCTGATGACGATGTATTTTATACTTTATACAAGCAATCCTCGTTGTGTCAAAAAATATAACGATAACAACAGAACTCTCCAAATTATTCGCGTTGCAATGCTAATATTTATTTATTATTTTTTTAATCGTCAAAAGATGCATATAATTGATATTTTAGAGCATGATACATGTTCAGTATTACTTTTTGCTCACAAATATCATAACTTCAACAAAAAATTGCGAACTGAAACATTTTTTTTTTCAATTTTGTCAATTTACCAAAACGTGAAAAGGTCCGTTTTAGCACTATCTAACGCCGAGACGAACGCTAAACTGATAACTACATTGACCCGGTGAATTGGAGATTATTCGTATAAGTAATTGCTATTTATAGAGAGCTAGTCATTTCATTATGCGAATGCATACAACATTCTGTTCATGACACACAATTAATAATACTTTGCATTATTATCTGCAAATCTGGTTTTGTCGAAATGTATTCACATCCGATTCTGTGATTTGGGAATTTATGTTTATAATTATGTACAGTTTACTCGCCGAATGTATGCAACAGTTATTGGTGGAAATTCAACCATTGTTTAAGTTTAAATTCCTTACAGTTAGGAAATTTGCGCAATTCTGTTGGGCTTAGAATTCTCCCATTGCATTATTATCTCAGTTTATCTAGGTAAAAAGTAAAAGACCAAAATTGTTTTCAGACCCACAAGAAGCTGGATGTTTATAGCTATAGTTTGTGTGTGTGCAGATGGACATTTAAATGCATGTTGATACGTAGAAATCGACACTTGGTTCATGTTACTCCTTGATGCAGAAGTCGACACTTATAACTCGTTTCTCAGATAAATCGCCTTAACTGACTGTATTAAACTTTCCACAGAATGGATGTGCTGACTTCGCATAAGAGGTCACGGTCGGATGACCTTTACCGGTGTCAATCGAAGTGTCGCCTTCAAAATAATGATGTATAAACCATTACAAGCAATGTACGAAAATTACGTGATTGTTGATTATTTAATCGCCTAAGCTACCGCTATAAAATAGTTATACACCTGAAAGTTACTGTACATGATTAATTCAGGATGATTAGTTGAATAAGCATCACCTTTTATATACAGTCTTTAATGTTTGATGTGCAACAATCAATTTAATTTAATCAAGACCGAGATTTTTTAGTGTTCGGAAGTATTNTGCAGATGGACATTTAAATGCATGTTGATACGTAGAAATCGACACTCGGTTCATGTTACTTATTGATGCAGAAGTCGACACTAATAACTCGTTTCTCAGATAAATCGCCTTAGCTGACTGTATTAAACTTTCCACAGAATGGATGTGCTGACTTCGCATTAGAGGTCACGGTCTGATGACCTTTACCGGTGTCAATCGAGGTGTCGCCTTCAAAATAATGATGTATAAAACATTACAAGCAATGTACGAAAATCACGTGATTGTTGGTTATTTAATCACCTAGGCTACCGCTTTAAAATAGTTATACACCTGAAAGTTAATTGTACATGATTAATTCCAGATGATTAGTTGAATAAGCATCACCTTTTATATACAGTCTTTAATGTTTGATGTGCAACAATCAATTTAATTGGACGCATCAAGACCGAGATTTTTAGGGTTCGGAAGTTTTTTTTTATTCCATATTAAAGCATGACCTTCTTTTCTTTATGTTTCACTGTCTACTTAAACATTATTTCTATGTGATGGCTTTATCTTGAACATAGAGAAAAATAGGTAAGTGTTGATTATAGATCAGGTTTATCATGCGAGGCTTAGAAAACAAAAAGCACGAGCCTTTGCGAGTGCTTTTTCGTTTTCTTGCCGAGAATGATAAACCTGATCCATAATCAACACTTGCCTATTATTCTATTTATCCCAATTTTTATTTATTAAACCTTTTTGTTTAAACAAAATTAGTTTTACTGGATAATTTCGCTGGATTTATGACGTCGTTTTGTCGAAAAAAAATGACGTCATTTTGTGCCGTGGTTTATAGCATGAATTTAATCAACGGGGCTTTAATCAACCGAATTCGCTGTAAAAGTGGGATAAATATCCGATATGATAGATGGTATTTACACGTGAAGATTAGAATGCACCTCGGATATTTTATCCGCATCCTCCACTGCGATAATAATGATAACTTCCTCAATGTCAAACCAGTGTCAATTGAGATTAGTAAATTTAAATATGAATTCGGTGCAAAGTTTCATCACATCTGATATCAGTTATGTGACTGTTAATCAGTGTTTGATGCGTATTTGATTATATTTCTAGCATTGCGTGTAAAACTGGCGTATCTGCGTAGCCTTTCTATAGCATATGCATCAGTATCATTCGCTATCATCGCTTTACAGTGCAATTGCTTTATAGAGATATTAAACATTCAAAGTCAACAGCAAATAAATATTTGATAAATGCATATGCAAAAGGCATGCAATCTCCAAGGAATATAATTTGGATTGTACCAATCGGTATGGGATAATATTATTTAGTTTTTCACATTTCATGTATCACTTTTATTTAAAGATGTTTCAAGTGTTACCACCAGTAATTGAAATAATTACATTTATCATCAAATCCATAAATAAAAGATACTCAATTGCTTGTTTATTTAAAGAAATATACGTCACAAAATTGACCCGAGTATTGTTATTAATTAACACATATCAGAGTTAGCTGTTTTAGTTTCTGAAATGCTGTGCTGTAAACATTGGTCCAAGTTACTAGGCCTGACTTCGTTTCCATTCATTTTGTAGACGATTTCATCTGTAGTCTACTTGTGTTTACACATTAATCTGCAATGCACCCGTTTTTATCTACATGTACCATTGCTTATATACATGCACCGGTTTTCATCTACAATACACCAGTGTTCATATACATTTACCCGTTTTTATCAACATATACCAGTGTTCATCCACATGTTCCAGTGTTCATATACATGTACCAGTGTTCATCTACATGTAAAATACACCAGTGTTCATATACATTTACCCGTTTTTATCTACATATACCGGTGTCCATCGATATGCACTATTGTTTGTATACAACACCAGTATTCATCTACATATACCGGTGTCCATCGATATGCACTATTGTTTGTATACAACACCAGTATTCATCTACATGTACCAGGATTCATCTACATGTACCGGTTTTCATCTACAATACACCAGTGTACATATACATTAAGCCGTTTTAATCTACATATACAGGTGTTTATCGATATTTACCATTGTTTGTATACAACACCAGTGTTCATCAACATGTACCAGTGTTCGTATACATGTATTAGTGTCAATCTACAATACACAAGTGTTCATATACATTAACCCGTTTTTATCTACATATACCGGTGTTCATTGATATGTACCATTATCTGTATTCAACTACCCGTGTTCATCTGTATAACAACAGTGTTCATCTACAATACACCATAGTTCATTTACGTGTACCATTGTTTATCTGCAATACCCCATTGTTTATATATATGTACCTGTGTTCATTTACAGTATACCAGTGTTCATATACATGTACCAGTGTTCATATACAATACACAAGTGTTCATATAATGTACCAGTGTTCATCTACAATACACCAGTGTTTATATAATGTACCAGTGTTCATATAATGTACCATTGTTCATCTACAATATACCAGTGTTCATCTACAATACACCAGTGTTCAAATACATTTACCGGTGAACATCTACACTACACCAGTGTTCATAATCATGACCAGTGTTCATCTACAATACATCAGTGTTCATATACATGTTCCAGTGTTCATCTACAATACACCAGTGTCCATATACATTTACCAGTGTGCATATACAATATACCAGTGTTAATATACATGTACCGGTGTTCATATACATGTACCAGTGCTCATCTACAATACATAAGTGTTCATATACAATACGCCAGTGTTCATCTACAATACACCAGTGTTCATAAACATGTACCAGTGTTCATCTACAATACACCAGTGTTAACATACATGTATCAGTGTTCATCTACAATACAACAGTGTTCATATACATGTATCAGTGTTCATCTACAATACACTTGTGTTCATATTCGTGTACCAGTGTTCATCCACAATACACCAGTGTTCATATACATGTACCAGTGTTCATCTACAAAACATCAGTGTTCATATACAATACACCAGTGTTCATATACATGTAGCCGTGTTCGTCCACAATACACCAGTGTTCATATGCATGAACCAGTGCTCATCTACAATACATCAGTGTTCATATACAATACACTCGTGTTGATATACATGTACCAGTGTCCATATACATGTACCCGTGTTCATATACAATACACCAGTGTTCATATTCATGCACCAGTGTTCATATACAATACACCAGTGTCCATATACATTTACCAGTGTTCATATACATGTACCAGTGTTCATATACATATACAAGTGTTCATATACATGAACCAGTGGTCATATACATATATCAGTGTTCATATACATGTACCAGTGTTCATCTACAATACACCAGTGTTCATATACATGTACCAGTGTTCATATACATGTACCAGTGTTCATATACGTGTACAAGTGTTCATCTTCAATATACCTGTGTTCATATACATGTACCAGCAGAGACAAATGAGCAGAAGAATCATGTTGCTATCTTCATGGTCAAATTTATATTTTGAAGTCAAATGTTTTTTTTAATCACTTTTTTTGTTGAAATATGCGTTTTCTGCTTTATAACATGACTATGCCTACAATAATTTTAAAGTAACACGACATAAATGTTCAAAAATATAGGACGGTGTGTCGCGGGCAAGAAATTAGTGCAAAGTTCGAGGCCAATATGCATGGTTTAGTTTTTAAATCGTGGTTCCTGATTTCACTTGCAGCCTGGTTGGTTACAGTCGGGAGCGAGGCTAGGTATGCCGGCGGTGACACAGGGGCGCACTCTTCCGGCGGCGAATATGTGCGTGATCTATCTCGGAGGTCGTCAAGCGTCACAAGTAAATACTTTTAGTTTTGTTTCTTATGAATACTAGAGCGCGAGATGGACTAGTCCAAATATATAGTGAAATGTTGATGTACTCACATCCACTGTAAGAGACATTGTTCACGTTGAAGCCACGGTATTTAGATATTATAGTTTTACCTGACAACATTTCACAATTATTACTTTTCATTTTATATGCCGTTTACTTTTTTCTCAAAACAGCCATCGAGTAAACAGCTAGATAGTTCATTTTTACCAGGCTATACTTTTCGTATGTAAGACAACCACAGAATAAATAGCGAACCTTTACGAATATACTTAAACTTCTTAACCATGCTCAAGATAACATTTGGAAGGTTTTCATGGGCTACTATATCTTTTGACTTACCAGTCGCATGACGTTAATTTGGCGAACGGAAGCCTTCAATGTTAAATTACATCATGCCAGTATACAACTGTTATGATTTGATAATCGCAATATTTTAATTGTTTAAAAGCAAATTATAAAATAATAAATCTGTTGTCTTTCAATAATCAGAATGTTCTGTCAAATTCTTCAAGGAAATGCATACATCATTTGGTATTTCTCAATAAAATCAATCTCACAGCAAAGGAAAATATTGTAAAGAAAATTTCGATTTCTGGGACTCCATTTGTATACTATTCATCTGCAGAACATTGCATACATAAATTGAATATGTGGTTATCTAATTCTGTTTGAAACAATTGTGGTGGTTCATTACATGCCTCCTGTCTCCCTTCATTCGAAATAGATGGATACAACCGGCACGCATAAAAGAGCATAAAATAACATTCTCTAGATGTGGCTATTGGCGTTTTGTCTCAACCTCTCAATGAAGTCCGTAATATCCTCGATGTAACGTGGTGTTGATGCTATATATTCTCTGGAAAAAAACGGGGCTTGTTGCATGTGCGTTAAGTGTCGTCCCAGATTAGCATGCGCAGTCCGCACAGGTTAATCAGGGATGACACTTTCCACTTTTATTGTATTTTTCGTTTAAAGGAAGCCTCTTCTTAGCGTTACTAACCGGTTTAGGCGGACAGTGTCGTCCCTGATTAATCTGTATCTGGTGCGACACTTAACGCAGATACATTAAGCTCAGTTTTACCAGAGCGCGGCGCGTATATATTCAATATAAGTTCAAATTCAGCTAGTTCAGAAATTATTTCCGTTGTTGTGCCATATAATAACCACCTACCAGGATTCTCATGTGTGTTTGTGAATCTTATGGTTGCCTTTTAACATTCCATTTTGAGCATATCGTTAAAGCCAGTTATTAAGCTTTTTTACTTTTACCTTTTTGTCGTGAGGTTTTCAACCGTGAGGTCTGTGGTTGTTTCTACACATGATTTACTTTGCCCAATCGCTTTCTGCAGTGACTCTACGTACGTATCTTTGTCTTAAACAACTAAACCCAACCATTGTCTACTTTTTCTACAATGATCTTGTCATCCTCCACAATTTCCTAAAAAAGTTCGGGTCGTTCTTTGGTAAGGGTAACTATGCACTTTTCTTAAGATTTGAAACAATATCAGTCTTTAAAAGTTCAATATACAAATCCAAGCTGAGGTAACGCACTTCTTTTTGTATAAACATGCTTCGTTTAGTTTTACTAAACTTTGCTATTATTCCATTCTTCGCACTTCATTTGTCAATGTTTTCCCGATCTAAGAAGTGTTCATGAAGCCTTTTTGTGCAATTTCGCTTCGACTGATAGTAACTTGGCATTGTTGCCATATCTGCGTGATGTACTTTGTGTTAGTTCGTTCTATTTCTAGTGTGTTGTGAGTGCACGGACACACATGACATGGCCTGTACTAACGACCCTGGCTGTCGAGGGATCAGAAGTTCCTCGATCAGTCAAGTTGACACATCGCATGCACCGGCTTACAGCCAACCGTGCTACCTCCCGGCTATTTGCTCCACCACCGTGTTCAATGATGGAACACGGTTACTCTTCAGTAAACAGTGAGTAGTTTTAGGTAAAATACGTTGTCACCAATGCATCTTTTATGCAAATCATTAAAACTGTATCTCACGAGAACCAAGTAAACCAAACTTTTAGTGTCAAACTCATGCGCGCCCCGTGAAAATTCGAATGGAAATTTCATATACGTTACGAACACATAATGTGTCAGTGAAAGATAAGAAAAAAACATTCTCATAAAGGAAACATCAGGTCGACGTTTTGACAGGTAACCTTCATGACTGTACAGCTGCAATCTACTTTTCCATGTGAAAATCAATAGATTGCATTAAAATGTTAATTAAACCCAAGATCCATCTTAAGAATTCATTAAACGGATGTTAGCAAACACTAAAATTAACATCATATATACAAGTGAGGTAGGTACATAAACATGTTGTACAAACTTTTGATATTAAAAACAAAACAACCCAAATATATAAAATACAGTAAGCAAACTGTTTGGAGAGAGCGTGTACGTACCAAAGTATCAAAGGACCACTCAAAATATCAGAATAAATGCTGTATCCAATGGCAAGATGTTTATCGGCATAAATGTCATTGAAGTCAGTTCTATACAATTGTAACTCCATTTTCCAGTGCGGACTGCACAGGCTAATCTGCGACGACACTTTACACACATTCATTAAGACCAGTTTTCCCTAAACGAGGCTAAAATGTGTATGGTCGAATATGTTTCCGTTTGTTATTTTAAGATGCCTGCCGGGAATAGAGTGTATAAATCAGTGGGTGAACACATCGTCGACAACCCCGGGGTGCCTCAATCAGAACTACACCGAGATACCCGTGGACCGATACTGCACCTATTGTTGCGAGAATGAACATCCGGAAAATATCGATTACTGTTTAAATGTTTACCTGAGTTTCCAAGGCCAGCAACAATACAGTATGTTTGACCAAATTTTACATACGTATATTTTGTATTGATACATGTATAGAGTACTGTTGGCATTTTCGCACATTTAAAACAAACTAAACAATCATGCGATCGCAATATAGTTACTTCTTTGATTAACATTATTTTAATTGTTATCTCGAACACTATGTTTACTTTGTTTCCTTTGGAAAGGGATATGGTGTGTGTGTGTGTGTTTCAGGTTTCGCACCCGTGACGGCCACAACGCCGCCTACCACTACGATCAGCCCACCCGCCACGTCGACAACTTCCGTTCACACCAAACCCAGTCACACCTCGCATCACCAGTCTACAACCGGAAGCAGCCAATACACTCGTGAGCTCAAAGCTTTCTTGTAATCAATTGTGGTCTTACCAAGCTATTTTAAAGATAAGAGCAGAAATTATTCATGTTGTAGTTGATATATGTAAGAAAATGCACGATTTATGTGAGAAAATCTACTGAACTATAATAAGGTAATATATTATTATTTTCATTATGATAATTGTTATAAGGTTTTACATGAAAACAATTTGAAGATTTTAGACAGATATGTGAAAGATGTTAATGAACATAGGTGGGTTCCCACTGCCGATCCGATCAACTCGATCATCCCGATCACCGAAATTTCCCGACCAAACCCGACCAAGCTCGACTAAAAATGGTATACACGACTTCTTCTCGACCTCTTGTCGATAATACACGACCCCCACACGACTCATTCACGACGTCCACTCAACCATCTTTCCGATTTCCGCTCGATCATCTCGACCTATACTCGAGCCCTATACGATCTCAGCTCGACCAAGTGGACCTCAGCTCGATCGCCACCAGATCTTCACACGACCAGCTGGTGATGGGCGTACTACAGTCGTACAAAGCGATCTAAAATAACTCGGGTAGAGGTCGAGCGGATCGGGTACAGAGCTCGTGTATGGTCGAATAGCAATCGGGAAGTGATCGTGTACGGTCGAGTAGCCGTCGGGTAGCAGTCTAGTAAATCTGTACATCAAATCGAATAGAGGTCGAGTGGATCGTGTTGCGAACTAAAATAACTCGGGTAGAGATCGAGCGGATCGGGTACAGATCGTGTAAAAGATGTCAATCCGATCGCCACACGATTGCTTCACGATCAACTCGATCTTCTACTCGACTAATACACGACCACTTCCCGAGCGCTTCTCGATCCATTTCCTACTCGACCGCTACTCGATATTTTTTGACATGTCAAAAAATATCGGGTAGGAAGCCCGACCAATGCCGACCTACCCGACCGCCCCCGACCACTCATGCCGACCGAACCAGACCAGTACCCGACCGCTTGGTCGGGCTTGATCGAGTTGATCGGATCGGCAGTGGGAACCCAGCTTTACNAATTGTGGTGGTTCCTTACATGCTTCCTGTCTCCCTTCATTCGAAATAGATGGATACAACTGACACGCATAAAAGAGAATAAAATAACATTCTGTAGATGTGGCTATTCACGTTTTGTATCAACCTCTCAATGAAGTCCGTAGTATCCTCGATGTAACGTGGTGTTGATGCTATATATTCTCTGGAAAAACGGAGCTTGTTGCATGTGCGTTAAGTGTCGTCCCAGATAGCTTGCGAAGTCCGCACAGGTTAATCAGAAATGACACTTTTCCATTTTTTATGGTATTTTTCGTTTAAAGGAAACCTCTTCTAAGCGTAACTAACCGGTTTAGGCGGACAGTGTCGTCCCTGATTAACCTGTATCTGGTGCGACACTTAACGCAGATACATTAAGCTCAGTTTTTCCAGAACGCGGCGCCTATATATTCTGAGTTCAAATTCATCTAGTTCAGAAATTAACCCGAGCCATTGTCATTGTCTGCTTTTTTCTATAATGATCTTGTCATCTTTCACAATTTCCTAAACTAGTTCGTGTTGTTTTTGGTGAGGTTTAACTATGCACTTTTCTTAACATTTGAAACAATATCAGTCTTTAAAAGTTCAATAAACAAATCAAAGCTGGAATAACGCACTTCTTTTTGTATAAACATACTTCGTTTAGTTAGACTAAACTTTGCTATTTTCCATTCTTCGCACTTCATTTGTCAATGTTTTCCCGATCGAAGAAGTGTTCATGAAGACTTTTTCTGCCATTTCGCTTCATCTGATAGTAACTTGGCATTGTTGCCATATCTGCGTGATGTACTTTGTGTTAGTTCGTTTTATTTCTAGTGTGTTGTGAATGCACGGACACACATGACATGGCCTGTACTAACGACCCTGGCTGTCGAGGTATAAGAAGAACCACAATCAGTCAAGTTGACGAATCCCCTGCACCGGCAAACAGCAAACCGTGTTTCTTAGGGGCGATTTGCTCCACCACCGTGTTTTACGATGGGACACGGATACTCTTCAATAAACAGTGAGTAGTTTTAGGTAAAATACGTTTTCACCAATACATCTTTTATGCAAATCATTAAAACTGTATCTCACGAGAACCAAGTAAACCAAACTTTCAGTGTCAAACTAATGCGCGCCTCGTGAAAATTCGAATGTAAATTTCATATACGTTACGAACATGTGTCAGTGAAAGATAAGAAAATAACATTCTCATTAAGGAAACATGACGTCGACGTTTTGATAGGTAACCTTCATGACTTTACAGCTGCAATCTACTTTTCCATGTGAAAATCAATAGCTTGCATTAAAATGTTAATTACATGTAAATCCAAGATCCATCTTAAGTATTCATTAAACGGATGTTAGCAAACACTAAAATTAACATCATATATACAAGTGAGGTAGGTACATAAACATGTGGTACAAAATATTGATATTAAAAACAAAACAACCCAAATATATAAAATACAGCAAGCAAACTGTCTGGAGAGAGCATGTACGTGCCATAGTATCAAAGGACCACTCAAAATATCAGAATGAATGTTGTATCAAATGGCAAGATGTTTATCGGCATAAATGTCATGGAAGTCAGTNATATGTGGGAACCTCTACCATGCGAACATAACTGACATATGTGGGAACCTCTACCATGCGTACATAACTGATATATGTGGGAACCTCTACCATTCGTACATAACTGACATACGTGGGAACATCTACCATGCGTACATTACTGACATATGTGGGAAACTCTACCATGAGTACATAACTGACATACGTGGGAACCTCTACCATGCGTACATAACTGACATACGTAGGAACCTCTACCATGCGTACATAACTGACATATGTGGGAACCTCTTCCATGCGTACATAACTGACATATGTGAGAACCTCTTCCATGCGTACATAACTGACATATGTGGGAACCTCTTCCATGCGTACATAACTGATATATATGGGAACCATTTCCATGCGTACATAACTGACATATGTGGGAACCTCTACCATGCGTACATAACTGACATATGTGGGAACCTTTACCATGCGTACATAACTGACATATGCGGGAACCTCTACCATGCGTACATAACTGACATATGTGGGATTCTCTACCATGCGTACATAACTGACATATGTGGGAACCTCTACCATGCGTACATAACTGACATATGCGAGAACCTCTACCATGCGTACATATCTGACATATGTGTGGGCCTCTACCATTGTCCTGTTTACAGAGTGTGAGGTGTGTGACGGGGCGAGCTGTAGTCAGCCTCACAGCCAAGTGGTCACGTGCAGTGTTTACGAGTCCTACTGCCTCAACGTGCTGCACGTGGACGAAAACGGCAACTTCAGCGTCACCAAGAAAGGGTAACCATGATCATACACGTTTGCACAGTATTTTAGCCTAGTTCTTGGAAAACGGGGCTTAATGCAAGTGCGTTGAATGTTTTCCCAGATTAGCCTGTGCACAGCCTAATTACGGACGACACTTTCCGCGCTATTGTATTTTTTGTTTAAGTTTAGAATTTTCTTAACAAAAGTACAGTCTATGCTGAAGGTGTCGTTTCTGATATCCTGAGCGGGCTGCACTCGCTAATCTGGGAAGACACTTAACGAACATGCATTAAGACCCGATTTCCCAGAGCGCGACACATTACACGGTTGGCTAGAGTTGGCAATAAAAAAATGTCCATTTTCTGCCGCTTCTCTTACCCAGACAAACTAAACGCCGTGCGTTACGTAAATATTAACATGATAGTTGATATCATACATTTATCATACACTTATTCAGGACCGGTATTACACAAACATGAGAAACAAGAACGTAACACCTTGTTTACTCTTTGTTCATTTCGTTTGGCAAAGCATACTGTTTGATGCACCGTGACATTTACGAGATATTTTTTCAGATGCTCGAGCAGGTACGAATGTCTGTACGACCACTCCTCCTTGCGCACTGATTCGTGCCACTTCAATGGAACTTCCGGTACGCCAAGTTTCTCCCCGGGCACAGAGCGCCTGTGTCAGTTCTGCTGCGACGGTTTGAGCGCGAGTGGCCCGTGCAATACCCTCCCCGTGCCACAGAACACGGTGGATTTCGATCGTATGTTGATGGACACGTTTTTTTACTTTCGTCAATTTAATGACCGATGATAATATTAGTTGCTTTTCAGAATGTATAACATTTATAAAGCATGACGTTTGTGAATGTCCTCCTTTTTCATGGTACCTTTGTTTTTAAATATATGCATATAATGTGAATAATTTGCAATATGCCTTTCAAAAACATTAAGACGAAAAATACATTTGTAGTAATATGATAGTATTGCCATACGTGTATCGATCTATAATTTGATTCTGTGTCTATAGCTACAACTTCCACACCGGCATCAGCTACAACGCTGCGTACATCTCCAAGCACGCAGACGACAACGATGGTTACAACTCTAAGCACGCAGACGACGACGATNAGCAGCTGGAGTTTCACTTCTTTATATTGCCAGTAAAATAGTTATATCGTCACTTCAAATTTAAAAGCCAATAGGCTTATCAGATGGACTATACCCATGTGTACTTAATATGTTGCATTGGTTGCGTTTCAGCCCAGTGCGCAGTGTGCCAGGGACCGCCTGAAATATGTGAGCAGCTGAAACGCATAGTGCCGTGTGACCCACCTAACAACTACTGTATCAACCTGATCCATAATAGGGTCGACGGTTCACGCACCGTCAACAGAACGTGAGTGCATTAACGTCTCGAAATAGATAAATATTCACCATAAGCAATCCGTAGTATTACTGTATCACCTCGTGCAATGTCATGACCACCAACGCCGCAGCCAGCATCATCTACACAACCATTACCATCAGCTTCACAGCCACTTCTTTTACTACAATAGCTTTTAAACACAACACCAGAACCACTAATACAGCCAACACAACCATCATGACATCAACACCACTACCACTGCAATAAAAGCCTCGTTTAATGTTACTAGAACAACCACTTCTTCTTCTTCAACCACGAAATCTATTGCTTCCACAGCCTTGAAGTATACTTCTTCCACAAACACAACATCTCGATATACTACGTTCATATCCATGGCATTTGCTGTCTTCATCACTTTAAAAGCTGATAGAAACATAACAACAACAATATCTTACAACCTACAATCACCCACTGAGCACTCTGTTCCAGGTGCGGTAACATCAACACGTGCTACCGGGACTGGTACGTGGGCACGTCAGACAGCGACAAGTGTCAGGAGTTCTCGGAACAGAGAGACTACAAGGTGGAGTTTGACTGCACGTTCTGCTGCGTCAAGAATGGGTGCAACTATCCACTCAAGCCGCCCGATGACACGCTTTATCAGGACAAGAGGAACTAATGGACCGCGTTATTCATCAACCTCGTTCTAAAAAAATGGACTTAATGAATGTGCGTAAAGTTTCGTCTCAGATTAGCCTATGCAGTTCGTTCGTGGACGAGACTTTCCACTTTTATGGAATTTTTCATTTGAGAAAGTGTTTTCTAAAAGAAAATCCAGTTAAGGCGGAAAGTGTTGTCCCTGATTACCTTGTGCGGACTGCACAGGCTAATATGGGACGACACTTTACGCACATGCATTAAACTTTTTTTTTAAGGACAAGAGGAACTTATTTGTTCTCCCGGTGTTACACGGGGATTTCGGAAATTCCACTGTTGTTTATATATTATATTTACGACGTTGCGTCGTCCGATAAAATGAATGTTTGTCAACATTATCTTTAGGGTGAAATGTGATTTCATACACCATTGCTGACGTCTATTTGCTTCCAGATCACGTCAAAATTTAACGTTTTCTTACTCAAGTCTTTTTTGTGATCGTAACACGTGTTTTCATTATTTCAAAAAATGTTTCATTATTACAGTAAGCAATAAAAAAGGGTTGAACGCACTTGTCAATTACACGCATAAAGAAATGGTATTCATGGCAGGACTGACAATTAGCAGTTAGAAGCTTGAATGATGCTTGAACAATACCGTTGTAATGGAAGTTCATATGCAAGTTATTGCCAAAATAATCTGATTAAGAATTAGGAATAAACTAAGTCCCTGTTCAGGCCAGCGAGACACTTATAGGGAAATATTCCCCGATAATTTCAATATTTCATCATTTAGCATTAAATAAAACTATACGAAAAAGGAAAAAAGCAAAGGGGACATAACCTTCCCATTCCGTAACCCGACAGTATAGCTCAAGTAATCTGATAAGGATGATAATCACTTAACATACGATTCGATTTGTTTGGTGCATATCACGATTAATTCTTACTTATTTGCCATGAATTCCACATGACTGTATACAAATTACATTTTCGACAATAATTCATTTCTATATTATTGTATCAAAACATTTAACATATCATCAAAAATAACATATATGCGTTTATTCTCTCGTATAAATAATGATTTACTGGTGAATAGAGACTGCATTTTGCATCAGCAGTGCACCTTCCGTTTCGCTATTGTGTTGAAATGTATGTTAAAGATGTTATGTTGACTTATTTACGCTAGAGCATTTGTTCCAAAAGCAAAATGGCTGCTTTTTAATGTATACATGTACATGCATTCGTAATAATATCCGTGCGCAGTCGAAATATCTTGTTCCAATTTTAAGCAATATACCTATGTCTTAAATAATATATCGTTATGGCTGCCTGTAATTAATTAAAGTACGGCCATATACCAATTGTGATATAGTTTAAATAACGGAAGTTATTTATCACGGTTTTTAACTCTATATGATAATCAATCATACGTTGTATAAATACGTCACTGACCCTAAAGCATTATTGATGTTATTGTACTTAACTTTTTATCTTACAACTTCAGAGAGAGCAATAAACATTAGTTAACAAATAAACGATCCAATCAAAGAATACAACAACAACAACAGCCTTTATTTCAGCAATAGAGCTTATAATAAAGCTTCTTGCCGTCAATAGTGAATATATAAATAAAAGAATCATGTTTGTGATCACTTACAATTTATGATATGTATTCTTATCGGGTTTCCAATTCCAATCTCGTAAACGTATTCTTGTATTCTGCTCGGTAAAGAAAGGCTCATAATTCCCGACATTTTATCGTATACTGTACGAAGTTCATAGCGCGATCTCCTATTGTAGGCTGAGAGCTCCTCCAGAGTTAACCTACAAAGCCTTGAATGTCATGCATTCTTGTTATTTCTGTGTATTGGTGTTTCAAATAGGTTGCGGGATTGTTCATGTAAAGCAAATGTGCTGCACTGCATTTACTAACAGCTTATACCATACGTGTTGGGGAACTATGGTTAACTAACTCAACGCAAATTTTTTATGCGGCTTGGTATTATTGTTGTGTTTTCTTTTGCAGTGGATGAATGTCCAAAATTATATATTGACGTTTTTATGAAGAGAAAAACAAGTATTAAGCCGTGTTTGCCCAATCGTAAAATAACAACAATACAATGCATTGGTGACTTAGTAAGCAAAGCAATTATCATACTTTTCCTCATGTTAGGCGAATCCAAATGAGTATTTGGTGGGCTTTACATGAATATTTGATTGAAACTATAGATGACATTCATACGTCAGATGTCATTTATGAATCCCAAGGTCACGTCTGCTAGTATTTTAGGCGACTTTCATTACTCTGTTTGTAGGCCCTGCAATGTATGTGAAAGCGCTTTAGCTGGCAATGAATCTCTCTCGACTCTTAACAGGTGTGTGAACAAATGTGTGTTGGGTGCAGTTTGTAACTTTAGTCTAGTTCATATTGTTTTCAAAGGGAGATAATCCCGATATGTATATTTTCACAATCTTTTGTATATTTGAGAAAACAATGTAGTTTTGACATGTAGCAAATACACATTTCCCTTTAACACTCTCTTAGAAAAATATCGGCACTATCTCATTTACATGTGTATTTAGTTTTTTAACTTGCTCGTACTGTATGTAGATGTTTCTTTGATGCAGTAACTTGTATCCCCGTACACTTCTGTAATGTTGTTATATTTGCAGCCTTCAGAGGCTTGTAGCGGTATTGTTATTATTATTATTTTTTGAAGTTTCGTTTTGTGCCGTACTGTACCGTTTTGGCAATTGGTTCCTTGCCATAAATAAAGGACCACGAAGGTGTGTATGATAGAAATGCAATACTGCTGCAGCTTCCGGAGTTTCACTTCTTTATATTAACCTGTTGTCGTAATAGCTCTCTATCAAAACTAGATAACTTCCCTTGCGTAATCACTAGTGATATCCCCAGTTCACTTCCGGTGCATTTTATTGAGTATTATGCATATCTTTATAAACTGATATAACAAGTATCTGCTTATACGTATTTTAACAATGCGCTGAATATAGGTTTTGTTTTGACTCAAATTGAAAGAAGTAAAAATGTAAAGCTACAATTTTCCATTTCAGTAACAAATTTCCTTTTCAGTAACATGGCCAGTGAGTGACAACTGTGCGCACGTCACTAATTCATTCGGAATCTATAACTTGTATCAGTGTAAAACTATTATCTTTGACATCATGTAATACAGTAGATACTTAATAAATTGAATAACGTTTTATTGTCTGAAATGCACGTGTTTAGGTCAAGTATTTGAATGCAGTTGTTAAAATCCCAAGTTTCTTATTTCTTTAAATGCACATATTGAAAAGAACTCTTATTTTCGAAAAAAAAGTGCTTCGGCCCTCCTCATTGTATCGTGACGTAGTGTTAATCGCTTAGAATCAAAGCTCGTACCGAAGCAGCTTATCCGAATACTGTTCGTATATTTTGAGCAGACGTATTTTCACCTTTTAGAAGCGGAATCATGCGGAAAAAGCAAGGTATAACAGATATAATCGTATTCAAACTCATAAGAGTATATGAAATATTTCACAATTATCAGTCTGAAATGTTTAAATTCAACTTATTTACCATCTTTTCTGCGAATCATTTTGCATCCTCAGCTGTCCTTGACATTGTCTAANATAATTCATTTCTATATATTGTATCAAAACATTCAACATGTCAACAAAAATAACATATATGCGTTTATTCTCTCGTATAAATAATGATTTACTGGTGAATAGAGACTACATATTGCATCAGCAGTGCACCTTCCGTTTCGCTATTTTGTTCAAATGTATGTTTAAGATGTTATGTTCACCTATTTACGCTAGAGCATTTTTTCCCAAAAGCAAAATGGTTGCTTTTTACTGTATTACATGCATTCGTAATAATATCCGTACGCAGTCGAAATATCTTGTTCCAATATAAGAAATAAACCTATTTCTTAAATGATATATTGTTATGGCTGCATGTAATTAATTGAAAGTACGGCCATATATCAATTGTGATATAGTTTAAATTACGGAAGTTATTTAACGTGGTTTTTAACTCTATATAAAAATCAATCATACGTTAAATAAATACGTCACTGAACATACAGCATGATTGATGTTATTGTACTTAACTTTTTATCTTACAACTTCAGAGAGAGCAACAAACATTAGTTAGAGAATAAACGATCCAATTAAAGATTACAAAATAATCATAATTGTAATAAATCAAAATCAATGATATATCTTGTAATGGGTTTTGCAAATAATACTCTTATAAGTAAAGTACGCGATGTCAATGAATTCATCCACAGGTTTCACGTAGAACATAAAGGTGTTTTGTTGTGTTTATGCTGTAGTTATTCAACCAGTGAGTATTTTTCCAATATAATCGAATTTCGTGAGAAACCCACATTTAAACTCCGTATATGATTTCGTGACTGTAGTTGTAAGTGCTGGGAACGAAATTTAACATCGTACAGAACATACATAATTGATAGGACTTGATAGGACTTTGTTAGCGAAGGAGTGTTGTCAAACTAATGTCATTCTTCTAGATCAAATGGATATGTGAGGCAAGATTGTTACTATTGAGGTATGTGTTGCATGCCTAAGGTATTCCAAGACATGACAACGACAAGCACACGTAAACAAAGGTCACTTATTAACATTGGAACGTACATGTTAATCGTACAGATGAAATGACTGATTCATCGCTCCTGTCAATGAGCAAAATTATATTTGCAAAGGATATGATTATACTGATAAAACAAGTAAGTAAGTCTATGTTCACAGTTTGACGTATTTTATTTTTGGATTATAGTCTTTATTAACGACATTGTAATAATAATAACTTTTGCATTATCGTGATTTATCAGTCAATAAACAACTCTTTGTCGTTCTGATACACGGTTATTGTAAAGCTCAGGCTAATGTCCAGATCGTTTGATTCACACGCATACGATTATCGCATGATAAATACCGGAAATCTGAACATAAGTTTTATGAAACTCAAGAATGGATTTTTATTCATTCTACGAATCAACGATCTTACGCTGGGAAATAAATACAGCAAAGACAACAAATACATGTGTATATTTTTATCTCGCATTTTTTTCAATAACTTTCACATTGCGGGGGGGGGGTATGAAAATCAGTTTTCATCATTGCAGTAATCATGATTTTTACAGATTGATTGTTTGAAATGATTAATGTTTATTTTAGAGAAAGAATAATTTCCTTATACTGTCACCATTATAAAATCAAATTGACCATACAAACTAGTTGAATATGTTCCTCCTCTCAGTCACCTTTTCAAACGAAATAACGATTCTTTGTTGAAAGAAAAAAAAACACAGATCAAGAAAGGTTTTTGAACTTCGGAAAGCATTAAATAAATTGATTTATTTGTTGGTCAAACGACATACTATATTTAAAACCATTGCCAATTAATCAATGGCGATATTGGATTATAGATTATAAGATTCCCCACTAGCGCCCATACAAGTATGCTGGATTAGTTAAACTCGTGTTATAATGGAAACCCTGCGATAATCCGATAAGAGTTTAATAAAAACTTGAGTAATATTAAGCCCACTTTACCCTAGGAAGTAATCTCGTATAACAGCTGTACTTACACATTTATTGCCAAAAAGCAAAGACTTTGCTGCACATTTTAAAGAGAAATAATTACAGATTGACCCATTGCCCACTTTCAAAATTTAAAGGGACCTGCATGTTCACCTTTTAACAAACTAGTTAATTTTAAATGTTCAGGTTTCAAAACTTTGCAAAAAGTCTACATATTCCGTTCGCTTATCAGACAGGCCTCTTAGAGCAGTGGTTGGTACACGCGCCGCTCACCTAGATGACTCTGGGTTAATACTCTCTCCTGGCGAATGTGAGGTTGGTTGGTGTTCACCATACCGGACAGGTGGATTTCCTCCGATTACTCCTATCCCACCCCAACAAGACCAAGCCGAAATTCAAAACATGTCCCTTTAAAGATGACCTATACATTCAGAAACACACTATTGTAAAACACGTGTCTCGCATTATTAATTGTATGGTTGAAAGAACTCTAAACACGAGTCTCAAGTATTTTATTGTATGGTTTAAAGTAGGTTAAAACACTTGTCTCACATACTTTTATCCAGACTGATCAACTTAAAAAATATATTGTTTTGTAAGCTATGTGCAGTTTTCTAGATAAGATTCATGGCGTTTGGTATAAAATCATCTCAACATTATAAAATAAGTCCAAATGTGTTAATCAGACACATGACAAATTATATAATAACCTGAAATTATTAAGCAATTTCAATATAAAAGCGAAACACTGTCTGCAAAATAAAAGAATTGCAATACATTGCTAAAGTGACGCTTGTTTGTGACTTGCTTACTTGTTGTGTTTAGTGTTTCGAGTATGTTTATAGACCAAAACACATTTATTATAACCCGAAATAAGGACACCACTGAAATAAGTATTTGTTGTAATTTACAACGGTAAAGAGTGATTTTAGGGCAATACCAATCAATAACAATTCGATATATAATCGTTGAGATACCATTGCATTATTCATGCGACAATTAAGATAAAAACATTAACCCATTTATGCCTTGTGGACTCCCCCATCCTTCTAAATTGGATCAATTTATTTCCTAAATAAGGGATGTCTAGTACATTTCTTTCTACATTTAGAATATTTCTTACAGAAATGCCTTTAAGCAAACAGCGCAGACCCTGATGAGACGCCTCATCATGCGGCGTCTCATCTGGGCTACGCTGTTTGCCAAAGCCTTTTTTCAAGACGCTAGGCATAAATGCGTTAAAACAATTTGGTTTTACCTATTTTGTTGGCCAATACATTTATAGCAATTCACATATATTAAAATGCTAATTTGCCAGTTAACCAGATATGTATCTTTCATGCACAAATAATCTGTGTTGCAATACACACACAAAAATGAAAATATTTATTGAACGGTTAGCTTTTCACATTAATAGATCATATATTTCATGTTACAAACATATTTTTATTTCCCATTTACAGATACTCATAAGTTTATTTTCAATATACAGAAATTGAGATAACATGCGATGAATCGTTGTTTATCTACCAATAAACGACATTTCGGAATGATGATGCATATGAATATGACGTACCCTTTGGGTCAAAAGAACATATACGCCAACAGCTAAAAATAGAAATCACCTTTTCACTGCGGTCATAAATTTATCAATGCGGTGATATATTTGTAACTGCGGCGATACTTTGGACAAAAGGACAAAAACATATGAAAAAACATGTGAATAAACTTATCAACTATCCTTATTCATCCGTTTTGAATATATTTTAAACTTTTGTTGAATATTTAATTATTTTCTTGAAAAAATATCGGATTGTTACGGGGAAAATGGTTGAAAACTGACCCAAAGAACTAAATGAAACAGCAGGTATAAAAATATACCAACAGTCACAATTTGTCACCGCTGTGACAACATTGTTACCGCAGTGACAAAATAGATATCACCGCGGTGACAAAATTGTTACCGCAGTGACAATTTTGTCACCGCGGTAACAATTTTGTCACCGCGGTGATATCTATTTTTAGCTGTTGGCGTATTTGTACTTTTGACCCAAATGGTACGGCAAATAGGAACTCAACCTGTAGAAACAGTTCAAACATTCATCCCTCCTCATAGGTCAACATTGTAACAATTATGGCCATTAATCCATGTCGCGATTGTAAATTAATATTCGTAGATAATATATAAGGTCGGTCGCACTAAAATCCAATGTAACATATGTCAATTAATACGTGTATATAATTCATACGGTCAAACGCCATAAATACCCATGTAACATATGTCAATTTATACTCGTATATAATGCCTACGGTCGGACGCCCTTAATACCCATGTAACACATGCTAATTAAACCTCTTTTCACAGACGGTCAAGTGCTTTAATTCCTTTAATCTACTCTTAATCTACAACGTATAAATTTCAAAGGATAAAGGTTAAGTGGTATTAATTCGATGTTTCAAAAAGGCAGTTGTGGACTGTCCAAATAACAATCTACGTATCCACTGGTGCGAAATGACATAGTGGAACTTGGTTTTCTACAATGAGTATGTATTAACTGGACTCCTTGATTCGGTCAGATAATTAAGGTATGAGTTTAGTGTCGCTTTTATTTTGTTGATTGATTTAAAGTGCTGTTTAAACTTTGTATTTTGTTTATTATCGTCGTTAAAAACGGCACGTTTGTACATCATGATATTTTTTTATGAAAAAAAAATAACTATCGTGCTTACATGTTATGGGACTGACGCAATGCCATTATGAGGTCGTTTTGTTACTTTTATTTCGATAAGAAACGATTTTTTATCTTACTTTTTTTTTCAAACACATGAGTCAAATTGTGGCTAATAATCTCCAACACAATAATTAAATAACATGGAAATAACTAAATGTATTGAGACGTGCTACTAACATGTTTTTACATTAATATTGTAAGTACCCTATCTATAAAGTTGACATGAGCATGAGATTGTCCAAGGGTAAATACGACAATTTGTATATTTACTTTAAAACCATGTTTCAAACATCAGCGTTTGTTTACAGAATTATACAAAATAAATTTAACTTAAATACATTAATAATAAGTTCGATACTTCCCTCGGTTTCTCTCAAACACATTCGTGACTCAACAAACAAGTTAATTGAAAATAAACAGAATTAAATATTCTTTTAGTCAGACCAAGTCCCGCATAAGCATTCTGACAACATCGGACGCTGATCACTGGTTGCCGGCATGTCGCTATTTTGCGTACAGACGCACGACCTGTCCTGGCAGGATCGAACCATCAACATCGAGCTCATGATATCGCCTGCTCGCTCCCAGCTTCTCTACAACAAACACAAAGGACTCAAAACGAAGTACGAGCAGTTGGAGAGCAATCTCGACCGTGAAAAGGAGTCGTACTTACGTAGCTTTAAGACAAATCTACGCTTAATGGAGCGCAAGAAAGAGACGTACTCCAAGCGGCAAAATACTATTATCCTAAGGAACGCTTTCGCGGAGAGAAGGCGTTCCAATTTAGGCGGACGGTCGTCGGCGCCGGCAAGGCTTGAGGCGGATTTGGTCGGCTCGTCGGAGGTGAAACCTACGTTTGTTACGGAAGTCAACCTGCGCGAATCGAAATCCGCCGATCCCAGAATGACTTTGATGAGTCGAAACCCGGAACTGACGACGCTGCTACCGTTACAAAGAGCGGATACACTCGACTTTCGGAACGGTTCTCCGTGTACCACGAACAGGTCGCCTTCAGCAGGCAAGCCGTTCCTTGAGAGAAAGAAATCTGTGAGATTCGAACGGCTGACTCCCGGCTGTAGACGTGGCGCGAAGGGTGACGAAAACGCCCCAATTGAGGAGGATATGTCTCCGCTGCCTATAGAAGACAGAATCAAACGCTTTATTAAGTCTCAGGGCGAATTCAATAAGAGGAATACTGCCGAGAAAACTAATCTTGTGGACAGTAGAAAGCTGCAACCTATAATACAACGGTCTTTAAACGGAACCCTGTCAGTAAACTTGAACAAATTGGAGACCGCGTTTGATGAGTTTTGTGTGGACGGAAGTGACGAAGGGCTGCACCAGATGGTCCGCTACGCAGCGCGGTTGAAGGCGAGCGTGAGGAACGCTCAGAACTCCAGCATAATGCCGCGTCGCGCCAGTGTATTTGCCATGTAGCGGGTCGTGATAGTCGTTTTGTTATAGTAAGTTATTGCTACGCGTGTTACCGGTGTGTAATTTTATGAGAGCATTTTGCTATTTAAGTTGAAATGTATTAGTACTTTTTTTTGCAAAAACAATTATGTAGATATTTTGTAAGATAATACATAATTTCCCAAATGTATTGGTGTTTAAAATCATGAGATTTTCGAGTTGTCTTTGCAGATGAACTGTCTTATCTCTCCGAAAGTTTTTGTCAATACGGAGTTCATTGGAAAAAAAACTTTTATACTTTTTGTCGTTTAAATAATAACAATGGTATATATTATTCCTTATACACACATTTTCGAGTTTTAAATGTTCCTTTCGAATTCTGTAAATACCGGCCTTGATATTTGGAGCGTGCATATGCAATTGTTTAAACATTTTATTTTA
The DNA here is from genome assembly GCA_007657795.1 of Dreissena rostriformis. Classification (NCBI taxonomy): domain Eukaryota; kingdom Metazoa; phylum Mollusca; class Bivalvia; order Myida; family Dreissenidae; genus Dreissena; species Dreissena rostriformis. The sequence continues at coordinate 352,478 of VMBQ01000432.1, forward strand.
TGGAAGGTTAAACACGATTTAATTAACCAAGAAAATTAGTTTTGGCATTTCAAAAGTAAGTGCTTTCAACTAAAACGAAATGCGGGTACTCAAAACAGAATTCAGATGAAAATGCAAAATGCACCATAGCATGAAAGCAAATTATTGATATTAATATCACGTCTACTAGGTTACTGATTTTATTATGAAGCTTTATGGGAAGCTTAACTACCTTGAGGATATGCGCATGTTATTAGTGGGTTCTGGTTAGATAATTTATTTAGATAGTTATGGCCCTTTGAAATTTTAAAGTTGCTAAACCATCCAT
>VMBQ01000433.1:0-40846 GCA_007657795.1 Dreissena rostriformis
GACCCTAATTACCATACCAGAGATACATAGAAACATAAATACAAGACTATTGAAAGTGTCTATGGATGTAGACTTATTTTGTGTTATGACTATATATAAGTAATCCAAGAAACCCGTCAAGTTGAAATGGGCAGATGAGACGGCGTCAGTCTTGCGAATGACATATTAAACTCCTCAGCGACACATCCTCATTTTTTCTGTAACACTCGTAGTGTCGTAATACAAACCATGCAACACTTACACTTGTTGTACACAGTTTGGGTTACTCGTTTATTCATTTCTTCTTTCCTTTACTTTAATTTTGTCACGGTATACTACAACTTGGTAGCAACCCGTCAAAACAGGTATGTTGACATATTGTGCAAGTTGCAATACAAGACCAAAATTAACACAAACAAAATATGTAAGGAGTGACATATAGTTTGCAAGGTTACATTATGACAGCAACTTATAAGTAAATACTACGATTAATGGAACATTCATACTACAAAGCAAACAGCGTGTAATGGGTTGTGCAAAACAATTAAGCAAATACAAGTCATTTTTATTAAATTATCAGCACAATTGAATCTCACATTAAAAAATATATGACTTACAAACAATGTCTTAAAATGTGCGTGTTATTAGCCGCCAGTGTATTGATAATAATGTCATTTCTATTAAGTTAATGCATTTTTTTGTTGTTTGACTCGATCTTGTCGAAGACAAATACTTTGTTATATAATATGTTGTTTTTTCCTAGAAATGATATGAATTGGTATGACAGATTGCTATCGTAATAATTGTGACAAGGTGAATATAATACAGCTAATACATATAAGCATCACTCCACGATAAAGTGTTCATACTATTAAAGGTATACCAGGTAAAGGGATATTTTGAGAAGTGAACATTAGAAATCCTGTCATAGTTATATTATATGTAATTATGTAATTGTATCACTTATCCCTCGTAATACATAAATTATAACAATAATATCGATATTATTTGCCATATAATGTCATAACGTTTTGCTTGCAAAATGACGTTGTCAAAGTTAAATTGCAAAACGACAGTAAACGCCTTTCAGATAATGTACTAACTGGTTTCGTAAACGATAAAATTTGTCTTGCAATGGAAGTCGTTCGCAAGCTTCACTTATAGGTTAAGATATATATTGAAACTACAACAATATCAATAAGTAATTGTTAAATCTAAATTAACAAGAGATGTGTTTGTTTGAAACACAATCCCCCCTTCTGCGCCGCTTTGATTTTTTTTTACCTTTGACCTTGAAGGATGACCTTGACCTTTCACCACTCAAAATCTGCAACTCCATGAGATACACATGCATGCTAAATATCAAGTTGCTATCTATCAATATTGCAAAAGTTATGACCATTTTTCGAAACCTTAACGCAAGTGTGACGGAATTTCAGAAAAACAGACAGACACACGGACGGACAGAAGGACAGACGGAAAGTGCAATCACTATATGCCACCCTACCGGGGACATAACAATTATTTATGAGCATTAAGTAAAATATCATTTGTTTTATGTTCGCTAGTATTATATAATCTCTGGGAACAGGTAATACAATTTAAAAACGCAAGCGTTCAAAGAAGTATAAATACAGAAATTCATTTAAAGTCCAAACACTTTAATTAAATGCATTCATAGTGGCTAAAATAGGTTCACATGAATGACGTTTACTTTACCGAAAACTAGTTTGTATGTTGATGACAAAAACGTGTAATAATCACGGTTCTTGACAACGCGTGATAAAATAGAGAATACAACACCACATATCAAAGGCAGAAACAATACAATACTGTTAACCTTCGAAACAAAAGAACATTATTATGTTAAAGATTGCAATGGTGTTGCTGATTATTGTAATCAATATTGTATTAATAATATGCATTTAATAAATGCTGTTAAGTATTATATATATATATCAATACTTATTGAATTATGTGTATTGCTTTCATGGGAGGAAATACAATAGTGCGATATCTTTTCTCTAAAACATCATTTGTTGAGAATATTGGTTTTATTGTTTTTGTTCGCACATTGATGCGACTACTTTAGTTTAGTAGATTATTAATTTGTGCCAAACATTGGGAACAGATGTTTGAGAATTCAAGAGGCATAAGCGTTTTTATGAAACTTGAACTTGTACGATACTTTAATTTATTAGAAAGTAATTGAAAATTTAAACAATGTTTTAAACTTAGAAAGACATATTTAAGGTTGAGTTCGATGTTGCCATTGGGGTAGTATATGTACCTCCTAATAATACAAAATGTTACTCAAAATATATGGACGAAACTTTTAACGAAGAACTTCATAAGATAACGACGAACTTAAAATACATTGTAGTAATTGGTGATGTCAATGCAAAAATTTGCTTAATATACAATGTGTCCTGAATAAAGGTTTAATTTGACCATAAAGATATTAATGCAAGCGACGTTTTTGGAAGAATTATTTAATTTTATCATAAACTCTCAAGTAACTACTACTGTCAATGATTTCACGTCTTTTCTGAATAATGTTTACTCTTACTGAAATTATGAGTCTATGTTTTTGTTTTTAGTAATACTATTGTGTGATCACATGTCGAATTGTTTTCATAGCATGATCTGTACTCGGAAAGCATACCCACTTGTGATGTATCATTTCAATACAAATTATTGTTGTGTTTTCATTATAAATTTAACAAATAACAATATCCCAATTTGTCCGATCCAAACTGTTGAAAACATCAAATATGTGTTGTTTAAATGCTGTAGACGATTTGTTCCAATGTGCGCATTTTCTCGACGAGACAATATATGCTGTCATGTGAAGCCATAAATCATTATTTCTAGATTCTACAGACAAGATGAAAGACCATGTCTCCCAAATGCGCATTGTGTTGGCCCCTATCAACCTTAATTACCATACGATAAATAGTAAAGCAAGATGAATGTCACAGTTTGCATGTCTATGTAAGTAGACTGTCCTTAATGATGACTGATCGCATATTGCTTAAAAGATCAAATACCACACACAATATAAATACTTCACATTCTTGCACTGACACAAACGTGAATTTGGCATCAAATGTGAGGTTAGTGTCGACGCTTCCATAAAGTAAGTATTTCTTATTGAATTACATATTCTATATATGGCTTTATATAAAAAGCACCTATATCCATATTTGTCAATAAGATTGCTTTTTTTAGAGGATATATTTCTTTATTTGTAATTCACACCGATATGTTTTTTTTACTTGGCACAACGACTGCATATCGCATAAACACATGTATAATATATGTCTAGGACACATATAATGATTTTAATTTGCGTGTAAATAACGTCTATATAGAATCCAATCTATGTTCACTTTTACTTTCATAATAATAAATTTAAGGTTCTTGCCGATCCACTTATGCAAGCCACATTGATGATTACCAATATGATACTTTTTGGACAAATGTGTATTCATCTTGTAAAAATTGCGACAAAACAACGTCTGATTACAATAACGACCGAGGACACAGTAGGTGTTTAACTTCACAGATAAACAAAACAATGTATTCTCCAAACCATAATAACATTAAGTAGCATCATTTATGTTCAAATCAATATTAAAGGTGATATGCTTTATGGTACTCCGTTAGTAATTCAACCTACAATAATATGTTCGTCAACGTTTGTCAAATATTAACGATAAATCTAACGAATATTCCGCATTCCTCAGTCCATGTGTCACTTTTTCACAGGTCTGCAAATCAGTATATATACCACAGCAAATATAACCACAGCTGAAAGTCTCCTTTCCCTCTGGAGCTCCAGATGAAAGGGCGGCGTCTAGTACCGAACATAAAAGACGCCTAGAAAGATCAAAACCTTGCATGGCTTGCATGTGGCACGCTGTAGATCGTTGGCCGCCATTTGAACAGTAGTATTACGCCGGGTATGAACTGTAAGTGACTTTGTGATACATTCATGGGCTGACAAATGGCAGTACAGAGAGGGCCGTTTTTGCTAATATGTTATGTAAATACGATATTTGTTTTAATTATTCTTGGTGCAAGACTTAAATGGTTTTGTTTCTCATTGTTATAGAATGTTTCAATATATAATTGCAAACGTTTTAATGGTTTTTCAATAGTTAACAATTTTATATGGTACTTTGGGGTATGGTATTACGAAAGTAAGTTGTAATTAACGCTTTAAGTGAACGTTGGTATTATATTTGTATATATATATATGTATTGAGGTGATGCTATATTTACAGGTCTTATATAAAATGATTGTCTCTCTGTGTATGTCAGTCTGGCATAAAATTGCATCATACATACATCACGAGAGATAGTGTACAATGATGGTTAAGAATTATACAAACCTGCATTGCTGGTAAAGATGAATTTTGTGTTATTGCAGTCAGGAGAGTGTGTCTGTTTTACATTTTATAAACGACATACTTGTTCATATTATATACAGATTTGTGAGCTGCAGTATTGCGCATAATAATAAACTGTCGTTTTTATGCTCCATGACGATATAAGATGCGGAAAGAAGTTCTCCTCCTGAGAGCTAAGTTGATATTCTAACGTGATATACGTGAATTGGGTCGTCTCAGATATCGTCTGAAAATGACATTGAAAATTCTATGCTTTTATCGAAGGTTGCTTTAGTTTCTGACTTACTGGATAATATGTATGAAGGGACTGCAATAGTTCTTCAAACATAAAATAAACATAATCAGTTCGTATTGGTCACAACGTGGACAACCAATATGTTCACAATACATCTTGACTCGTATACGTGGCCATTTGTTTCTCAACTAATTTACCAAGTTTGAAACTGCGCCATCGTCTTAAAACACACATTTTACATGATAGTAAATCTACAACGCTGACGTATACTTTAATATTCATGAATCGGCAAGAGCAACATTCCTATTTCTTCGTCACGTTTTCTGAATGGAAAAACATGATAACACTAGCTGTATTCGTTCAAAAAGAAATATTACATAAATACTGAGTTTATATTTTGTTTTGATACGAGATTTGCTACGGACATGATCGAAACATCACATATTGAGTATGACATAGCGAATTTACACAATACTTTTAAATAACATCTTTGTTGGCATTAGCTGTTTATCTTCAAAGTATTATTCTTTATATTTTTAGTATTGTCATTGCTATATGTATCCGTGTGAAAGTATTCGGCTCGTTGATACTGTATACGTTATATGTCAACTTTCAACAAAGTTCATTTAGTGCGAAAAACAAACAGAATTATTCTAACAACCGCCTGTAAAATGCGACGATATCTGTATAAATATTCCAGCAGATAATGTTCCACTCTATTGATGTGTCGAGTGATATGTTGATTTGTTTAAAACACAGTTTGCAGCGTCCCACTGTGTTAAACGTCACTAAAAACAATTATCACCAACGATAATGTGTTATTCAACACTGATAGACACACCCTTGGTCTCAGAGAGTGATGTTTAAATATGCATTGCTTTGTATTCAGTTGGCGTTGCCTAGTGATTGAATCGTTTTTATCATGAAGCAAATGCTTCCAATAATTGATTGAAACGTAAAATTTCAGACTGATATTTTAAACAAGTTTTCTCATAGTTTAGATAGTTGTTATATATTAAAATGGTCGCTTGTAATTACGACCGCGGACACGGTAGGTGCATTAGTTCATAGATACGCAAAAACATGTATTCTCCAAACCATTCTCCAAACCATAATAAGACGGTAGACGTAAAAGAAGCATCTGTTATGTTCGAAAACATATTATAGATGATATGCTTTATGGTACTCCGTTAGTTATTCAACTAATGTTAAAATGTTCGTTATCGTTCGTCAAATATTTACCATATATCTAAGTAATATTTCACATTCCTCAGTCAGTTTCACTTTAACGCAGGTCTGCATATCAGTATATATTAAAAAAAACAGCAACATTAACCACATCCGAACGGCTCCATTCCCTCCGGGAATATAAATAAATTGCGGCGTATGGTTCCGAACATGAAAGACGCTTAGAGAGATAACAATCTTGCATGGCTTGCATATGACACGCTGTACATCGATGGCGTCATTTGACAAAGTAGTATAATGTCGGGTAAGAACTTTAAGCGACTTCCTGGAACAGTCATGGGCTGACGAAGGACAGTATATCGAGTGCTGTATTTTTTTAAATGTTATGAAAATACGATATTTGTTGAATTATTTATTTTTTTGGTGCAATACTAAATCAAATATAGACTTAAATGGTTATGTTACTCATTTGTATAGAACGTTTCAACATTAAACGAAAATAACATACAGCTTCCATTTAACACACTTGCTGAAATAATAAAGAACACGAATATGACTTCTCTAATTAGTTTTCCCACGTCACATGATATTTTAAAATCAACCCTAAAGGTGAGCTAGATACGATTTGCAAATACAATCAGTGTGCATTTCACCTAAACGAAGGTTTTATCTATGTGTATGTACGCTTTTTATAAATATCCACACACTTGTATTTGTTTTCATTTTGATCAATTTAAACTGCGTTCACAGAAAGCAAAATTAGTTTCAGGCACCGCAGTAACTGGTCAGAAAGTAGTTTTAAGTTGTAAATATTCCAGACATTATCCAATAATCCATATTTGTGTCAGTTATCAACACTTCTTTAAAGCATTGTATAGTTGAAATGTAGAAATGAAATAAAATATACCAGAATCTATTTCAAAACTAAAAGAAGGGGTTTGTTTCGCCGATTGTTCTTTTTTAATGAATTAATATAATGATATAGAGGATATTTGTTTATGTCAGTGTAAGATCGTCTGTTATTTCACGAGTGATCATAGAAAATTAATTTTCACAAGTGGCACATATTATTTTTCTATGATCACGAGTGAAATAACAAACGATCGTATACTGACATGAGCACATTTTCTGTTTCTTGTATGCCCCTTTTTCAAGAAAATAATTAACAGCTGTTTCCCTTTAGCTGAAAAGTTACCCTTTCTCCCGTGGCGTGCCTCAATACATTGTAATACACAAAATGACGTTATTCGTGTTTGCATCATTCTCCGCCGAAAGAAAAAGTCCAATATTTGATGGTTTACGAGTAAACACAGCTGAAAGGTTTTTACATTGTATTGCTCTTTCTAAAATAAGCAAACAAAGTTAAGCATAAAATATTGCTTGTGCAACAACATTTACTTAACAGTACATGTCCGTGATGTCGTAGGAATACGCAAATTTTGACATATTTTCGTTCATACAGTGCGCCTTTTTAAAAAACTGTCAACTAAAAATAGAAAAAGTAGTTCCGAAAATGTGTTATTTTTTACCGGTGAAAAAAACAATTTGTTTATTTTCACTGCAGAAATGTCATATTTTTTATCATAAGGTATAAAAGAAAATGTCTGTATTGTGATCTGACTATCAATCTAACGCTTTCCATTACAATACTTGCCGCATTCCGTCATGTTTAGAAATACTTTAAACTAATGTATATTGTACTGAAGAGGAAATGTAATGAATGTAATGTACTGTAGAAACATCGTTTAGTTGCCTAAAATGTATGGTTTATAACTGTGAAAGAAGCAGCACTGATACATTTCAAACTAGTAGCACGGTTTGTATAATTAAAGTAATCTTTCGGAATTGCTAATTCAATTAACCATCTTGGAAAAACGAAAGTAATAATTCTGATATAGTTTCTCTCCTTGCAGTAGTAATTACACAATAAATGGGTGAACTTTAAGACGTGAAGTAATAATACCCGCATGAGCTGATAATACTGCATGCACGGAGTTACGAATTAATTAACACATATATGTAATGTAAAATTGGAATAGCAACGGCAAAAATCTCCCGAGACGGAATGGCGTTGACAGACATAACTGAAAAGCTTAATATTATTTACTCGAACTACGAATAACCAATACCGCATATGCAAGGACTGCTCTTCGTTCATTTAACACGGTAAGTGGGCGTAGTAAAGCACATGTTTGCACTTTTCAACGGTTAATATGTGAATTAATGAAGTATATTTTATATTTAGATGTTCATTACACAACTCATTACTTTCTCTGAGTTCTAATTATGAATCATGCATGAGCCTATTTATTCTAGAGCTTCCGTACGCTGGATTTGTTACCTTTGACAGGTGAATCTTGTTCTTGAGTATGCATTCTATTTATATTCTTTCATGTTAAAACGGTGAAAACATATCCTCAGATAGTGTTCAAATACTTGAGCTATCACCAAACAAATCAAATAACAATCATTAAGCGTTTCTAATGATATAATTTGTAACTGACAAAAGAAGTTTGTGTTAATGTGTCACAGTTTGTTTTGGATTTTATAATCATTTGTTAGAAAAACGTATTATGTGTTTTACCAAATTTGCAATACAAACTGACACTTTTTTACAAGAAATCTTAATCACATTGTCGAATATTACCATGACACCCAAATGAAAACCGACCTTCACCATACATATTGCGATTGTTGTTGACATACCTTATTGACTTAACCAATAATCTCGAAAACGAATAAGGATCTTCTGTACATTAAATGTAGGTGCACATTCTCTTCATTTTGTTAATTTCCACAGAATTACAAACACGATAATAAATTCACAGTAGAAACTGTATTATGTCTGTGTTGTTCTTTCATACAATAGTAAACGACTGAACATAAATTCATAGGTGTATACAGAAGTTATGCTATATAAATCGCAATCAGCCAACACACACTTGTTCTGAAGTATGTTTATTGGTATAACAACCGCATACATCAAATAGAGGTTATAATGAATGTTAACAACACTTGGTGTGTTCATTTGAGGCCAATGTGTTTTCTTTCATTATAAAGCAGACATATATAGTTGTATGTATTCCACGTCTAAGAACTAGGTAACAATGTCAAATCCTAGACAAAATCGTTGTCTAGAGGCCACATTTATGGCTCATAGAGGATAAAACTTGAAAATAATGTTAACTTTTACAAAATCAACGCTAAATTTGCATTGGATCTTATGAAATTGGAAACTGGATCTTGAATCTATGTGACTTGGTCAAATCCTTTTAAAACAATTTACATTTCTTGGGACAATAAATATGGCTCAAACGTTTTGAAAATTGGTCATAATGTTTATCATGACACTATCTAGGCCAAGTTTACATCTGGTTCAGGTGCTGCTTTATTCTACTATGTGTGTATGTTGTTTCGTTTTGTGCCGTACGGTACTGTTTTGGCAATTGGTCACTTGCCATAAATAAAGGACCACGAAGGTGTGTATGATAGAACTGCAATACTGCTGGAGCTTCTTGAGTTTTACTTCATTATATTAAAACTAGGTCATCAGGTCAAATAAAAAAAACAACATTATAACTGGCACTTTTATGACTCAGGCTTCATAAAACTTAGAATGTTTATCTTGACAATATGAAGGCTTTGAATCGGTGTTTACTGGGCTCAGCCTTTATTTACCAGGTCCAGTCTTCAACATATGGTGTCCATGACTCTGATTAGCGCTTAAATGCAATGGTGCCTTTTGTTGAATTGTTCTCAGCATCGTTCCATATGTTTACTAACATCGTTATACTTTTCTTATACTTCAGGAAAATAAGGTTTGAACGTTCTCATAACAGAGAAATGACAATAATATCCCACAATCTATGATCTTTGCACATTGTATGTGCATCTAAATATGTGTGTTTCTACAACTGCCAAATTGTACGGAGTCCTTGCATTTCGACAGCTGTTTATATAATACATTATCACGTTTTGTATTTATATCCTATTGAATGTTTGTGGAAGACGACATTATTGATGCAGAATGTGTCCCATACCGTGTGTATTGCTTCCAGGTCTGTCCTAAGTATTTCCGCAACGAGGAAATGCGTTTTTTCATTTATGACTTTAGGCCAATCGGGAAATCGATAAGTGTTCGAAGGTGAAGCATCGCGCAAGTACAAAATAGGTCAACAACAAAAGTGTTACTAATGCCTTTGTAACAATTCTTAAAGCGAGTGTTAAAAATCTTTTTTTTTATATAAAACGTTGATGAATAAAACAACTAGAATAAAAGTTAAAGCTATTAATACCAGAACGCCAACGAAATTAAAGTTGTATTCAATTGCAAAAAAGTGTCTGCTGTAAGTCAAATATTCATTAAGGTAAGAAAGACATAATCCTGAACACTGTTATGAAATCCCCACGTCTTTGTACAGATCGTAGGACACATTGACACAGATGATGTTTTTTCTGCAATAAATGCCATTACACGTCTCGATATCGGCTTAAACTTAAAAATTATGAAGGTCATTGAAGTTTCCAACGTTTTATTTAATTGATCATTATAATAAAAGTTATTTAATTTTAGCTACATTTGTCGTTCATTTTAATCGTTTGGTTTAAACATTACGAAAATGCATTTCGACATAATATAAAGGTAAAGATTACACTTTTAGCTGTTAAACGATCGATTCGACGGCAGCACTAAAATACGTCTAATGTGAAGTTATCAAAACAGATTTGCTCTTACAAAAGCCATAAGATAATGTATCACAAAACCGCTGTGTCGATTAAAACGTCGATATGTTTGATAATACGTTTTAAGTATCCCATGGGGTAACAATCCACTGACAGAAATAATCCTCTGAAATAACACAAACAGACACACCCGTGGGTTGTCTCAGTCAATAATGTTTAAATATGCATTGTTGTTAATTCCGTTGGCTTTGCTTTGTGATTGAATTGGTATTATCATGAAACAAAATGCTTCCAATAATTGATTCAATACAGTAAAGTGCAGTCTGTTATTCTAAACAATTTAACTAAAAGGTTAGAGAGGTGTTTTAGATTCAAGAGACGCTTTTTCGTGGCCGATAATTCGTTTTTGGTGAGAAATCCAATAACATTCCATCATTTAGCGTTCTAAAAATACAGTTAGCTGCGTAATACAAATACACGAAAATGCAATATTTTAAAGAACAACAACCCGAAACAATTAATGTTAAAAGAGACGTCATCATTTCTGCATGAGCTGTTTAAACTACATGCACGGGTCAACCACTAGAAAATTAACACTATCATGTGGTGTAGCCATTGGGTCATTTATGATATATGTGTGAATTGTCTGGTTTATTCGCATTTATTACGGCGACAAACACCCGAGACTCAATGACGTCAAACAGACATACGTCCAAACCAAAACTGTTTTTATCGAAAACGCAATTACAAACACCAAACAAGCTGGTTGCTGCTAGTTTGTCATTGGATACTGTTAGTGGGCGTAGCTTAAGCAATTGTCGAAAGTGAATATGTGTACTAATGCAGTTCGTATAACGAAACTCATCGGAAAAATACATTACTGTTTCATTAGCGATATTTTCTCGCATCGAAAAATATGAATCATGAATGAGACTATTTTTTCTAAAGCATGCAGCTACCGTACGTTGGATGTGTTTCCTCTCTCGGGTGAAGTTTGTTCTTGAGTATGCATTGCACGTTTATCTTTTCGTGTTAAAACGGTGTACAAATATCCTTAGATAGTGTTCAAATTCTCGTGTTGTTACCCAAACCATATAACTCTCGTTTTAAAATTCAGTAATAGTGCAAGTGAAGTTTGTGTTAACTTGTTGCAGTTTTCTTTGGAATTTAGAGTCATTTCTTAGAAAAACGCGTTATGTGTGCCAAATTTGCCATGGAAACGTAAGGTCTTTAATAAAAAACGTTTATCACAAATATCACCATGACAACCGTTAGAAAACTGAATTTCTCCACATAAATTGCGATGATAATTTAGATATATTCTAGAATAATATTCAATCCTCTCTGGACCAAATCATGATCATATGTACATAATATGACAAACGTCAAGCGACAATTTGTAGTTTGCCATATTGGACCAGATTAGCATCCGCGTCGTCTGTAAAGGAGCTTCCCTGTCCGCTATGAGGTCACGCACTGTTGCCTGGTCACATTAGCGGACTGAGTAGCTTCATGAGCGCATGCTCATATGTGGTTTCGCTGGTCGCATAAGGCCGATTTTCGAATGACGCGTCTCACATGTCAATGTACATTTTTTGTTCGTATTTCCCGCATAACTACAAACACGATAGTAAATGCACAATTCACATTTTGCCCTATCTTTGTTGTTCAATCGTTAAGTTTTATTTGACTGGACATTTAAGAAATACGTGTTTAGTAACGTTATATGAATAGCCTTATTGCAAGTTTACCAACTTGTGTTTATTATATATTATGTCCACATAATTGTTCTGAAGAATACTTATCGTTATAATAACCGCATTCATAAAATAGACGTAAAAATTAATTTTAACGACACTAAATGTGTTCATTTTATGTCAATGGGTGTTCGTTTATGATAAAGCAGGGGTATTTAGATGTATGTATTCAACTTTAGGATGAACAGATATGCCCTTTATGAACTGATTAATAAACAACCTAGTGTCTGTCTTTAAATGTACAAGTTGTCGTCGATTCCTTAAATTCAAGATATGTCATAACTCATTCCTTTCAAGATTCTACCGAGATGAAAGAGCCAGTCTCCCAAACGCTCAGTGTTTTATCCCTCTTCGACCCCAATTACCATACCAGAGAGACATAGCAACATGAATACAAGACTATTGACATTATCCATGAATGTAGACCTATTTTGTGTTATGACTATATAGAAATAATCAAATACCAGAAACATTATCAGGAGTTTTGCCTGCTTTTGTTTTGTTTATGGAAAATGACACATTGCCTATGCAATACTAGACAATACGTACAATACAATAAATGATAAATATGTACCTGACACGGTACATGCAGGTATGATTTTATTTCAATATATTTATGCTTAACATTTAAAAGGATAATTAATGTTATAAGACTTGTTTATCGATAATAAGCTATTGTTTACGTTAAACTGTTTATAAACGTCTGCCTGTGGTAACGTCCTAGCACTATATGTATACATCCACGTCGAAATTGTACTTTCTCCATATAAGAAGCCTTATGTCTGAGAACTGGTTGATAAAACAAAAAAACTATGTCTTGAGTTCTGACGTGATGACACATTTTACGGTCCTCTAGAAGCAAGGCACAGAAACCCGTCAAGTTAATATGAACTCGTACAGGCAGATGAGACGGCGTCTGTCTTCCGCATGACATATTAAACTCCTCGGCGACACAACCTCTTGTGAATGTCTCTCAATTATTTAATACAAACCATGCAACACTGACCAGATGTGGTCCAAGACATGACACTTATACACAATTAGGGTTTCTTGTTTAATAATTCCTTCTTTTTTCACTTTAAATTTGCCACAGCTGACAATAATTCGTATTTAAGAGTATTCACATGGTTTGTTTATAGGTCGAATTATTTTCAAAGCATGTTCGGGATTCGGCAAGCATATGCAATTGTGATTTATCGGTCAATACAAAGTACTGTTTTGTTTTCATTATAAATTTAACAAATAACAATATCAAATTAGTCCGATCCAAACTTTTAAAAACATCAAATATTTTGTGCTTAAATGTTAAATGTTGTACACGATTTGTTCCTATGTGTGCATTTTCTCGACGGTAGAATCCATGATGTCATGAGAAGACATAAATCATTATTTCTTGATTCTACCGCCAAGATGAAAGATTATGTCTCCCAAATGCGCATTGTGATATCCCTTATCGACCTTAGTCACCATACGAGACATATTGAAGCAAGATGAATTCCGCATCGTGCATGTCTATGAAAGAAGACTGTTCTTAACGATGACTGATCGCATATTGCTTACCAGATCAAATACCACACACAAAAGAAGTACTTAACATTCTTGCACTGGCACATACGTGCCATTGACGTTAATGTGAGTTAAGTGCAGAAGCTATCATTAAGCAGGTTTGGCTAATTGACTTACATATTGAATATATGGAATTATAAACAATATACATATTGATCAATTTCATAGGGTGTATTTCTTTAATTGTAATTCACAACGATCTATATTGTTTGTACAACGACTGCATATCGCATATGCACATGTATTGTATATGTACTATNAAACATGCCTTCGAGGAAAATATGATGTTTTTTTTAGAGAGTACAGCCCTTCATGACTCGATTATTTAGTATATTGTAACCTAAACATGCAGACGTGTATGATAATGTGAGCCGCCATCTGTGAAAACTGGCCTTAATTCATGTGCGTAAAGTGTCGTCCCATATTATCTTGTGGCTAATCAGCACTTTCACTTTCCGCGTACAATGGATTTTTGTTTAGAGGAGACTCCCTTTAAATGAAAAACACGATACAAGCGGAAAGTGTCGTCCATGATTAGCCTGTGCGCACTGCACAGGCTAATCTGAGACGACATTTTACGCGCATATGCAATAAGACCAGTTTTCCAAGAACGCGGCTCAAGTATGGAGCATGAAAAAAGGATATTTCAGGATTTTCTGTTGCTTTTTGGCTTGAGCTACGCTGGCTGCGTATGCCATAAGATCAATTTTGGCATGACGCGGTGTAACAGTGTTATTTGAAACTGTGGAAAGAAATCTGCGTCTTAATTGAATATCAACATACCATTTGTTTCCATGACGAAAAAATAAATTCATATTAAACCATGTGAGGACACATATGATGTGATCTCACGTAGGAAAAAATGTATCTACGAACACTTCTATGTGGTTTAATAACAAACAAACATTTCGTTCGGTGGATTTGCGACTATTAAGTGAAAAAAAACAACAATTCTTAAAACTTTGTTTTAAATTTAATAACTTAGAAACGTCAATGTTCTACAACAATAAAACACGAAATAAAGATATAAACATATGCAATTATAAAATGCGCGATATAATAACGTGTCATTATCACTAAAAGCGTGTTGGACATGACGTATAGCTTTTCCCCGGTTGTCATATTTTCCGTAATATAAAGTAAAATGATCGTTCTACACAGTTAAGAGAAGAAAGGGTTATCGTACACGTCTATTCTTGACGTCTCACGTGATAGCTCAGATGGTAGAGCGGAGGACTGTAGTGGTTTCAGCATCTGTAATCCTTAGGTGTCTGGTTTAATTCCTGCTCGCGGGACAAATTTGTAATGCCCTTTTCGTTCTTACGTAAATTAGTATTTTAACCGTATGTTATCCTGTAAGGCTGTTGGAGAAAAATAGGCAGCGTTATCGTCACATTACTATCGATAGAGCGAAATGAACAATTTCATTTAAGTAAATACTTGATATTAAAACATTGATGTACACAATCATTGCTCATTTGTGTCGTGTTCTGAGAAAACTGGGCATAATGCATGTGCGTAAATTGTCATCCCAGATTAGCCTGTGCAGTCCGCACAGGCTAATCAGGGACGACAATTTCCGCTTTTATGGAATTTTTCGTTTACATGATGTCTCTTCTTAGCGAAAATCCAGTTTAGGCGGAAAGTGTCGTCCCTGATTAGCCTGTGCGGACTGCACAGGCAAATCTGGGATGACACTTTACGCACAAGCATTTTGCCCAGTTTTCTCAGAACACGACTCATTTGGTAGAGCGGAGAACTGTAGTGTGGTATGAACAGCTGTAGTGTGGTATGAACAGCTGTAATGCTTACGTCGCTGTTACGAATGCTTCTCGCGGTATAATTCTTGAACTTATTGATGTTTATCATCAAGTTTTTTTACACTTACTATTTTGCAATCTTAAGTGTACATATTAAAAAAGCTAGAAGGCTGTGAATCACGTGTTTTCTTGTGTTCTTTTTTATTATAAACCGATCAAAACAAATGATTTATAGCTGTCGCCCGTTTGTCAAAGTCCGTAACGCGCATTGCCATGTTCCGTTCGGGACAATTTTAAGGCATAGGTTGACGTAAACGTCTACATTAATAAGCGTCTCACGTGACAGCTCAGTTGGTAGAGCGGAGTAGTGTAGTGGTTTCAGAAACTGTTATCCATAGGTCGCTGGTTCAATTCCTGCTCGCGGGACAAATTTTAAATGCCCTTTTCGAACTTGCGTAAAGTAGTACTTCAACCATATGTTATCCTGCAGCCATACATATTCGAACACGAGTATCTTATTATTTTATAAGAGTGTATAGATAAAAAGTGTAAACGCACCGCTGACATTCATTTCTTGTAATAATTTGGTTATTATTATATTGAAGCCCCATTACTACTCAAAAACAACGAAATTTTCGTACACTATTTCGCAAAATAAAGTTCAATAATTAATATAGTGTTCCTCATGTAGCAATTGCCGAAATTTCAACGCCCGATTTTTTTGTGTAGAAACTAGATGCTTGTTTTTATTTTTTTGTGACACAAATAATTCCATTTTAATTTCCCGCAAATATGTCTTATCATACGACATACGAACACTAAATGTTACCATGTTAGTGTTCATGTGTCGTATGAATAGATATCGTAAAATGGAATTTATTATGCCACAAAAAAAATCTATCTACAAATATCTATGTTACCAGACCACATCTGGCGTTCAAAATTTGGCAATTGCTATAAGGAACACTGATTGTTAATTGTTTAACTTTATTGTAAGAAATATTGTACGAAATGTTCGTTGATTTCGAGTAGTTATGGGGCTTTAATGTCTCCTCACCCAGTTATAATGACAGTATGATGAAAATTTCTCATGTTGCGTCGTTAACAATAAGCGTTCATACATATGCTACATCAACACGCGTTAATCCGCCACTGTAATTCCTCCGTTCTTTCTTTTTTTATCATATTATCAGATTGTCGAAATAAACTCCAAATGAGTTAACGTATATTTATTTCATGTTTTGCCTCAAAAACTTATAACGAGCGAGCGCAATACAAATACAAATATGTTATTCCATTTGTTTATGTTATCATAAGAGGAAAATAAAAAATATATATTGTACATCCCGAAACATTCAAAATTAATATATTATCAACATGGTTTCCTTTGATACAAACTGATCAGTTTCTCGATAACTTTTTTAATTGATTGTTACGGAGTACCCTTTACTTGTTTGCATGCTTGTTGTGTGCACATCATGCAGTCCTTACTTGCTGAATAACTCAAATCCACCGCCTTTGTATATATTAAATCCATTTGGGCGACTTCTCATATTCAGAAGATATCACCCATGAAACAAAGAAAGCTACGAAAAAATATGTTTCAAGCTGTAAGCGAAAGGATAAGACAGCGTTATGCTATGGTTTTTATCGTTTACTGAAATATAAACAATATATGTCTAAAATAGTTTGGATAAAAAAATATGAAAAGTAAAAAATAATACAAGTTAAAATAGGCTATTTAATCATACGATTTATAGTCTCCTACCAACAACTTATTATTGTTTGTTTTGCCCATAAAGCAGTAAGGAGTAGAACGGTGACTTCATTTAGTTTATTTGTACGTTTAATGTTTAAAATATTTCTGGCTAATTCTGTCTTTTTTTTTCCAAAAAAAAACACTAAACTAACAATAACGTATTTATCAACGTAATAAGTACTGTAACGGGTTTTTCTTATGTCAGTTGAGTATAATTTATGTCAATGCAGTTGCTCATTAATTTCGTAGACCAGTGTTAATTACAAAATTATACGAACCACAAATACAACTCAAGCAACAACATCCGGTTAAACAATGCAACTTTTAACATCACGGGCGGTAATAATTTGTCATGTTAATTTATGAATTGCGACCTTGTAATAAGCATGGAGTAATTTTGGTAGCGGTACTATGCACCGTTGTTTTCTTGTCATCTTATGCTTTAAAAAAATATACAATAAGCATACACAGTTCATAATTACCTTCAATTGTTTGTCCAATTTGACACTACGACAGATGTAAAACGATTTATCAATATCAGCTTAATTTAACCCAAAACTCCAAGATAATGGATTTGGTGTATTCGTGCACAATGTTTGTTATTTTCATGATATAATGAATAAACATTATAAGTGAACTTGTTGATGATGGTTTATAATGATGTTTAATCGTTTTCAGTGTAATATTTGTGTTGATGAAACTGATAGTCATACTGATGTTGTAGGAGAAGAATATGATGCTATTGATGAGATAAAAGAGAAGATGAAATAGAAGAAGAAGAAACAGACGACGATAATGATGATGATCGCGATGCTGATAGTTATTGTAATCCATGGTACAGCTCAAGTATACATTAGGGAAATGTTTTTAACTGCTCAAGGACACTACAAATTAAGGTCACAAAATGAGACAACATTCAACATCCCTAGACGAAAAAAAAAATTGGCTGATAGATCTCTTGTCGTCGTCGGTCCAAAATGTTGGAACAATCTACCTGATTATCTCAAGAATTGTCAGTCTGAAGCAATTTTCAGGTCAAGAGTGAAAACACATTTGTTTGGGCAATTTTACTAACAATGAACGTACCAGTCGGACTAATATGAAGTCTGCATTTTTATGAACTATAATAGTAAATGCTGAATGTTTTAAAGCAATTGAACAGAAACTTATACCGTTTACAATGTGTTGTCTTACTGCTTAATATGTTATTGTGAAGCGCAATAGAATATGTTAATATTTTTTAGCTATATCAATGCTATGTATTTGTGTTTGTATTTATTATGATGCTGATAATGATGCTGCTACTGATGATAAGGATTATGAAAAAGGAGAATAACACGAAGAAAAGAAGAAGAAGAAGAAGAAAAATGATGATGATGATGATGAAGACGATGACGATGATGATGTTGATGCCGTTAATGTTGCTGCTGCTGCTGACGATGATGATAATACTGCTTCTGCTGCTGCTGCTGATGTTGGTGGTGATGATGATGATGATGATGGTGGTGGTGGTGGTGGTGGTGATGATGTTGATGATGATGATGATGATGATGCTGCTGCTGCTGCTGATGATGATGATGGTGGTGGTGGTGATGGTGATGATGATGACGATGATGATGATGATGATGATGATGATGATGATAATGATGATGGTGTTGTTCTTGTTGGTGGTGGTGGTGATGATGATGATGGTGGTGGTGATGGTGATGATGATGATGACGATGACAATGACGATGGCGATGACGATGACAAATAATAAATACAGACAATAACCCTTTAGATAATGATTGGTACTTATACAAAACACGTTTAATAACGCTTATAAGTAGGATAATAATTGACGCTAATTCGAAATAGGGATTATAACTCTTAAGATAATAATTGGCTCCAATACAAAAATGGAGAATAATGCTGGAGATAACAAATTGACATTTATACCAAATACGGAGGATAGCCCTTAAAGGGACTGTCAACCACGAATGACAAAAAAAAAAGTTCTAAAATACAGTATTTTTTACAATTATTAGTTTATATTGATTAAAATTTCACGACTGGTATATTACATTTCTTAAAAAAAGTTCATATTTTCAGTATATTCGGTAATAAAATTTCGCGATGTGAAATCGAAAGAACATCGCGAAAATAGGTGACATAACGATAAACACTCTATAAATAACGCAAGTAGATTGATCNACACACACACACACACATACACACACACACACACACACACAGACGTGAAGACGGATGGCAGAGTGGTTTCGGCGCTTGGCTTTTACTCCATGGGTCAGTGGTTCGAGCCCTGGTGTGATTAACTTTTTTCTCCTTTTGTTTCTTCTTTAACTTATATTCTTGCTTCTATATTCGAGCTCTTCAATTTAAAGCATTACATGACAAACATTAAAACATGCCAAAATCTGTGAACAAGTCCCTTTAAGATACAAATAGGCTCTTATATAAAACAACATACAACGTATAATAACACTTATTCGGACATTGTAGAAGCAATGATCATTTGTCTTTTTATATTGAGTTAGGTAAAGCACCATTATATTATATGGCACCGTTTAAAAGTGCATATTGTTTAAAAGTTTAAACATTTACTCACTTACAAATATTGGTGTTTTTGTGTAATTCCAACATATTGTCATGCGTGCACTTTCTCTTCCAAATGCTTTATGCTGGGTTATGAGGGTTTGCGCAATTTTGAAACGGTCGGTACAAGCTCTCTTCGTTTGAAAAAAAGAACAAGGACGTGATTCTAGTTTTGTTTATTATACTTCTCAACAATTTCGAGTTGTCTGTATTTTTCTATAGTGCATAGGAAAATTGGCGTATTTTTGTTTTGAATAAAAAGGCATAGTTCCAATATAAGCTCGATGTCTTTTTAACAACATAACATTTTGTTTCTGTTGAATTTGTTTTATGAACATATGTTATTTAATTATATTTAGCTGGAACAAATACCTATAACTTTGCATAATGAAACGAGTCATTAATATAATTGATGTTAATTGATAACACTAATGATTATGACGCTTGACAAGGTTACAACGCAGTAAATATGACTGTTGTTCGGTAACTCAAGCCGGCAATAAATGTCAATCAACAATCATCGCATAATGTATACTAAGTCATTGTTTTATTATTGCCTTAGCCGGAGAACGTCTTGTCAACTAATACATGTTTGTGTGGTAGATCAGCTGTGAAGTCGTAATTACGTACGCAGTACAAATAGGCTTAGGAATTAGCATAAACAATCGTTACAGTTATAGATATTTTAACGACGAAGTGTGCGCTTTTCCAATTGTGATTGTCGCTTTGAATCTGTATTTTCGAATAAAGCATTCTCGAAGACATCACATTTTCATCGACGAATAATACCCATATTTCTGAAGTGTACTTTCGGTGAAATCATTTAAGCATATTGAATGCAACGGGTGGAAATGTGTGTTAAGTGATGTTAAGGAATATTTTCAGAGTTTAACGGTTGAACGGTTGGGATTTGTGTTGTTTAGTTTTTTATTAATTTACTGCAGGTACTTCATGTGACGACTTTTATTTATTTGTTTATTTGTTTGTTTGTTGTTGTTTTTTTCCTTCATTCGGATGTCGGTCTGTCCATGTCTGTCTGTCTGTCTGTTTGTATGTCTGTGTGTCTGCTTTTTTGTCCATCCGTCCGTCTGTCTTTCCTTCTGTTGTATCTATGTATATGCGTGTATGTCTTATTGATTTATTTAATTAAAGTTTCATGTATATGTATTTATCTATCTAGGTATGTTTGTACCTATGTCAGGTCACGTTAAGAGGTCCAATATAAAACTTGGCATAACACTTGCCACAAATGTACACCATGTTGAGACGGCTTATGTCGGTATAGACGCATGTCTCTGTCTCAAATGACAAGTTCACTCTTGAAGGCCAACGGTCAAATATAACCATGATTCAGCTTGTCCGGACTGCTACTTTGTCATTTAGTATGCTTCTTATAATGTATCTGCCCCAACACGCTTATCATGTGTAAACAGCGTGTCGCGTGCAAGTTTAAGGTTCATATCTCTAAGGTCATTGTCACACTTAAGGCTAATAGTTTAATATGGACATGTCATACAGCTTGTGCTTACTGAAACTTAATCATTCACCAGAAATGGAAAAAAAATGTATACAACTTCATTATTTGTGCTATACCAATATAGCTGAAAAATAAGGTCACACTCAACAACAAAAATAGTTATAACATAGTGTAAACGATACATATGGCATGCTTGTATGATCAAATGATATAATAGTGTAACCCGTAGAAACAAAAATAAGAAAATCCCTACCAACAACAATGTTTTATTACCGACAATTAACACAATGTCGTGACCGCGCATAGGAATGTATCCTCATCAAAAACGTGTTCGAAATCACAGATGTTGTTTAAGTCTGCCTCGGCGAAACATATCAGTCTAGTAGTACAAGAAGATTTACACATTAAGAGCGCATTAAACACGAAATCCTTTGTGTTTTTGTAAACAGAAAATAAGCGCATTGCAATTTTACAGCGGCGAAGTTGTATTTTTCGGATTGCATTGATTTTGGAATAACATAGTGACGTTAGAGACCGATGTTCAGATTATTGTAAAGACTTGACAGATTGTTAGTAAGAGTTCTTACATGCATTCCTAAACATAATGTTTGTGTGAATTCTTCTCTCCTTGATGTTTCAATATTATTCATCTGTGTTCTATTTGTTGATAACTTAACTATATACCCTGGATATATTGTATTACAAGTATCTACGACTAAAAGACATTTTCCATTTGATATAAATTAAAATTCCTATAATATATTTTTTAATAAGTAAATGTATGGTTGTTATTGTTATATGTATTTATCTATTTTTGAAATTGTTTTAATTATCATTTAAACTTTTTATCGCGTATTACTCAATTAATATTATTATTTGTTGTCTGACACATATTTTGTTTTTAAACAATTGAAAACATACAAAAATGTGATATACGTTTAGTGAATTCTTCCAGAGGATTTACATATTTAAACTGATTTGTTTTTTCATTAAAACATATGAAAGCATTCTAATATATATGTCTGCAAGAAAATAAACCTACAGAAAACACAGACACAACAATCTAGCGAACATCCAGCATATATAATTATTATGTATAGTGACTTGTCGGAAGCAAGTCCAGAAGGTGTACCAACACACATAAACAGTAATTAGTTTATGTTAAATACGTCTACAATACGTTTTCTGTAAAATAACTGATAACAAACCACTATCTCTGTAGCAACGCAGTGACAAACAAATCAAATTAATACATATCAAATCTGAAAACGTTCACAACAA
Organism: Dreissena rostriformis; assembly: GCA_007657795.1. Lineage (NCBI taxonomy): Eukaryota > Metazoa > Mollusca > Bivalvia > Myida > Dreissenidae > Dreissena > Dreissena rostriformis. Next base: position 22,696 of record VMBQ01000433.1, read on the forward strand.
TGGAATTACCCAGTGTTTGGCTTCGTGTTGGATTTATCGTCGTTGCAATATATAGTGTGNAACAACCGCCTTTCAAATGCACCGATATCGGTATAACTATTGCAGCTGATAATGTATCACAAACCGCTGTGTCGAATAAAACGTTGATATTTTTTGTTAAATACGTTTTAAGTATCTCCTACCGTGTAAAACTGACAGAGTTAATCCTCTTAGATACTTTGTTATTCAATACTAATATACATACCCTTGGGTTGTCTCAGACAGTTATGTTAAAATATGCATCGCTTTTAATTCCGTTGACTTTACTTTGAGATTGAATTGGTATTATCATGAAACAAAATGGTTTCATTAATTGATTAAACACATTAAAGTGCAGTCTGATATTCTGAACAATTTTACTAAAAGGTTAGTGAGATGTTTTAAATTCAAGAGTCGCTTATTCGTGGCCAATTGTTCGTTTTTGGTGAGAAATCCAATAACAGTCCATCACTTAGCGTTCTTAAATTACAGTTAGCTGCGTAATAAAAAAAACACACACAAACGTGCAATATTTTAAAGAACAACAACCCGACACAAATCACGAAAGAGACGTAATCGTTTATGCATGAGCTGTTTAAACAGCTTGCACGGGTCAACCATGAAGAAACTAACACTACCATGTGGTGTATCTTTTGAATCCTTTATCATCTAGGTGTGAAGTGTCAAGGTTATTCGCATCCATAACGGCAACGAACACAAGAGACTCAAGGTCGTCGAACAGACATAAAGCAAAAACTAAATATTTTTGTCTCGAAATTCTAATTACCAACACCAAACAAGCTGGTTGCTGCTTTTCTTTCATTTGAAACGTTTTTTTGGGCTTAGCGTAAGCAATTATCAAAGGTGTATATGTGAACTAATGAAATTCGTATTACGACACTCAGCGGCCAAATGTATCACTGTATCATTAGCGAGGTTTTCTCGTATCGCAAAATATGAATCATGAATGAGACTATTTTTTCTAAAGCATATGGCTACAGTGCGATGGATTTATTACCTTTAACGGGTGAAGCTTGATCTTGAGTATGCATTATACGTTTATCCTTTCGTGTTACAACAGCGTACAAATATCCTTAGATAGTGTTCAAATTGTCGTGTTGTTACCCAAACCATATAACCATCGTTTTGAAAGTCACGGGTGCTACAATGTGTTACGGCAAGTAATGTTTGTGTTAATTTGTTTCAGTTTCCTTTGGAATTAAGAGTCATTTCTTGGCAAAACGCGTTATGTGTTTTGCCAAATTTGCCATAGAAACGTAACGTCTTTAATAAGAAACGTGTATCACACTTTCAAATAAAACCATGATAACCACAAGAAAACTGATCATCCACACACACATTGCGATGATAATTGAGATATATTCCAGAATAATATCCAATTCTCTCTGGACCAAACCAAGATCATATGTACATAATATGACCAGCGTCATACGACGATTGGTCTTTTGCCATATACGGCCAGAGTAGCATTCGCGTAGTCTGGAAGGAGCTACCCTATCTGATATAAAGTCCCGCAATGTCCGCAGGTCTCATTAGCGGACTGGGTGAATAGAATGCATGACTACGCAGGTTGGTCTGAGGCTGCGCTGGCCACATATGGCATAAGAACAATTTTCTTATGATGCGTCCCACATGACAATACACATAAGTTGTTGCGTAATTCCCACAGAATTACAGACACAATAAAACATGCCTAATACACGTCTTTCCCTGTCTGTATTGTTCAATCGTTAATTTTTATATGACTGAACATTACCATAATACGTGTATAGTAACGTTAAATAAATTGCATTAGCGCAAATCAACCAATTTTTTTATTATATATATTATGTCTACGTGATTGGTCTGAAGCATGTTTATCGTTATAACCGCATACATAACATAGAAGTAAGTATGAATTTAAACGGCACTAAATGTGTTCATTTCATGTCAATATGTTCCTGAATTATAAAGCAGGGATATATTGTTGTATTTATTTTACTTCATGATAAACAAAAATGTTCTTTATGGACTGATGAACAAACAACCTAGCGTCTGTCTTTAAATTTACTAGTTGTCGTCGATTCTTTAAATTGTAGACAGGCCATAAATAATTGCTTTCAAGATTCTATCGACAATATGAAAGAGACAGTCTCCCAAACGCCCAGTGTTTTATCCCTCTTCGACCCTAATTACCATACCAGAGATACATAGAAACATAACTACAAGACTATTGGCAGTGTCTATGAATGTAGACTTATTTTGTGTTATGACTATATATAAGTAATCCAAGAAACCCGTGAAGTTGAAATGGGCAGATGAAACGGCGTCAGTCTTGCGAATGACATATTAAACTCCTCAGCGACACATCCTCTTGTTTCTGTAACACTCGTAGTGTCGTAATACAAACCATGCAACACTTACCAGATGTTGTACACAGTTTGGGTTTCTCGTTTATTCATTTCTTCTTTCCGTCACTTTAATTTTGTCACGGTATACTACAACTTGGTAGCAACCCGTCAAAACAGGTATGTTGACATATTGTGCAAGTTGCAATTCAAGACCAGAACTACACAAACAAAATATGTAAGGAGTGACATATAGTTGGCAAGGTTACATTATGACAACAATATATAAGTAAATACTACGATTAATGGAACTTTTATACTACAAAGCAAACAGCGTGTAATGGGTTGTGCAATACAATTTAGCAAAAACAAGTCATTTTTATTAAATTATCAGCACAATTGAATCTCACATTCAAAAATATATGACTTACAAATAATGTCTTAAAATGTGCGTGTTATAAGCCGCCAGTGTATTGATAATAATGTCATTTCTGTTTAGTTAATGCATTTTTTCGTTGTTTGACGAGATCTTGTCAATGAGAAATACTTTGTTATCTAATATGTTGTTTTTTTTCCTAGAAATAATATGAATTGGTTTGACAGATTGCTATCGTAATAATTGTGACAAGGTGAATATAATACAGCTAATACATGTACATATAAGCATCACTCCACGATAAAGTGTTGCATACTATTGAAGGTATACCAGGTAAAGGAATATTTTGAGAAGTGAACATTAACAATCCTGTAATAGTTATATCATATGTTATTATGTAATTGTATCACTTATCACTCGTAATACATAAATTATTACAATAACATCGATATTATTTGCCATATAATGTCATAACGTTTTGCTTGCAAAATGACGTTGTCAACGTTAAATGTTAAATGGGGGCATAACAATTATTTATGAGCATTAAGTAAAATATCATTTGTTTTATGTTCGCTAGTATTATATAATCTCTGTGAACAGGTAATACAATTTAAAAACGCAAGCGTTCAAAGAAGTATAAATACAGAAATTCATTTAAAGTCCAAACACTTTAATTAAATGCATTCCTAGTGGCTAAAATAGGTTCACATGAATGACGTTTACTTTACCGAAAACTAGTTTGAATGTTGATGACAAAAACGTGTAATAATCACGGTTCTTGACAACGCGTGATAAAATAGAGAATACAACACCACATATCAAAGGCAGAAACAATACAATACTGTTAACCTTCGAAACAAAAGAACATTATTATGTTAAAGATTGCAATGGTGTTGCTGATTATTGTAATTAATATTGTTTTAATAATATGCATTTAATAAATGCTGTTAAGTATTATATATATATATATCAATACTTATTGAATTATTTTTATTGCTTTCATGGGAGGAAATAAAATAGTGCGATATCTTATCTCTAAAACATCATTTGTTGAGATTATTGGTTTTATTGTTTTTGTTCGCTCATTGATGCGACTACTTTAGTTAAGTAGATTATTAATTTGTGCCAAACATTGGGAACATATGTTTGAGAATTCAAGAGGCATAAGCATTTTTATGAAACTTGAACTTGTACGATACTTTAATTTATTAGAAAGTAATTGAACATTTAAACAATGGTTTAAACTTAGAAAGACATACTTAAGGTTGAGTTTGATGTTGCCATTGTATATGTACCTCCTGATAATACAAAATGTTACTCAAAATATATGGACGAAACTTTTAACGAAGAACTTCATAAGATAACGACGAACTTAAAATACATTGTAGTAATTTGTGATGTCAATGCACGAATTTGCTAAATATATAATGTGTCCTGAATAAAGGTTTAATTTGACCATAAAGATATTAATGCAAGCAACGTTGTTGGAAGAATTATTTAATTTTATCACAAACTCTCAAGTAACTACTACTGTCAATGATTTCACGTCTTTACTGAATAATGTTTACTCTTACTGAAATTATGAGTCTATGTTTTTGTTTTTAGTAATACTATTGTGTGATCACATGTCGAATTGTATTTATAGCATAATCTGTATTCGGAAAGCATACCCACTTGTGATTTATCGTTTCAATACAAATTATTGTTGTGTTTTCATTATAAATTTAACAAATAGCAATATCTCAATTTGTCCGATCCAAACTGTTAAAAACATCAAATATGTGTTGTTTAAATGCTGTATACGATTTGTTCCAATGTGCGCATTTTCTCGACGAGACAATATATGCTGTCATGTGAAGCCATACATCATTATTTCTAGATTCTACAGACAAGATGAAAGACCATGTCTCCCAAATGCGCATTGTGTTGGCCCCTATCAACCTTAATTACCATACGATAAATATTAAAGCAAGATGAATGTCCCATTTTGCATGTCTATGATAGTAGACTGTCCTTAATGATGACTGATCGCATATTGCTTAACAGATCAAATACCACACACAATAGACATACTTCACATTCTTGCACTGGCACAAACGTGAATTTGGCGTCAATGTGCGTTGAGTGCAGAAGCTCCCATGAAGTAAGTATATCTGATTGAATTACATCTTGAATATATGGCATTATATAAAAAGCACCTATATCAATATTTGTCAATAAGATTGCTTATTTTTAGAGGATATATTTCTTTATTTGTAATTCACACCGATATGGGTTTTTTTACTAGGCACAACGACTGCATATCGGATTTACAAATGTATAATATATGTATCGGGCAAATAGAATAATTTAAAACTGCGTGTAAAAAGCGTCTATATAGAATCCAATCTATAATCACTTTTACTTTCATAATAATGAATTCAAGGTTCTTGCTGATCCACTGATGCAGGCCAATGATTCTCTCGTCAATGATAATCAATAAAATGCTTTTTGCGCAAATGTGTTTTAATCTTGTAAACATTTCGACAAAACAACGTCTGATTGTAATTACGACCGCGAACACAGCAGGTTTATTAATTTATAGATAAGCACAACAATGTGTTCACCAAATTATAATACGACGGTTGGCGTAAGTATCATCAGTTATCTTCAAATAAATATTATAGATGATATACTTTAGGGTACTTCGTTAGCAATTCAACTCATATTAACAGATTCGTTAACGTTCGTCAAATATTAACGATAAATCTAATGAATATTACACATTCCTCAGTCCGTGTGTCTTTCACAGGTCTGCAGATCAGTATGTTAACAACAGAAAAGATAACCGCAGTCAAAAGGCTCCATTCCCTCCGGAGATATGAATATATGGCGGCGTCTGGTACCGAACTTGAAAGACGCCTCAAGAGATGGAATCCTTACATGGTTTCCATATGACACGCATCGATGGCTGTCATTTGGAACAGTGGTATAGCGGGGTATGAACCTTTATTGACTTCGTGGAACATTCATTGGCTGACAAAGGGCAGTATTGAGAGTGCTGTATTTGTAAATATGTTAGGTAAATTCGATATTTGTTTTATGTATTATTCTTGGTGCAATACGTAATCAAAAATTGACTTAAATGGTTATGTTTCACATTTGTATATAACGTTTCATACAATCGCAAACGTAATAATGGTGGTTGAATTGTTACCTTCATATATGTATTGTACGTTGTGGTATGGTGATACGATTGTAAGTTTTGTTGAACGCTTAAAGGGGAAGTTAACATTTATTTGTTAATGTATGTGTTTACACGATACTATATTTGCAAGTCTTATATAAAATGACGGTATGTCTGTGTCTGTAAGTCTGTCATTAAATTGCGTCATAAATTTAATCACGAGAAATAGTGTACAATGATGGTAAGCATTATGCAAATTTGCGTTGCTTGTAAAGATGAACTTGCTGTTAATGCAGTCAGGAGAGTGTGTCTGTTTTATATTTGATAAACAACATACTCGTGCATATCATCGATCAGATTTTGCGTGCTGCAGTATTTCGCATAATAATGACCAGTCATTTGTATGCTCATTGACGGTATAAGATACGGAGAGCAGTTATCCTCCTTAGAGCTAATTTGATATTCTTACGTGATACACGTTAACTGAGTCGTCTCATATATCGTTTGAAAATGACATTTACAATGCTATGCTTTAAATGAGTTGCCTTTGGTTTCTGACTTCCAGGATAATATGTATGAAGGGACTACACAAGTTCTTCAAATATGAAATACACATTATCAGTACGTATTGGTCACAACGTGGACAACCAATATTCTATTAACACTTCTTGCCTTAAATTTCCGCATACGTGAAGATTTCTTCCTCAACTAATTTACCACGTTTTACAATGTGCCATCGTCTTTAAACACATATTTTACATCATGGTAAATATACAACGATGACGTTTACTTATATATTCATGAATAGGCAAAAGCAAGATTACGATTTTTTCGTCAAATTTTCTTAATGGAAAAAAAAATAAAAGTAGCTCTATTCGTGCACTAAGAAATATTTAAGAAATACTGAGTCTCGATTTCGTTTTGATTTTAGATTTACCCGGACAACATCGAAACATCCAATATTGATTATGAAATATCCAATTAACATATAACCCTTTTATAACTTCTTTGCAGGCATTTGCGGTTCATCTTCAAATTATTATGTTTTTATTTTAGTATTGGCATTGCTTTATGTATCCGTGAAACAGTATTCGGTTTGTTGATGCTGTATGCGTTCTTTGTAAACTTTCAACTTGTTTATCTAGCGAGAAAAACATGATTGTTCTAACAACCGTATGTAAAATGCACCGATATCTGTATAAATATTGCAGCAGATAATGTTCCATTTTATCGATGTGTCAAGTGAGACGTTGATATGTTTTAAAACACCTTTTGCAGTGTCCCATGGGGTTAAACGCTACTGAAAACAATTATCACCAAGGATAATGTGCTATTAAACACTGATAGACAATCCCTTGGGTTTTCTCAGACAGTGATGTTTAAATATGAATTGATTTGAATGTAGATGGCTTTGCTTTGTGATTGTTTTGGGCTTATCATGAAACAAAATGCTTCCAATAATTGATTGAAACGTAAACGTTCATACTGATATTTTTAGTTTACTCATAGTTAAGATAGTTGTCGCTTATACGTGGTCGTTACTTCGATTAATCGATGCATGTGTTTAGTCACTACTTTAATAACGTTTCATCATTTAGCGTGCTTAAATACAATACACTGCGTACTTTAAATAAACAAATTATAATATTAGTGTGCAATATCTAGGTTATTTGCATCTATTACGGCAACAATCTCCCGAGACGCAATGGCGTTGAATATTAATGAAAAGCAAAATATTATTTACTCGAACTACTTATTACCAATACCGCACAAGCTGGGGCAGCTCTTCGTTGATTTAACACGGTAAGTGGGCGTAATTAAGCACTTTTTGCACTTTTCAATGGATTATATGTGAAGTAATGAAATATGGTTCGTATTAAAATGTTCCTTACACAACTCATTACTTTTTCATTCTTGAGTTTTCTCAGATTTCAAAATATGAAACATGAATGAGCCCTTTTTGTCTAGAGCTACCGTACGCTGGATTTATTACCTTTTACTGGTGACGCTTGTTCTTGCCTATGCATTATACGTATATCCGTTCGTGTTAAATCTGTGTACAAATAACCTAAGACAGATTTCAAATTTTCGTGCTATCACTAACAAACAAAAATTAATCATTAAGCGTTTCAATTGATAAAATATGTAATTGACAAGTAAAGTTTCTTTAAATAAAAAGCATTATTAGTTTTACCAAATTTGTCATACAAATCTAACACTCTTTCACAAGGACCCTTTTTCACATTTTCGAATATCACCATGACAACAAAAAGCAAACCGCCCGTCAACATAAATATTGCGATGTTAATTGACATATATTATTGACTTATCCATTTATCTCTGGAACTAATTATGATCTTATGTACATAATATGTCAGTGCACATTCTCTTTAATTTCTTAATTCCTACATAATTAAAAACACGATAATGAATTCACAGTACAAACCTGGTCATGTCTGTGTTGTTTATTTGTAAAATATTATACGACTTTACATTACCTGCATACGTGTATAGTAATACTTTATAAATCGCAACAACACACATCAGCGAAACTGTTTAATGTTATATGTTCACACCATGTTCTGATGTATGCTTATCGTTATACCAACCGCATACATCAAATAGAGGCTAGAGTGAAATTTAACGGCGCTTAGTATGTTCATTTTAGTCCAATCTGTTTACCTTTATTATAAAGCAGGAATATATAGTGTATTTATTGCACTTCTAAAAACTAGGTTACCATGTCAAATCCAATAAAAAAAACGCTGTACTTCTCTAGAAGCCACATTTATTACTCAATCAAGAATAAACTTGTTCATAATGATTAGTTTTACAATATCTAGGCCAAGTTTGCATTGGACCCCATGACATTGGAAATGAGATCTTGAAACTATTTCACTTGGTCAAATCCTTTTGAAACAGTTTATAATTATAGGGACAATATGTATTGCTCAAACTTTTGAAACTTGGTTAGAATGTTTATCGTGACACTATGTAGGCCACGTTTGAATCAGGTAAGGTGCGTGTTTAAACTACGTCATTAGGTCAAATCTAAAAAACACACTCAAAATGCCACGTGTATGACTCAGTCCTGATATAATTTAGATAGAATGTTTATCCTGACAATAATTATGAAGGCTTGCTTGAATCGGGGTCAACTGGGTTCAACCCTTTATTACTAAGTCAAGTCTTCAACGTATGGTACCCCTGACTCGGGTGAGCGCTAAAGTGCAATGATGCCTTTTGTGAAATTGTTCTCAGCATCGTTTCACCTGCTTACTAACATCGTAATACTTTTATTATATTTCGGAAAAATAAGGTTTGAATGTTCTCATAATAGGGACTAACACTAATATGCTTCAATATATGATCTTTGCACATTGTATGTGCAATTAAATATGTGTGTTCCTACAACTGCCAAATTGTACGGAGCCCTTGTATTTCGACAGCCGTTTGTATAATACATAATTACATTCTGTATTTATATCCTATTTAATTTGTGTAGAAGACAACATCATTGATGCATATTTGTTCCGGACATTGTTTATTGCTTCCTTGTCTGCCGTAAGTATATCCGCTACGAGAAAATACGTATCTTCATTTATGACTTCAGGCTATTCAGGAAATCGATAAGTGTCCAAAGGTGAAGCATCGCGCTGTGCGAGTACAGTCACGCCAACGTAAACTTAGAAAGAACCAGCCTCTTGGATTACCTTGGTGGACAATACTTGACTGAAAGAATCTTCTCGTTAGTCTGTCTTTTTGCATGTAGACCTTAAATATGTCTCTTTCAGACTATGATTTAACAAAATACTAACTTACGTAACCACATATGTCCTCCTGGATACCGTCACAATTTGGGTTTTCGAATCGAATTGTGGAAGTTATTGTGTGTATTAACTGTCATTAATTCATATGGTCTTCGATTAAAGTGATATCATATACTACATTGAAAGATGATGCGACCATATAATTGATGTTTCAAGAATGGTCTTCCTTCCCATTATGACCAGTGCTGCCATATGTTTGTCCGTTGAGTACACGAAGCGTTAAGGATGTGTTGCATCACGCCATGTTCGACAGAGATTGCATCCGATTACTGCGTATTCGTATTAATAAAATAATGTTCATAACCGATAATACAATATTTATATTGTTCAAAGAAAATAACACATTGATAAAAAAAAATCATCTAACACGATTTTGTCTGTTAGTGTACATGACACGTACATTGTATATTCAGATGTCGTATTTATGTCATAGCTTGATCTGGATTCGGCAAGCATATGCAAATGTGATTAATCGTTTAATACGAGTTATTGTTGTGTTTTCATTATAAATTTAGAAAATAACAATATGACAATTTGCCCGACTCAAACTGTTGATTTTATCAACTATTTGTTGCTTAAATATTGTACACGATTTTTTCAAATGTGTGCATTTTCTCGACGATAAAATCTATGATGTCATGTGAAGTTTTAAATAATTATTTCTAGATTCTACCGCCAAGATGAAAGATTATGTCTCACAAATGCGTATTTTATTATCGAACATTTCCCTTAATTATTATACGAGAAATTTTGATGAATGTCACAGTTTGCATGTCTATGATAGTAGACTGTCCTTAATGATGACTGATCGCATATTGCTTACCAGATTAAATACCACACACAATATAAATACTTCACATTCTTGCACTGGCACAGACGTGACGCTATTTTCAATGTGAACTAAGTGCAGAAGCTATGGCTAATTTAATTACATTTTGAATATGTGGAATTATAAAATAACAACGATATACATATTGATCAATACGATTGCTCTTGTTCAGAGTCTTTATGTATTTATTTGTATTCACATCGATATATATGTGTTGCTAGTTAAAACTACTTTATATTGTTTATGCACATGTACATGAAGAATGATTTAAATTCTCGTGTAAATAGCTTCTATTTAGAATCCAATCTATGTTCACTTTTGCCTCAGTTATATTCAAATACATATTATTTGACAGGTCGCCGCGGCGTAGTGGATACTGTGTCCGCCTAGCGATCGGGATGTCACGGGTTCGATCCCCACAGTGGAAGCGTTCTTTAGATCTCCCCCAAAGACACCAAGAACTGGTTCTAGTCCCAGGAAACGGACTCGAGAGCTTTACAAATAAACCTTAGGCATCGACGCAATCGAGCTAAAATAATTAGGTTTAAACTAAACTAAATACATATTATAGATGATATGTTTTATGGTACTACGGTAGTGATTCAAATCATAATACCATTTTTTTACATTCATCACATATTAAAGATAAATCTAATAAATATTCCACATTCCTCAGTCCTTGTGTCTTTTTCACAGGTCTGCAGATCAGTATATTAACCACAGCAAAATAACCACAGCCGCCAGGCTCCATTCCCTCCGGAGATATAAATATATGGCGGCGTCTGGTTCAGAACATGATAGACGCATCGAGCGATGAAAACCTTGCATGGTGTACATATGGCACGCATCGATGGCTGTCATTTGGAACAGTGGTAAGCGGGGTATGGACTTTTAGTGACTTCGTGGAACTGTCATAGGTTGACGAAGGGCAGCATAGAGAGTGCCGTATTTGTAAATATGTAAGGTAAATACGATATTGGTTTTATTTATTATTACTGGTGCAATAATCAATCAAATATTGACTAAAATGGGTATGTTTCTCATTTTCATGTATATTTTCAAAATACAATCGCAAACGTAATAATGGTGGTTAAATAGTGAACTTTATGTATATTGCGTTTGTGGTATGGTTATACGAAAGTAAATTGTTTTGAACGCTCAAAGTGAACGTTAACATTATATGTGTAAACATGTGTGTTTAGATGATGCTATATGTGCAAGTCTTATATAAAATGACTATCTGTCTGAGTCTGTCATACAATTGCATCATAAATAAATCACGAGAGATAGTGTACAATGATTGTTAAGAATTATGCAAACATGCGTCGCTGGTAAAGATACATTTTATGTTATTGCAGTCAGGAGAGTGTGTCTGTTTTATATTTTATATACAACATACTTGTTCATATTTTCGATTAGATTTTGCGTGTTGCGGTATTGCGCAAAATAATAAACATTCACTTATACGCTCCATGACGGTATAAGATACGAAAAGCCGTTATCCCCCTGAGAGCTAATTTGATATTCTAACGTGATATACGTGAATTGGGTAGTATCATACGTGTCTTTAAAACGACATTTACAATTCTATGTTTTAATTGAGGTGGCTTTGGTTTTTGACTTCCTGGATTATATGTATGAAGGGACTGCACAATGTATTCAAATATAAAATAAGCATTATGCAATAAGCAGTACGTAATTGTTACCAACGTGGACAACCAATATTCTCACAATATGTCTTGACTTTAAATTCCGTATACGCGGCCATTTGTTCCTCAACAAATTGTCCAAGTTTGAAACTGCGCAACGAGTTTAAATATTCAACAATCGTGATAGCACTTCAACTTAACCAAGCGGTAATACAAATTCATGACCCTCTTATTTTGGGTTACGCATTGGATGCGTATTAGGAATTCACCTGACATAAGCGTACATTATGTAATGGTATACGCAATGCAAACACGCACGTATCATCCGAGAACCCATCATTTGAGTACATTTTAGTGCTGTACACACGCACCAGTAAAAACACACAAAAAACAATATGTTCTAAAAATATTTTTTTCAGCTTTAAAACAAAGCATGGGTACGTATTGTTAATTGATACGCATTAATATTCAAAGCACGATCTTGGTCATTTTAGCATTAATTGTACATGTAATTAGTGATTGTTACGTGTTCATCAGTATGTGTGAACATGATTATTGAGCACGTTCATATTGCATCGTTTTACACATCGGCCACATGGGAAACAATTTTAGCCGGTCTCTTTAAATACCGGGCTCTATGCATGAGCGTAATGTCTCGTCCCAGAATAGCCTCCGTAGTTCGTACAGGTTGATTATGAAAACTTCGCTTTTATGGTGCTTTTCGTTTATATGATTTTTGAGCTAAACGAAAATCTACTATTGGCGGAAAGTGTTGTCGCTAATTAGCCTGTGCAATTACGACGATTCTTTACGAACACGCCGAACCCGTTTTTCCCAGAGACCAGCGCATTTGATGATTTGTCAGTTCGAATGTTAGGTTGTAAAGCCTTCATTGACATTAGCCTATGCATAAGATGGAACGTACATGACGAATACAATTACGTCATGTCGATTTAACTAATAAACTGTCGGCAGGAATTAGGCTAATTCATGAATTGAAACAGATTGATAATGTGTTGCTGCCAGGTAACCGCAAATTCTTCGGAGAATCAACCCGTAAATACTGCTAATTTGTTTTGCGAAAAATCATATACTGGTAGGCAAACATGAAGTGCATAATTGTCGATTGCTGCTTTAATATTTGTTTCGTTCACATATACATATAATACGTCTAACATGTATCGAAACAATTTCACACTAGAAATGGCGCGGCAGAGGCCGACGCGTATCCCCACACCGAATGTTTGACCTAGGTGTGCCCCAGGGTTGGTAATGGGGCCATGCATAGTCGAGATTGACCGTATTGTCATAGAGAAGTTCAGTATCAATTAGAAGTGAATTGGTGTAGAAATGAAGAAGTTATAGTAAAGGCAATTTTGGGTGGGTGTGACCTATGTGGGCAGGGTGCCCCAGGGTTGGTAATGGGGCCATGCATAGTTGAGATTGACCGTAATGTCATAAGAGAAGTTCAGTATCAATTTGAAGTGAATCCGTGTAGAAATGAAAAAATTATAGTAAATGGAAATTTTTGGTGGGTGTGGCCTATGTGGGCGGGGTGCCCCAGGGTTGGGAATGGGGCCATGCATGGTTGAGATTGACCGTATTGTCATAAGAGAGGTCTTGTATCAATTTGAAGTGAATCGGTGTAGAAATAAAGAAGTAAATGTAAAATAACCTAAAAAAATTAGTGATAATTTCTGACGCGGCCCCACCCCAACCCCTATAACTTTTGACCCAGGGGTCAGATCAAAATTCCAAATAGTGCAGGGTCGCACATATGCTCATAGCTACCATGTGTGTAAGTTTCAGGGTTCTAGTGCTAATAGTGTAGGAGGAGATATTGGCCAGGACGGACGGACGGACAGACGGACGACGGAGATCACCACAATATCCCCACCTTTTTTAAAAAAAGTGTGGGGATAATAACGACATTGTTTAATGAACATAGCATACAGCTCCAATTTATCATTTCATAAAACACATGTTTTATGAATATATACAAACCAACGCTTGCATAAATAATATTGTATATGAATATGACTACTCTCACTATTTTCCCACGTCATTTAATTTCGTCAAAAGCAACCCTAAGGGTGAGCTAGATACGATTTGAAAATAAAACTAGCTTGAACAAATATGCATTCCACATAAACAAATTTAATAATTGATATTATTGTTTTAACTTAGTAATATATATGTACGTATATTATTAGTATCCATGCGTTCATATGAAGCTTAGTCTAAGACACCGCCATAACTGGTCAGAATATTATGGTAAGTTTTCCAGATATTATTAAATTATCAATATTTGTGTCAAGCACTAAATGCTTTTTTTAAAGCATAGTATGGTTTCTTCGTCACATTTTCTTAATGAAAAAAAATCGACATTAAACTAGTGTTGTTCGTTCACTTAGTAATATTTAAAAGCATTACTTAGTTTATATATTGTTTTGATTTTAGATTTACTAAGGATAAGATGGAAACATCCACTATTGATAATATCCAATTTAAATCATACTTTTATATAACTTCTTTGCTGGAATTAGCGGTTCATCTTCAACGTATTATTATTTATATGTTAAGTATTGGCATAGCTATATGTATCCGTGAGAAAGTATTCGACTCGTTGATGCTGCATACCTTATTTGTCAACTTTCAACAGAGTTTATGTAGTGAGAAAAACAGAATTGTACTAACAACCGCCTATAAAATGCACCGATATCTGTACAAATATTGAAGCAGATAATTTTTACTCTATCGATTTGTCAAGTGAGACGTTGATATGTTTTACAATACGTTTTGTAGTGTCCTATAGTAGTACACGTCACTTGAAACATGTATCACCAAGGATGATTCGTTATTCAACACTGTTAGACATACCCTTGGGTTGTCTCAGACAGTGATGTTCAAATATGCAATGCTTTTAATTAAGTTAAATTTGCTTTGTGATTTCATTGGTATTGTCATGAAAGAAAATGCTTCCAATAATTGATTGAAACGTAAAATTTCAGACTGATATTTTAAACAAGCTTTCTCATAATTAAAATAGATGTTATAGAGTATAGAGTCGCTTATACGTGGCCGATAATTCGATTTATCGATGCATGTGTTTGGTCACTACTTCAATAAAGTTTAATCATTAAGCGTTCTAAAAAATACAGTACACTGCGTAATAAAAAATCACGAAATATTTTTAATAACAACAACCCGATACAAGTCATTGAGTTTTTGTTTAACTATACTTAATCATTTCTCCCTGAGCTGATTAAACTTTATGCACGGACTAACGAATTTGATTACAAATATATGTTATGTAGCATTGGAATTGTTAATGATTTTAGTGTGAATTGTATTAGGTTATTAACATCTATTACGGCAACAATCTCCAGAGTCGCAATGGCGTTGAACATAAATTAATGAATTTTACTCACTCAAACTTCTAATAACTAATACCGCACAAGCTGGGGATGCTCGTCGTTCATTAAACACGGTAAGTGGGCGTAGTTAAGCACGTGTTTGCACTTTGCAACGGTTAATCTGTGTATTAATGAAGTATGGTTTATATTAAGATGTTCATTACACAACTCATTACTTTTTCAGATTTCTAATTATGCATCACGAATGAGCCCATTGTTTTCTAGATCTATCGCACGCTGGATTTGTTACGTTTGACAGGTAAAGTTCATTCTTGAGTATTTATTCTACGTATATCCGTTCGTGTTAAAACGGTGTACAAATATCCTTAGATAATGTTCAAATGTTCCTGCTTTCAACACAAAACTAATATATATCATTAAACGTGTGTAATGATACAATTTGTAATTGAAAAGTAAAGTAAGTGTAAATGTGTCACAGTTTGTTTAAGATTTTAGAAACATTTACAAAAACGCATTATGTTTTACCAAATTTGTCATACAAACTTACATTCTTTCACAAGAAACTTTTATCACATTTTCGAATATCAACATGACAACCAACAGCAAACCGACCGTCACCATACATATTGCGATGGTAATTGGCATATGTTATTGACTTACCCAAACAGCTCTGGAACGAATTATGATTTTATGTACATACAATGTCGGTGCACATTCTCATCAATTGTTTTAATTCACTCGGAACAACACGAACACGATAGTAAATTCACAGTACAAACCTGATCATGCTTGTGTTGTTCACTTACAAAATATTATGCACTTGCTTCATACGTGTATAGTAATGATATATAAAACGCAACAACAAAAATCAGACAAACTGTGTTTAATGTTATATTTCCACACAATTGTTCTGAAGTATTTTTATCGTTTTAACAACCGCGTAAACATTAAATAGAGGCAAGAATGAATGTAAACGGCACTTAGTGTGTTTATTTTAGGTCAATGTGTTTTCATTGATTATAAAGCAGGCATATACAGTCGTATTTATTACACTTCTTAAAACTATGCAACCATGCTAAATCCTAGAAAAATTGGTTTTACTACTCTAGAGGCTACACTAATAATATAATCGAGGTAAAACTTGTTAATAATGTTTTGTTTTGTTTTACAAATCTAGTCCAAATTTGCATTTTATCTCAAGCAATTGAAAATTGGAATTTGAAACTATGTCTCTTGGTCAAATCCTTTTAAAACAATTTCTATTTCTATGGACAAAATGTATGGCGCAAACGTTTTGAAATTGGTAAATATCTCTATCTTGACACTATCTAGGCCAAATTTGACACTGGTTCAGGTGCGTCTTTAAACTATGCCATCATGTCATATCTAAAAAAACACACTTGATAAAACTTAGTACGAATGTTTATCTTTCGAATATGAAGGCTTGTTTGAATCGGGTTCAACTGGGTTCAACCCTATATTACCCGGTCAAGTCTTCAAAAAAACGTGTCCATGACTCTGGTGAGCGCTTTAATACAATGATGCCTTTTGTTGAATTTTTCTCAGCATCGTTCCACTTGTTTACTTACAACGTAATACTTTTGTAATGGTTCTGGAAAATAAGTTAAAATGTTCTCATATCATGGGAAATGACAATAATACCACACAATCTACGATCTTTGCACATTGCATGTGCGATTAAATATGTGTGTTCCTTATTGCCAAATTGTACGTAGTCCATGCATATCGACACCCGTTTGTATAATACATTATCATGTTTTGTATTTATATTCTATTTAATATTTTTGGAAGACGACATTATTGATGCAGAATGTGTTCCGAACCGTGTTTATTGCTTCCTAGTGTGCCCTAAGTATGCCCGCTACGCGGAAATACGCATCTCCATTTACTTCTTCAGGCCATTTGGGAAATCGATAAGTGGTGGAATGTGAAGCATCGCGCAAGTGCAAAATAGGTCAGCAACACAAAAACCACTTCATCGTAACGATTTTTAAAGCGAGTATTTTTAAAAATATCAAACGTTGATGAATAAAACAACCAAAATAAAAGTTTAAAACTATTAATACCAGAACTCCAACGCAATTATAGATATAAACAATAATAAGAAAGTACCTGCTGTAAGTTCATTTATCTCAGAAACACACAATCATGTACACGATTAGGAAATCCACACCTCTGTGTACAGATCGTAGGACACATTGACAAAAATGTTTATTTTGCAATAAATGCGACCAAACGTGTCGGTATCGGCTTACATTTCGACATGGTGAATAACATTGAAGTTACCAGCGTTTTATTTGATTAACCAAATATGTATTATTTCACATGTGTCGTTCATTTTAATCGTTTGGTTTGAAATTGCGAAAATGAAATGTTGACCTAAAAATCGTATAATTTAGAGTTAATATCCTTCAGAATTAGTAACTATTTTACATATATTAAAAACATTTATTACAGCATTTTACATAAACATTGTATGTTAATTTTTTTAAGTTAGCCTATCTAAAAAACTGATGGTTGAAAAAAAAAAAAAAATA
>VMBQ01000433.1:41066-119554 GCA_007657795.1 Dreissena rostriformis
AATACGGCTAATTTATAGTTTTGTTTTGTGGAATTGTCAGTATTTAGTCTTCCGAACACCTTTACTGTTATGTTAATAATTAATTCGTATAGGTATAAAGAGGAAATTATATATTTATGAATTTACATTTCTTGGTACTAACAGGATCCTATACCACAATATATATATATATATATATATATATAAAGGTCAGGTGTTTACGATGGGCTGTTCAACGATCGATTCGACGGTAGCACTAGGCTAAACTACGTCTAATATGTAGCAAATCAGGTTAACATAACGACACATTTGTTATGAAAATAGTACGCATCTGCATAATAACAATGTATGGTGTTCATCTTTATATTGCTATCCTACATTTTTTAGCGTTTGCATTGATTCATGAATATGTAAAACAGTGCTCGTCTCGTGGATGCTGTATCTGTATCTTCAAATTTCAACAAAGTTTATGTATTTGTGCAACACAAAATTGCTCTAGCAACCGCCTTTCAAATGTACCGATATCGGTATAACTATTGCAACAGACAATACATAACAAAACCGCTTTGTCGAATAAATCGGTGTTATGTTGTATAATACGTTTTAAGTATACCATGGTGTACAAATCCACTGACAGAAATATTCCTCTGAGATAATTTGTTATTTAGTACTGAAAAACATACCCTTGGGTTGTCTCAGACAGTAAGGTTTAAATATGAATTGCTTTTAATTCCATTGGCTTTGCTTTATGATTGCATTGGTATTATCATGAAACGAAATGCTTCCAATAATTGATGAAACACAATAAAGTGCAGACTGATATTCTAAACAATTTAACTTTAAGTTTAGATAGAGAGATATTTTAGATTAGATTGACACGATGTTGTATTTGTTCAGAAATACATTCCATCATTTAGCGTTCTAAAAATAAAGTACGCAGACCAATAAAAATACAAGAAAATTCAATATTTTAAAGGATAACAGTCAGCCATAATTCATGTTGTTGTAAAAATAGACGTAATCATTTCTGCACGAGCTGTTTAAACTGCATGTACGGGTCAACCACGTAGACCATAGCACCATGTGGTGTAGCCTTTTTTATCATTTATGATCTAGGTGTGAAGAGTCAAGGTTATTCGCATCTATAACGGCGACGAACCGACGAAACCCAATAGCTTCGAACAGACATAAATCACAAACACAATATTATTTTCTCGAAATACTAACCACCAACACCAAACAAGCTGGGGTTACTATTATGTCATTGGAAACGGTTAGAGGGCGTAGCTTAAGCAATTGTCAAAGAGTTATCTGTGAAATATTGAAGTAGGATTCATATTATGACGATCAACAGACAACTACATCTCCGTATCGTTAGCGAGTGTTGATCGGATCGCAAAATATGAATCATGAATGAGCCCATGTTTTATAAAGCATGCATCTACCGTATACTGGATGTGTTACTTTTGACAGGTGAAGCTTGTTATTGATTATGAATTCTACGTGTATCCGTTTGTGCTTAATATGTAACAGTAGTACACATATCTTAATACTGTGTTGAAATCCTCGTGTTGTTACCAAAAACGGAAAGCTATCGTTTTGAAAGTCACGAATGCTACAATAGGTTACTGCAAGTTAAGTTTGTGTTAATTTGGTACAGTTTTCGTTGGATTTAAGAGTGATTAATTTCTTAGAAAAACGCGGTATGTGTTTTGCCAATTTGCAATACAAACTAAACGTCTTTGCTAAGAATCGTGTATCACATTTTCAAATATCACTATGACAACCGCAAGAAACTGACTTTCTCCACATTCATTGCGATGGTAATTAAGATATATTCTAGAATAATATCAAATCCTCTCTGGACCAAATCATAAACATATGTACACAATATTACCGGTGTCATGCGACAATGGGCGATTTGCCATATGCGACCAGATTAGAAGCCGCGTTGTCTGCACAGGAGCTTTCCTGTCCGCTATGAGGTCACGCAATGTTGCCTGGTCACATTAGCGGACTGAGTAGGTTTATGACTACGCATGCTCATATGTGGTTTCGCTGGTCACATATGGCATAAGACAAATATTCGAATGACGCGTCTCAACCGTCAATTCACTTTTTGTTCGAAATTCCTACATAATTACAAACACAATAATAAATGCAGAATTCATATCTTGCCCTGTATTTGTTGTTTGATCGTTAAGTTTCATATGACTGAACATTTAAGTAATACGTGTATAGTAACGTTATATAAATAGCTTAACTGCAAGTTAACCAACCTGTGTTTATAATATAGTATGTCTACATATTTTTTCTGAAGAATACGTATCGTTCACTTGTAATAACCACATGCATAAAATAGATGTAAGATTAATTTTAACGGCACTAAATGTGTTCATTTTATGTCAATGTGTGTTCGTTAATTATAAAGCAGGGGTATAAAGATGTATGTATTCCACTTTAGGATGAACAGATTTGCCCTTTATGAACTGATGAATAATAACCTAGCGTATGTCTTTAAATTTACTAGTTGTCGTCGATTCCTTAAATTTATCCCTCTTCAACCCCAATTACCATACCAGAGAGACATAGAAACATGCAAACAAGACTTTTGACATTGTCTATGAATGTAGATCTATATTATGTTATGAATATACAGAAAAAATCAAACTCCAGAAACAGTACCAGGAAGAAAATTTTTGCCTGCTGTCTTTTGTTTATGGAAAATTACACATTGCCTATGCAATACAAGACAAAACATATAATACAATAAATAATAAATATGTACGTGACACGGTAGGTTTTACTTTATGTCAATATATTTATGCTTAACATTTAAAATAATAATTTATGTTATAAGACTGTGCAAATATAATGAGTTATTGTTTACATTAAACTGTTAATAAACGAATGCCTGGGTTAACGTCATAGCATTATATTTATAAATCCACGTGGAAATTGAACTTTCCACGACTCTTATAATCCTTATTAGAAGCCTCGTGACTAAGAATTGGTTGGTACAAACAACTATGTCTTGAATTCTGGCATGATGACAAATATAACTGTCTAGTAGAAGTAAGGCACAGAAACCCTTCAACTTGAAATGATCCCATAGGCAAATGAGACGGCGTCTGTCTTGCAAATGACATATTATAACTCCTCAGCGACAAATCCTCTTGTTTCTGTGACACTCTTTATGTTGTAATACAGACCCTGCAACACGTATCCAGATATGTTATATAAATTACTAAATTATAAGGAAGTTACTTCTGAGGAAAAGGTATTCATATTATCTAATTCCGTAAAGTATAACAAAATGTATGGTAATGATCCAAAACGAAAGTTTTAGTGAATCTAAAGCGTGTTATGCAGTGGTACATTAGCATGAATTATCAAAAAGAATATACACGTCTGATGGCGATATTTGGACTAAATATTTAAAAGGTTATCTAAAAGGTTAAGAATTACGCCAACGGACTGCACATATTTGTGTTCGTGACCAATTATGTTCGAAGTCCAATATTAATAGTTACAGGGTTAGTTACTGACCCGATACGGGATATACGGTTCTGTGGAAAACCATATCGGGGCGAGACCGAAGGTCGAGCCCCTGATATGGTTTTCCACACAACCGTAAATCCCGTATCGGGTTAGTAACTAACCCTGTAACGATTATATCACGCCAACTACTTTCCATCTCATCAAATTAACAAAGACAAACAATTTTTTTTATAACTAATATTATGGAAAATATTAAATTCAAGAACATTATATAACATTAACAAAACTTCAGGAAAAATCCTGAAAAAAGGAATGTAAAATACATATTTTCGTTTCTATTACTTGATCACAATATTGTATCACAATGTCAAACATTTTTATATTCATCGATGTTATACCCCTGTGACACTCATTCTAGTTGAATAGTGTTAACTATTATTATGAATTGTTTACGTTTCTTACCCCAATGTCTTGATGTATAACTCACTGTTTTCCTCCCAAATTGTTGTCCAGTCTAGCCTGACCACATAATAATTATTGCTGACCAGTTAAATTTAATGACCAGTCAATAGAATTACATAAACTGGCTAGAATCAATTTTGAGAATTTATTTCCTGTGTTTACAACTGCTAATATTCACTTCCTGTTGGCAGGCAGACATTTGTCTGTAAAAGGATANAATATAGAAATAAATATACTAGACATCCCTCATGTTGGAAATGAATTGATCCAATTTAGTAGGATGGGAGAGTCCACTAGGCATAAATGGGTTATAGTTTTCAAGATACAATTCAAACACATGCAGACCGTCAGTCGTTGGGTCATATACTAGTATTATCATTGGAAGAATTCGTGTTGAGAGTATTGTCCGGAGATTGCCTTCATCCTGGAACACTTATATAATATATTATAAATTATATATTCTTTGACGTTATTTAATATTCATATTACTCTGTCTTTAGCATATTTCAGTGGGTATTATACCTCTTGCGATACCATACAATAATACTGAATAAGAACATGCGTATGCCCTACCGGATTTGAAAACCTTAAACATTTATCCTGTCGTTCCGAACGTACGTTCGACACTTTTTTAAATTTCTCTTGGACTTCTTAGTGGATCTCGCTCAAACGTGCACACCTGATTGTTCCACATATGTAAAAACGATTGTGAAATAAGAACTTGGGCTGCGACGATTTTTAGAGAATTTGAGGAACTTTGTCTGTTTTTCTTACATATACTATTAAGTCACTTGAAGGGTGTGTTTTCATCTCCTCTTTCATAACTGGATGGATCTTACTCAAACGTTCAAAGTCGAATTATGTGTATTTGTAGATTATTGTAAATTAAACACAAAATACATAGTCCTATTTAGTTTTGTTTTTAACTTTTCTTTAAATACGGGGCGACTTGCGTTAACACTTTCACAGTTCAATGCCCTTAATGTGTAGATGATCTTGAGTAAAGCTATTTTGCTACGACATTTAGTGGGTCCTTTGTATGCTTTCCACTATGGATTGTTTAGTCCAAAAAGTATTCTTTCTTGACTCATCTTTGGCCTCGGAGTGGATATCGCTCATACGGTTACATTGAAATAACCGTAATGAGTTCTGAAAGGACGAGTTCTGGCAGAATTATGATAATTTGACATTTGTGAATGATATAATATTTAGTTCCCAATGTGTGCGTTCATATCCTCTCACTGTTTGGCGTATTTTGCTTACACTTTCATAGCTTATTGTATAGATGTTTGCTATGGAAGGAATGTTAACCAGTGTTTGCGCTTTGTCTGTATGTCAACAATAGAATATTAAACGGTTTTGAATGTGTCCAAACATGTGGTGAGCAGGCAAGAGAGTCTATAACACATTAAACAAAATGGGACCAGGTGACATTATAATCACAAAGGCAACCATGAACTATGTATTTCGAGGTCCATATACAATGTGGCCCATCATTGCTGGTTACTGTTATCATATAAGGCCCGACATTGGGTTTTCTATTTTTTGTATTGCGACAAACATTGTCTTCGTGTATCAACCATTTTACAATCAACACTTTTAACATTAAACAAATCTACAAACAATGTTTAACTCTCAAAGTAAGTACTCATCTAGAATATCAATACCGTTTAACATTATTGTATATTATGTATACGTGTATTTTGTTTGTTTAAAATAAGTTACTATGAGCCGCGTAATGTTAATTTGGTGTGTATGATAGAATTGCAATACTGCTGGAGTTTCACTTCTTTATATTGGTATTATGCCTTTTTCGGCCGGGGTAGCTCCATACCTGCCCGCGCATTCAAACAGACTGGTAAAGAGTTACGCTGTCTGCTAATGAGACCACGAAAACGTGCATGGCTTTAAAGCAGACATGGTATCCCTCGACCAGACTGCGCTGGTCGCATATTGCATAATACTCATTGTCACATGACGAGAGTGAAATATTATTTCTATTTTAAGTTTCAGTAATTGATAATGTCATTAACCAGTGATGATAGTTCTCAATGCCTTAAGTTGGGAAAAGGTTCATCTTTCAACATTCATCACTACTTGATCACTGTTGGAATATCGGCCTTTAAGTCAAGAAAATATAGTAAAGCCTTGTTTGGCGACTTGGTTCAATTCTAAAACTTAAATAAATGCATATGTTTTTAAATTCCTATTTTCAAACTTAAAAGCAATTGATCGACAATAATCGTTTTAAATATTAGAGCGTTTACTCGCGTGGTAATTTAAATAAGGCTACGAAATGTCTGCGGAAAATCGATCGTTTATCTAGGCTGATGTATCTGTTGGGAATGGACCTGTGTTAAAATAAATAAATAGCGATATTGAAAACCCTGGAATGCCGTAGGAACTCAAACAAAAGTACACATTAATTAACAAATAAATATTTACTAAAGCACAACGGAGATTTCCAACTTTAAATAACGTAATGAGCAATAAAATGCCTTCGGAAAGTGCAACGCAGCTGTTTGTTAAAGAGGCGTTTACGTCGTTCGTCAATATTTTGCACTCGAACATAATGACCGATCCATAATACTCCTAATTGCCGCTGTCGAATTGTACGGCCCTAGACTGGTGATAGAGATAGAAAACAACTTTCTGTTAGGTAAACTATCGCAAACTAAGGACTGCTTAAAAAAATACAAAATTGAAATGATCATATAATTTTGTGACATGTGTGTGTATGTTGAGATCATTGCGAGAACATGAACAGGTTATGAAAATCAACGAGAGGAATGTTAAAAAGTACATACCGAAAACACATGCTCTAAACTACATACATATAATTTTAAGAAGAATACCAACACAATAAGAAATACTTTTCGAACATATTGTTCATTTAAGATTTTAGGGTATGTTATAACAAGATAATTACGAATTTAATTATCATACATAACATCTGAATTGGTCCCTATATTAATGCTAAAATGTGTTTGTATATCTCGAATTTAGTGACATCGTAACAGTATTATTGTATTGGGTAATTCTTAAATCCTATCTAACAGATTTTAGTTGTTTATGGACACGTATTTTCAATACAGAATACTAGGTGTTCGTAGGTTTAGCCGGGTTAGGTCTTTACCATGTAATGTACCATGCTATGTTTCACTTCATGTACCCGTATAGTCCAAACGCGCAGTTCATTACCTGACAACCGTTCAAACATGGAAGACCGAAAAACGGTATTACATTGATTTTTATTATTATTGTCTATATGTATAGTTGTTCTTGTTATATATGTTGACATTGATCGCATAGGTATATGTTCCAACGACTATGATGTTATATTGAGCAGCAAAAGGCCAAACATTTAGTTACAATATTATTGCACAATCTTTATACCACTTAGAGCCCTTTGGTTTTATATGATTTCACTATTTTTAAGCTGACATTGACTGCTTTATATTGTTCTCACTGCATATGAACACATATGACGTTGAAACCAACAGATTGCGACACTTTATAAAAAGCTAATTATTAATGGATGATCATCGAACGCATGGCCTTCCTTTAATGGATAAAATCCTGGCCGAAACATAAAACATGATATATAAACACCTAACTTACTAATATTTTATATTAATTATCTACATATGTGCTTTTAGACCAAAACTGTAAATTATACAATTATGTTTGTATTGTCATTAAAATACTATAGCGTAACTGTCTTATGAAAAATAGGATCCTAGTCTTTAACGGCCCAAGTTGTAACAGAAGCTTTCTCCGTCACCACATTGTAAAATCTTTTTCAAAATTAATATTTTAAAAAGTATTATTGTACGTAATGCCAAGTAACGGATAAAAAATAAATACCACCCATACAAAACACTGGATTTCTTTATTCCAATCGGTTAAAATCCTATGTCATAAAAAGACTATAAAAAAAAAACACACAAAAAAACAATGTAAGAAATTATTCATTGACAATCAATTTATTTTGCATGTTATATGTTTTTATCTTTTTCAGAGCGTATTTATCCATGTGTTGAACTTAATTCAATATTTGTCCGCAAGTCACGGATCACTTCAGAATATGGACAACGTTTAGGTTTAAACATTAATATTGCATTTTGATATCGGTATACTTTTTTCACGGTGATGTTCATTTGTGTCGTGTTCTGAGAAAACTGGGCAAAATGCTTGGTCGTAAATTGTCATCCCAGATTAGCCTGTGCAGTCCGCACAGGCTAATCAGGGACGACAATTTCCGCTTTTATGGAATTTTTGGTTTAAATGATGTCCCTTCTTAGCGAAAATCTAGTTTAGGCGGAAAGTGCCGTCCCGGATTAGCCTGTGCGGACTAATCTGGGATGACACTTTACGCACAAGCATTTTGCCCAGTTTTCTCAGAACACGCCACATTTAACGAATGAAGATTTCCACTAACGTACCAGGTGTTTATGTTAATGTGTTTAAACACGCTGGGACGCGTAAACATATCGCATTGTTTTCAGGTACATTTAAAAAAAAAATCCAACAATAAAACGTGCCTGTAAATTGACTGTAAATTGACATATATAGTACATCTACAACAGGACATCATAGCTCTAAACTGCTTGACGTTGATACTCAAAATAAATATATAGACATGATGATTAACCTGAAAAAAACCTTGTACAATATACCTCTTTTTCCGCCAGTTTTAACTGCGTTAGGGTTTTTGATCTGCGTTAAGTTTATCCGGGTTCATGCAGTATATTTGTAGCGTGTATGATCCACCTGTGGTTCATATAACTTATATTGAAATCGTGTTTTATGCATTTCCAGTTATCTTAATGTAAGAATGAAACATAAACAATGCGTTATTTATCTTGTTTCATCTTACAATCTGAATACGTCTTGAAGTAATCCGCTTCGTGTTGTTTGGATTAACCCATTTAGAATATTTCTTACAGAAATTCCTTTAAGCAAACAGCGCAGACCTTGTACCTCGGTTTTACTAATGATCCAGTGTTTCACTGTTTAACTTATCTACCAGAATAATGATAATTACTAATTTTCTTCATCTAGTGTTGGTCGTTGCTTAGCGAGCACAAAATGTCGCAGCAACATAACAACCATAAAAAAAAAGTAAAATTCCGTTAGTATTAGAAGGAGAGATATAGAATGTTATCATCATGACGAGGGTATTAATATATGGAAACTACCCAGCAATCAGACAAACGACAAATCCCACGTCATACAGTAGTACAGAGTAATACAACTGGGGTTCCCGTTTTGGAACGGTCAGTTTCAAAACTTAGGTCTGTAGTGGTTGTATTGACGCAAAAGCTCAATTCTTACCCAGAGTAAATAAATGCAATCGAAAGCAACGGAAACAGACAAAAGCACCGACAAAAGACGGCCATCGATTCTTTCTAAAGTCAATATAAAAATAATCATGATACATATTGGTATAAGTAAAAGATAAGCGTGAATGGCTATCGATGGCTTTAAAATATAAAAATGTACTAGTTCCCAAATCAACGAATGAAGATCGAACTCATCAAGAATTTAAACTCAATAAGAGTTCCGGAATGAGAACGGAATATATGTCCTTGTTCACATACAAACCAAGTAAAACTTTAGCTTTAACAACACGAGTGAAATCTTATTATAGTATGAAGTGAGTCCCTATATTTATGCTGAGTGACCACTTGCTAAACATCCCGTACATAAGCACTAGATACAGTGCCAAACTTAAGCGACAAACACACACACACACGTGAATAAATCTGAGGTGGCCGCCTTAGAACGAAAATAACAAAGCTTTGGTTCCTGTAACCGGCTTTATTGAGCTAAAATCTCACACTTGGCCCGAAGTTCTTTCAATAAACATTTAATTAAATAAACATTATAGCATCACACTAAAAATAAAACAACTGTAACAAAATATACTACATTTCAAATTACCATTGTATTTCTCATTTGTTTTATGCGACGATGTTAACAGAAATTTTCGAAAAGGTAAATATATTATAGTTCGTGCAGAGCATAAACTTATTTTCTTCAGGGCTGTCCGGTTATCGCAGTGGTTAGAACACGCGCTACTCAGCTAGGCGACCCGGTTTCAACCCCCATTCCCGGAAGCATGTGAGTTTGGCTAGTGTCACCGTGAACATCTTTCAGTAACAACTAAATAGCTGGATATTGCAGCTATATTTCAAAATTCGTCGCAACGTTCGTGAGTTTAGTAAGATAATTATATAGAAGCAATAGGACACACTCCAAATCCTTACAGAATGTAGTCTCAGGTGCCGAAAGATCTGACATCAGCACAACAGGGCCGCATGTTCGATCTCCTAATCAACCATAACCTACTAACTCATCTTAACCCATTTATGCCTAGTGGACTCTCCCATCCTTCAAAATTGGATCAATTTATTTCCAAAACTAGGGATGTCTAGTATATTTATTTTACTATTTAGAATATTTCTTAAAGAAATTCCTTTAAGCAAACAGCGAAGACCCTGATGAGACGCCGCATCATGCGGCGTCTCATCTGGGTCTACGCTGTTTGCCAAGGCCTTTTTTCTAGACGCTAGGCATAAATGGGTTAAGCTCGGGCAGTAAAACCGAGGTACAGTGTACTATATGCTTCATATCGGGCATATATTGATCTTATCTCTGCCACGCTTAGTAGTAAACAACTGTGCATATCCGTGTAATTCTAAGTTACAAATCAATAAAAACATTTGTGTCTTAAGTGAGGTCAGATAAGTGACCTTGGTATTTCATTAAAAATGAAGGAGTCGTGATCAACAGATCCGCGAAGTTATTTTTAAAACCTGAACCGAACTGATTGAAAACATGGATAAACGCGTACGTGATATGATTGTCGAAACTCATTCAATATGAAGGATCGGCGATCGAGAGATCCGCGAATAAAGCTTGCAAACTTGACCTGGACTGATCAAAACACTGATTGTCTCGTATGTGGGCGAATGTATATTATAATTACCAGGATGTTTTCCCGTATGTCCATCGTAACCGAATTTTGTTTGATTTTGCCACTAGGGTTTGACCTTTTCATCAGATTTGGGAAAATGCGTGTATCCGATCAGCCACCAAGTTCTGTTTTCTCGACATTTATGGCTGATAAAACTTTCCATTCGTCTCTAAACGGTGCTGGAGAACGTTATCCTTGACCTGGTTATATGACCGTTGACGCATCAGTTGTATGCTTTACTGATCAGTCCCGGTTCAATCGGGAGGTGCACAGAGCGGAGAGGGGGGACTCGTTTCTTCGAGTGCATTTGCAAGGGAATTTAAGACTATTGAACTTATTTGATGCTGTTTAACTGAACTATTCGTGTGGCTAAAGAAAGACATACAAGAACAAGCTTTGTTATTAGGCCTTCAACAATCTTATCGCGGCTTCTCCCTGCATTGCATGTCGATGATCTGATTGTAAAATACTAGGCGTTGCAATGTCTCTTAAGCTTTTTGATATGGACGAAATGAAGTTGATGTTCGTTTTTGGTTCATTTCATCGCGCCTTAGAAAATGACGGTTCTGGTGCTCTGGTCTGAATATTGCAATTGAGTAGTTCCGAAGTAATTAAATTGAACCGGGTGCTCTTTTATTACTATTCAATTTGAATAATGATGCCATGTGGTTAAATTGTATGTACCCTTACATGTTAAATGAATGCTTCTTAGCCATGTGTGAGGTTTGGAGCTCTTTAAAATCGGTTTAAGCCAACGAAGTGTTGTTTTTTTTGCATAGACCGTTCCAAGCCAATGACCCCAGATTAATTCATTTTCCACGTTCTCGTCGTATAATGTTTTCCGTGTTCTTAATTGTGTAAGTGTGAGGGTTGGAGCTCAATAAAACCTTCCTCCCCCCCCCCCCGCCCCTCAGCGCTTTTGCATTGACCGTTCAAAGGCGGATACCGTAAATGTGTTCATGTTTAAACGGTTTGTTATGACCATGTGTACCTTGTGTCGTGCATCTGTATCGTGTCTCGTTGTTTTTTCTAATTGTTTCCTTACCATAAATAAAGGACCGCAATGTACAATAACGATTTTCTCTCCTGCTGATGCAGCGAAAGTTTACTTTATGCATGTTTTAAACCCCGATGCTATGCTATGAATTGATCATTCAAAGGTGTTCAACCCACTTGTTGCACTGATTTTACAAATATTCTTCAGTCGGTTTAAGGATTTGATAACGTTGTTTGGTTTTAGTTTCAATAAATGTAACAAATTCTGCTTTGATTTTAATCAGAACGCTATATCATACTATTTAATACTATAGCGTCCTGTTTGGTAAAATCAAGTTTGCACTGAAAGATAAAGGTAAAGGTTACTTAAGAAATAATTCGTGAACGTTATAGCTTGTTTTCGAATAACCCACGGCCGGAAGTTTGGATGCGTAGGGATTAAATCACGAGTGCGAAGCACGAGTGATTTGAAACCACGCATCTCAACTTCCGGCCGTTGGTTATTCGACAACAAACTAAACACGAATTGTTTCGATTCTTACACGGTTTTTACTAAAGATTTATACAATGTATCTTGTTTTTCTTGTGTAATATTTTATGTGAGGGAATTTAAGAATAACTTTCGGCTGTTCTGTCGATCAGATCTCCGCCCTTAACAACAGCCAAACTGGATGGAAAAAAACGTGCCATTTCTCCCGTTTGCTTAAATAAGAACAACAACAACTTGTGTAAACTTAAATGTTTACATTGTACAGTTTTAATGAACATAAATTTACGCATTTGTTTTCACAGCGTAGTATTTTGTAACGTGACTATCATTCATAAAATACCGGATTGTTACGCTGGTGGAAAATGTATCGGCATGTTTTGTTTAGTTACAGCGCGTGCTTTCAGTGTATAAGCTCCGCCAATAAGTATTGCAGAATAACCCATAGACGATTTTCTTCTTTGTTAATATGAAAGTTGGCACGTGCCGTGTTAGAATTATGATCAGTCTGTATTTCATGTAAACATCTTTATTATTATTTCCGAAAAAAGGTCACACTTATTGAAGTCTCCAGGATCAAAACATATTTAGATCCGTGTAAAAATCCAACTGTGATTTTTATCGTCTTCCTATAAAAACAATAGGAAAGGAACAAAAGGAATAGGAAACACTTTCGTAAGTATTTCGTTATCATAAGCTAGCATGTTTGAGTATGTACTTTATTTAAGTTGCAAAAAAACAGTACCGAGGCCAGGCAAAGATATAGATACAACTAAGTGCAAGAGTACTTGCTAAGAGTCTAACAGATACGATGTATTCGTATGAATTAGGTCATTGTTATTATGAGATTGCAATAATTAAGTGTTTTATTTGCAAAAAAAATCCAAATATAGTACTTACATCCGCACAAATAAACAACCCTTTTATGCCGAGTGGACTCTCCCACCCTTCTAAATTGGATCAATTTATTTCCAAAATTAGCGATGTCTATTATATTTATTTCTATACTTAGAATATTTCTTACAGAAATTCCTTTAAGCAAACAGCGCAGACCCTGATGAGACGCCGCATCATGCGGCGTCTCATCTGGGTCTACGCTGTTTGCCAAGGCCTTTTTTCTAGACGCTAGGCATAAATGGGTTATTAATGCAGTGAAAAGAAAATATAATACAACTCCAGAAACCTTATCAAGAGCTAGTATTTTTTATTTGAAGAAATTTGCTCAAAGATTTTCGCATTAACACAAAGGTTACATGTTTTTCTAAAAGCTCTTTAATGTTATAAGTTTTTAAATATCATTATACTATTAAGAAAAAGACTTAAATATTATGCTTTGACCGGGATTCGAATCAGGGACATTTAATGTCAAAATATTACGGGCTACCACTGGTTTATCTAAAAGATACACAATTCTCTATTGATGATATCTCTGGTTTGATTCATGTTTATCTATACACAGAACGCTTTAAAATATTTAAAATATATGTTTTTGTCATCCGTGCTATTTTTAATATAATGCATACATTATTTTCTTCTTCAATGACGTTTTTTTGTAAAAAGGTAATTTCGCAAATCTGTGAACAAAGCAAATACAAACAACACATTAGTAACTGATGCAACGTTATATAGTGTCTGATCTATAAAAATAAAACGTGTTCTTCAATTTAAATTAAAAAAAAAATAGTTTCCTTATTACAATTCAAAGCATACATAATTGATGAATTGTAGTCTATACTATTAATATTTTTATACAGTAATTATTAAATATCGTTGCTATTTATAATCGCAGAGTATAACGACGTCTAATCCGATGACATTACTATACGTGCATATTTAACTTAAATCCATAGTATTCATCAAATATTTGTACACATACCAAAAATATCTCCACTCTGCATAGATAACTTGTATATTCGTAGGTTATCTATAAGCAGTCAAATTGACAAATTTACAAGTGTTCTGGTTTGCCAAATGCCAAAGTTTTTTTAAAACGAAAATAACAAAAGAAATTTAATTATAACGGTACATTATTGTGGTATATAACTTATATTTTACAATTATTGCCATTCGACAGATATGCTTCACGTTTGAGATGTGATCCTGTCTTCTTCGTTTTGCATAAATACGCACACAGGCATAACACTTATTACATATGATTCATGTTTTGCAGCAAAACAATATAACGGAGGTGCATTTTAGAGAAATGTTGTGTCAAGCTCCAGACAGTGAAACGGTCCCTTTAGGGTTCACAGATTGAAACAAATGACAATTTTCCATTGGTTTGACATATTCAAACTACAAGAGCAGTCCCAAGAGCTATGGATGCGGACCCATTATGCACATTCTTGTTCGTTGAATTATTTGTTATCCTTATTTGAAACTAAGAACGTTTTGTAAGCGTTCCAAACTGACACGATTGCACAATTTGGAGTGTTACGTTAAATTGTATGTACGTCACTTATCGATTGGATGTTCGGGTGGTAATAAATCGATAGTACATTCAATGCACTTCGGTAGAAATGTGGTAATATGCATATACATCCGTGCTATGCAATCGGGCGTTTACACTTTGTATTCATTCTTCTTTCGGAGATGCTTTTTGATGACCTAACACTTTTACAATACGACATAACGTTCTAAAATCTTGTGAACGAGAAAGAATTTATCTTATACTAGTATTTATTTAATCTATCGTGCCACTGAAAGTTGAAAAGCTAGTTCTCTGGTGTCAGTATATTAACCATTGGGTAACTAAAGTGATATTTAATTCAATTACGAGAATATTATCAATGTCATTTTTCTTTATATTGTAATAGCTATTATATGAGGTAAATGTGTGTTTTGTGATAATTTCTGGGCTAAATGTGAGGTTACGAACGCCATTAACCGGTCAGGAAAGCCATTTACCCCCAAGGTTTTGCATTGATCGTACCAAGATTGTGACCAAAGCTTTTATTGTTGTTATGTCTGATGTTGTGTTGAAGTATTTTCCTGTAATATATAGGCGATTAATCAAGTGTTTTAAATAAAGACTACCGGAGTTAACAAATGTGTCTCCTAACAATATCTCTTAACTTTCATTATCTTATATTCAACTCCATAATTATGATTTCTTTATCCAAATGACCATTAAACTCAATTTAAGCGTTAATGTTAAATAAACTAATACCAACATTCATGAACAAGTCATTTTAATTACGATAAAAATGCGCATTTGTTGTCACGCAGCGTGGCTCGGAATAAAAATACTAGGGATGGGAAGTTGGGAACCAATATCCGAATATTCGAATATCGGCCGAATATTCGATTCGAAAATTCATATTCAAATATTCGATTTTCAGTAAAAGAAACTTAAAAAAAGTTACAAGTGCAAAGACGCAGTTTTGGTTTAGTGCAGGCGACTTTAGTGTTTAAGTCATTGTTTGGAAATCAGCTGCCATCAATTAACGAGATGATGACTGGCAAACGGGAAGGTATAATTAAAGGGGAAGTTGATATTGACATATCTAATAATAACGTATACTTTACGGCGTGGTATTTAACAAGCACTTGTTATTTTTTGTAGAAACAATTTACGATATACACATTGCATACCCGTATCCGATCGCCAATGCAATATTTTAGAGTGTCTCAAAATTATTAACACATGTATTCGTTCCAAAACCTAAAAAAAATGATTGTTCTTGAAAGCAATACAGGTAAGTAGATATACATACTAACGTAAACGTGACATTTCAGCATATTGATAATACAGTCAAACATAAGAAAAATAGTCTTTCATCCTTGTTTAATTTAACTTTTGAGATTAAAACAGTTTTGTACATAATGTGTGTTTCCCCTAAATTGTGATTTCTTCTAACGAGCACGGGTAATTTAATCACAGCTCTGTTTCCCCTTCTTTCGACGTCAACAATACTCAGAGAAAACCGGACTCAATGCTTGTGAGTAAAGTATCGTCCCAGATTAGCATGTGTAATCCGCACAGGCTAAACAGGGACGACACGTTGTTTAAGCTAAAGAATAATCTTGGACGACATTTTACGCAAATGCTTTTAACCCGGTTTTCATAGAGCGCGCCACATTAGTGTATTAAATGTCACTACTAAAACGCGGTTAAAGAAACTTTCTCAACATTATCGTGTGTTATGTCATAAAAATAAATAACATGTTATATTTGGAATAATTTCAAATAATTGTAATAACACGAAACCACATTTGCATGTCCAGTGGTTCGATCATGGGACCACTGAAAGTATAAGGAACGGTACAAAACTGTTTATAGTGTACAAATTGAAATTTCCTCTTACTGTATTGTTTGATGATATATATTTTTATTTATTTTAAGAAAACTAATAATTTTAAGCCGAATTTCCTTCGGGATCTTTTTTTTAATATTTCTAACAGTTGTAATTTTTATTTATTTTAAGAAAATATATCATTTTAAATCGAATTTCCTTAAGAATCTGTTTTTATATTTCTAACAGATGTGAAAGATTCTTATGATGTATATAATTGTTGAACATTTTTAGAATTTTATGAACCATCGTCTCTCGTTACTCTTTTAGAGTGGTTTTGTACATATATATATAATGATTTTGTACTGCCTTACTGTGTTTTATGTACAAATGTGAGACGTTAATAAACTATTCTGTCTGTCTGTCTGTCACTACCATAACCACCAATCAGGCTATTGAAGTAATAGTGTAGTTGAAAAACTATGTCGGGAATACAGATTATCGGTGAAAAGCGTTACAAATGCTTTATTTTTTTTCCGATTTTGCTTGATGATTATAAATAAAACATATATATTTAACATTTGTCCTAGTCAGGATTGTTATTTTGCTTGTTTGAATAAAAAGCATACACTATTTTAACCCTTTGCATGCTGGGAAATTTATCGTCTGCTAAAATGTCGTCTGCTGAATTTCTAAAATTAGCATTTTCTTCGATTTTTTTTCAAAGACCACTATCAGAATAGCAAACAGTTTGGATCCTGATGAGACGCCACGTTCTGTGGCGTCTCATCAGGATCCAAACTGTTTGCAAAGACCTTTAAAATCCGGTTCCAGCGCTCAAAGGGTTAATAAATCTATGACACGTTTGTTGATTTAAATTGTCATTTCCTCAAACGTTAAACAAGTCCTTTTAATAACAATTGAATCATACGATGAGCATGTTATCTTCTCTTACACCTCTTAGTCAATTGACCTATAATGTTTATCTCTTCCTGAATGTAACATGGTCATGCGTATATTGATACTACAGAATACTTAACGTAACATAAATTGAAGTGTTTAAACATGTGAAACACGGATAAGAATATTTAATCCAAAATCCACTTGCTATGCGTAAAAATTGCAAATGCAAATAAAAGGAAAGCACAGCGGTAGAATGTATTGAGCCGTGTTTCTCTTCCAAACTCCCGTTTTGATACAACATAATACTTAAAGGTATAGAAATTGAATTGTTTAAACATACGCAACACGGATATGAATATTAAATATTAAAATCCACTTGCTATGCATACAAATTGCAAAAAGCAAATAAAGGGAAAGCACAGCGGTAGAATGTATTGAGCCGTGTTTCTCTTCCAATCTCCCGCTAGACCGAGCCATATCGGTATATATAGGAAATCGAAGTCTAGAGCCAGTACTGTAGCGCTCATTTGCGCTGCAACCCGCTCTCTGTGTGGTAATAATCGCGGCTACAATATGTGCGCCGATCACTATTCGCTCGGAAAACTATGTCTCTGCCGCATTGTTCACGGTGGCTGTTAGATTAGTTAGTGGTGCTCGTTAGTACTCGAGCCATACCGATCAGACATGGAATAACACGAACTATTGACGACTACATAAAAGAAGCTTTGTGTGTTCTTTTTTTTTCTTTTAAGGATTTTCATTTTGCGAATTATTATTCGTTTTTACCTAATATAACATTATGCAATTTAGTGTTTAAACTAAGGATATGAAACTTCTGTATACGCATTGTATGTGTACTTATATGATTTCCAGACAGAAAACCACATATATAGGTGATCGCGTTGCGGAAGGACTGGAAATACGTGATTCCTTAATATTATTGTTTCAAAATAGAATGGATTTTGAGAGATGATATCAGGTAGGAAGCAATTAAATATGTTTAGTACGGAAATATCTTTTTTTTATGAAAAATTAAAAATGAACCATTTTAATTAGCACTTGGATTGTTTTACCAAAATTGATGACTTATAACTGCCTAATGTTAGTTCAAATAATCATTCGTGAATACATGCGATGGGAATAATGAATAACTTGAAAACATGTTTTTTGATACCAAATTAACATTTGTGTTTAGTAATGATCCATTGGTAGTTGCGGACTAAAACGCTTCACCGTTTTAAATAAATCTATTCCAAAATAAACATGCATTCGACATGTCACAGACTTTTGTCTGTATTAATATTTTCGCAATAAAAAACCGCTACAATAAGTTTTCAATTTTTAAGAAACTTATACACGCAATTAAAATTGTATAATCAAGCGTTTTAAATACAGTTACTAACAATATGGTATTATAATAAATGTATATTTAAGAAATTTTAAATACCGCTTTTTTTTTTAAACTCTCTGAGTGAAATCATGTTATAAACAAAATTTGGTATTTATCATCGTATCTAAATGAATGATCCGAAATGAAAAGGTTGAACGTAGGACATATACGAACTTTTAGAATCAAAACATCAAAGTAATATATGGTTTATTCAAGATCAAAGTAATAAACCTAAAGTACATTAAATCGGATGTATGATAACTCGAACACAAAACAAAAATAAGGTAACATTCTGAGGCTGATTAACAGAGGGAAAGCATAGTTCTTACCGAATGGAAGCAATTGTAACTGGTGAAATATGTGTCGTGTTCTGAGAAAACTGGGCATAATGAATGTGCGTAAAGTGTCGTCCCAGATTAGCCTGTGCAATCCGCAGAGGCTAATAAGGGACGACAATTTCCGCTTTTATGGAATGTTCCGTTTAAATGATATCTCTTCTTAGAGAAAATCCAGTTTAGGCGGAAAGTGTCGTCGCGTATTAGCCTGTGCGGACTGCACAGGCCTATCTGGGATGACACTTTACGCACATGCATTTTGCCCAGTTTTCTCAGAACGCGACTCATATCTTCATCAACTTGCCAATTCAAATACAAGAAGAGTATTAGCGAATCTTATAAAAGCAGATAGGGATATCATACAACCAACCGTTAATCATATATTAATACGAATATCAGATATAGTTTTTCAATGTTGCTCGAATTCCAATAAAAGGAAATTATATTAATCACACATATATTCATTTAAATGTGTACGCACAGTCAATGATACACTTATGTTAATATAATTAAATAATTATCGACGTCCCTCGTTTACGTCCCTCCTTTAATTATTTTGATATTATATTTAAAAAAATAATTTTCAACTAGATATGTATGACCTTAAGTTAATGAGTAAATATCGCCATCCTTATACGGTACAATTAAGGCAACAGACGTCATTCGCGTCTTCTAAACATCTTAGACCCTAGAATCTGCTGCGTATATCAATGATTAATCAGCTCTGCACTGATGAAAAGATATAAAATAGAAATAAAATGGTCGTTTAGATCCATTTTAACTCGGAATATGTCTTTCGTTTCTTTTTCCTATGCAAAATGAAGAGAGAAATAACAGAATTAACACCAGACACTGGTACTTTAGACATTTCAATATGTCTTTCGTGTATTTTTCATATGCAAATTGAAGAGAGGGAAAATAACAGAATTAGCACCCGACTCTGGTACTTTAGACATTTCAATGTGATTTTCGTTAACTTAATTAACATTTTAAATGTGAAACTGGCTAACACATTTCCTTTGCGAGAACAATACTATTTAGTTATAAATAACAATTAGTGTCATATGGTTTCCTTCACACAACAAAATTGAATCGCACTCTGTGAAAAGGGGTTGAATGCATGTGCATAACGTGTGTCCCAGATAAGCCTGTGAAGTCCGCACAGGCTCATCGGGGACAACAATTTCCGCTGTTATTGTATATTTCATTTGAAGGAAGACTCTTCTTGACGAAAATCTAGTTAACGACGACAATTTACGGACATGCATTAAACCACCTTTTCACAGAGCGAGGCTCAATTACTCCTAATTTTCCGTACACGTATGCTAATCAATGCTACACGTTGTTAACTTGCATAAAATCGTATGAACATGACGACGTCTTTAAAAATAAAAAATAAACAACGATTGTTCAGTCCAAGACGAAATCGTTTCTTTTATTGGTAATATTAACACACAGACAACCAAGTTTTAATTAAACAATCGCCATGTAAGCATTTTCAAACTCATATCGAATTAAATTCTGAAACGTGTTTTAAACAATTCTGAAACGTGTTTTAAACAATCGTCATTTAAGCACTAATACACTCAAGCGACTATTATATCATGGACAAACGACATATGAAAACTTCAACGGAGGACTGAATCTGATATGTTTCCATTTTTCGAAACATAAAACACAGTAGCTTGGTCATAATGGATAGCTTTTGTTCGTGTTGATGAAACCTGAAACCTGACTAATACAACACATGCTAATGGATATAAATTGTATATTTGATCATGGCGTTGAACAAAGAACACAAAGCATGACATTGTGGTCGATAATAACCACCGTTATTCAATACGAAACTGATTGTTTATCTTAATTCCTCAATGTAATATAATAATATATTACAATATAATATAATTAAAATATAATAATAATAATGATATAATATATTTTTTATAATTGTACAAATACAATGAATAATACAAATTAAATGAAAATATAAATTGTATTGTGAAAGACAATCTCCTTAAACAACAAACCATTGAAGTTAATATGCTTTTATTTAAAAAGGAATATTCATATAATGTTGCATTATGATGTTGCTGTTGTTGTTTTTTACTAACATTTAAGAAATTGAAATCTAAAAAAAAAGTATTTCACCAAGTTTTAGACTCATGATAAGTAGCTTTTATCAGCTTTAAATATATCAGTATATAATCCGGCGCAAACATAACATAAAAGACACGGGTTTGAATGTATTCATGCATTTGCGTGTACTAATACTTTTGCAATTTATTTTGTTTTACAATTGCACTGTATATTTAAAAATTAACAATACTGCCATTACATTTTATAAAACGTTTAAATATACATGTATCCGATATATTGCAATGTTCTTGCATGTTCGTTACAACTAATAAAAGGTGTTTACGAAAAATAACAACCAGCAAATATCAGTGCTAGCCTTTTAGTTAATAATAAATAACCATAAGCCGTTACCATGATTGGAGTAGTCTTATTATAAACATAACTTATCCATAATTGATGGTTCAATTTTATTTACGAAGTTTAAACATTCTAGTCAAGAATAATATGCGAAAATAAACAGAAACTAGCGTTAAACAATCCATTTAATATAGAACATTTACACAACGTCGCCCTAATATCATGTAGGAAGTAAAAATCACCAAGTGGGCAACATGTTATGTCAGGAAACGTAACATTCCAGTCGCTAGTGAATACGCATTATTAAATTGTGTGATGTTTAAGTGCTAACAGCATTTGGTGTCTTGGTTTATTGAGCAAACGCCGTTGAAAATGTCTGGTATAACAAAATTAACAAATGCAGAAGATGCCAATAGCTTTGGTTTTTAAATAGCGAGTGAATTAAACAAAATGCTAAAATAAGTCTATGTTCATTTAAAGTCTTTGAACTTTCGGCCAATATATCCTCTGAATTCCTTAAATATGATTTTTATTATTGCGTATACAAAGCCGGTTCGTTATTGCGGGCGAATGAACACGAGTCGAACCTTAGTCCCTACCAGTTTGAAAGAAAAAGGCGAGTAGATCGGAAGGTGTGAAAATTCGCGATTCATATTCGTTCTCTCTAATAACACCGTCATTGAATCGAAGTGAGGTGCGAAAACGTGTTTAAACGCACACAATTCGATAAATAAAGGGTGTTTAACGTTTTAAAAAGCGTGGCATTTCTCCGTTAACGCTCGTTTTCTCATGACGCGAATATTAATAGAAATGTAAATATACAAACGCGTCAATGGCGTTCTAGCTTGTGCCACTAACATACTTTTCCTGCTTTCAATATGATTGTATTCCCTAAGCGCTTATGCAGTAATATATTACCCGTCTTTATAAGTAGCGTTAATGAAACTTTTAACTGATGTTTTATGCGCGATCACAAGGGGGCGAAATCTGCATCCCATTTTCCAAGTGGGTAGATACTCAAAATAGCGGCCGTCCCGGAACCAGAAACCATTCATTGCTTATGATGGGTACTTACCGCAATGATGCCATAAAGTATCATAATCTATTAATTAGTTTCAAACACTTAACAAAATGACTTACGGGTATTTAGAGTATTGTTGTTTGTTGTTTTTTGTTTGTTTTGTTTTTTCTCCAAATATTGTTATTGTTTTCATGTAAAAGTATATCAACATTAACTGTGTGTCGAATAAACAAGGTCGATTAAAAATACATTAATAAAGCGAACAATAATAACAATTTCGGATAAATGACAATTGTACCTTCCTATTAAACAGGCATATAAGCTTAATTACTTTTTCATTGAATGTGATGTTTTGACGTTGCATAATGAAACACTTTTAATCGGTGCAAAAAAAAAGTATCAGTACTAAATAAGTTGTTCGCTTTTATATTTTTTTAAACGGCTACAATATTGCAATTTTCAAACGCTGTGTTACTTCAAAACATTAATATCAGCGAATGATAAATCATAAGTAATAAAGTAACGAATAGTACGCCGAAACTCTTAGGATGCGCTGTATAACCCTGTAACATGTTCGTATTCCGTAAATTGTATTGTCCGAAAGTCATTTATAACTCAATGAAAATCTCTTTGACTAAATGTTTTGCCTTAATTTTGTGAGAAGGTATGTTTAATGTGAAATGTAAAACATACTTCTATTAAATCAATATTTTGTTCCCCTGTAATTACTATCCATCTAATTATAAGTAAATGAATTACAAACAGCTGTTGTTCTAAAGAGTTTAGTGTTAGACAATGTATGTATGAATAGTTAATAAAATTGCAGTATATTAGATGTTTTAATTTCATTTGGGCTGATTAGTAATGAGTAATGATAGCGTTATGATAGAACAGTATAATAATACTGCTTTATGACCATCTGCTTGCATTTATCAAGGTGGAACATCGGAATTAAACCTCAGTTGAAACCACTTATTTCAACCAATGTATTGCCTTCAAAAAAAGCATAAATATGAATTATGTCTGCATTTCTGCATTAACACTTTAAAAGTCACATAAATGGATCTTCAGCTCTCAAAACAAATTCACATACATTACAACTTTGTGTTAATAGTCTATATAACCCACGCTCAACCATGTGTTTGGTTAGGGAATAAACTTTTATTTCATAGGACCCGCGTCATGCGAAAATGGGTATTTTGCCATATGCGACCAGCGTAGCTCCAACCCCGCCTGCTTAATCGCTCAATCTGGCCAGAAGCTACGCTTTCCGACACAAAGTCACGCAAGTTTTTATGGTATCATTAGCGGACAGGGTAGCTCCTGACAAGACTGTGAGTTGCGTAGGCAGAGCTGGAGCTCCTCTTCCAGCATATGGCATAAGACCCATTTTCGCATGACGCCAATAAAAGTGTATCAAAGTGTATTCTTTATAAATAATGAAAGGTATCGTTTTTTTTACTATTCGTTATAATGGTTATTCAATATGTGAATGTACCTGTATGGCAGGGAATTGTATCGTGATGCTAATTCCATTTGAAACATGAGATTAAATCATAGCATAATCTATCAATATTAAACGGATTAGAGTTCCAGAGCCTTGTTATAGCACAAATCGGACGCATAATTCAAGGATCGAATGAATTTTTAGTTCA
Organism: Dreissena rostriformis; assembly: GCA_007657795.1. Classification (NCBI taxonomy): domain Eukaryota; kingdom Metazoa; phylum Mollusca; class Bivalvia; order Myida; family Dreissenidae; genus Dreissena; species Dreissena rostriformis. The sequence goes on from VMBQ01000433.1 coordinate 65,446, forward strand.
CAAAAAACATACACTTTTAACGATTTATTATCAATATGGTCCAAAATAAAGGAAAGATTCATAGGAAATAACATGGAAATGAGCCGCGCTCTGGAGAAAATGGGCTTAATGCGTACATTTTGGTCTCATATAAGCCAGTGCAGTCTTCACAGGCTAACACGGGACGATAATTTCCGCTTTATGGATTTGTCGTTTGAAGGAAGTCTCTTCTGAACGGAAATCCACCTAAGGCTTACATTGTGGTCCCTGATTAGCCTGTGTGAACTGCACAGGCAAATGCGGGGTGATACTTTACTCAAATGCATTATTTACTTACTTACTAACTGCATAATTTAGGCGACTAAATTTCTTCAAATATTGTACCGTTAACGTGTTGTACGTTGTATGATAAGACAGACTCTAGATACTTATAAACAAAACCGTTCCGGAATCAGCCCCAGTCGTTTCAAAGCCACATACTTAGACAATTAAGCAAACAATTACCGTAAAGCCCCTATAACGCTCAAAATCAACGAATATTTCGTAAAATATTTCGTAAAATAAAGTTAAGACATAAACAATCAGTGTTCCTTATAGCAATAGCCAAAATTTCAACGCTAAAAGTTATTTTTTTTGTTGCACAATTTATTCCATTTTAATTTCCCGCAACGATATGTATTCATACGACACACGAACACTAAATTGGTACATTAACCGCAACGATATCTATTCATACGACATACGAACACTAAATTGGTGCATGAACATGTGTTGAATTATTGTACCACCAAAAATGAAAAGAGTATTTTGTATCTTGTTAAATTTATGTTACCAGAGCACATCTAGCGATGACATTTTGGGTATTGCTATAAGGAACACTGATTTGTTATGTGTTAACTTTATTTTACGAAATATTCGTTGATTTTTAGCGTTATATGGGCTTTAAACAACACATACTCTTATTGGGCGCAATTCTTGTTTTCATCCACTAATTGTATAACATAACACCAATTATAAACGTATACTGATCACAACTGGAATCTCCGTAGTGGAACTGGCAATGCAAGTATTGGGGATTTAACCCATTTATGCCTAGCGTCTAGAAAAAAAGGCATTGGCAAACAGCGTAGACCCTGATGCATGATGCGGCGTCTCATCAGGGTCTTCGCTGTTTGCTTAAAAAAAATATGTAAGAAATATTCTCAATAAATAAATAAATACACTAGACCTCCCTAATTTTGAAAATAAATTGATCCAATTTAGAAGGCTGGGAGAGTCCACTAGGCATAAGTGGTTTAAATTGGCTTGAATGCTAGCCGAACCTCTGATTCTGAGATGTTTATTGACAGACAAGTAACGAAAACGGAGAAATACTCATGTTTGCTTCTTACTTGATTTATTACTTGTTTGTGCAATTTAAAAGATAACTATGTTTGCTCTGCTCAGGTTTGAAACTGAAGGTGTGAGACTATAATTATTTTTTTAAACAGCTTTTATTCTAAGCCTTGTCTAGATAGACAATTTTAAAGTTAAAAAATAAATGATAAAATACAAACCGTATGGCATAAACATGTCATTCAATTCTGATTCGCTTGGTTTTAATGAGAGACCACACACGTGTCATACCATGCAGACCCCTTCCCTTCCAACTTCCTCCAAGCATGCTGAACATTATTCCGCATCAGGAATTGTAATTTGTTCGTATGATGAATGTCTACGGTCTGACACATGCTTTATGGGTTTTGATCGGAAAATATTGATGTTTCCATAAACACTGCCTTGTTTCTGGTGTCAATTCATTTCCTGACCAATTCTGCTTTACATCATAGCGTCACGGCGTGTCGGATATGTGATGTATTACATAAACACAGTCCGCTGCCAATCAGTTTGATGTGGCGCTTGTCTCAAGCCATATCATTTCTGACGATGCCAATTTAAACAAAGACAAAAAGGATAATCGTGATCCGCAAACACCATTTGTGCGTTAGACTGTTACTTTATATTCAAAGTCATACTCGTGGTTCTTGATTTATGCGTGGTAACAATGAACAAACAAGCGCCCAGCGACTCGATAATTTCCGTAACATTTGGATGACATTGGTATTGTTTCTAATGCATAAAATGACGCTTAATATAGTGCCGCTTAAGTTTTTCATGTTTTAATGTTTACACATCTCTGTGTGTGGTATTTATTCAAATGTAAAACCTTTAAACCGATAAGTGATCATTATTAAAAAGCCGATTAAACATGTAGTGCACCAAAGTGGTGGTACCAGTTAGCTTTACCATTTTTTTGTGTTCGTATGTGTTTCATGTAAGAACAGTTTTCAATATTAATAAAAACCTACATCATATACATGTAACTGTATCAACTTTTAGGATATTGTCAAATATTCTCTTCTACTTATATTTGGATTTTAAATTTACGTTTAACATGTTATGTACGTATATTAATCTGTCATTTAAGGCTAAAGTAGAACTCTTACATTTACAATTTTATCTGTTACAGCATAAGGTACAAACATAAATGCATAAAAAAAAACATTATTTTGAAAATTACACACCATTTGAAGTTACTTAAGTACGAAAAAAAAAACATGAAATATTCAACACAGTACTAATAGTTCTAGTCTGCCAAGTGTCAAAGAAACCATATGACTCCTGTAATGAGATATTAAGTTGCAGTCAACGTGCAAAAAGGGATCGATCGAGCGAAGTGCAATATGTGTCGTGTTCTGAGAAAACTTGGCATAATGCTTGTGCGTAAATTGTAATCCCAGTTAGCCTGTGTAGTCCGCACAGGCTAATCAGGGACGACAATTTCCGCTTTTATGGAATTTTTTGTTTAAATTATGTCTCTTATTAGCGAAAATCCAGTTTAGGCGGAAAGTGTCGTCCCTGATTAGCCTGTGCGGGCTGCACAGGCTAATCTGAGATGACACTTTACGCACATGCATTTTGTCCAGTTTTCTCAGAACACGACACATATTCCTCTGAACAAACTTTACTCGCGCTACAAATTTGATATTTGGGTGAACAATAGTTAAATGGTATTTATAATCACGTGGGTCAAAGACAATTACATGTAAAATTATATTACAATAAAACATAATTTTTATCAACAAAAAAACTTAAATATGGTTTAAAATCTATAAATCTAGCGCGCTTAAGGGTTCTCAAATACAACGATTGCCAGGCGAAGAACCGATTGTTTGAGTCCATAACTGCATGAAATAAAAATGTCTGGTTCCATGTCTTGATAATCAGATCTCGAACATTTACGATTTAACCCATTTATGCCTAGTGGACTCTCCCATCCTTCTAAATTGGATAAATTTATTTCCAAAATTAAGGATGTCTGGTATATTTATTTCTATATCTAGAATAGTTCTTACGGAAATTCCTTTAAGCAAACAGCGCAGACCCTGATGAGACGCATAATCATGCGGCGTCTCATCTGGGTCTACGCTGTTTGCCAAAGCCTTTTTTCTAGACGCTAGGCATTAATGGGTTAATTAATCGCGCTTCAAATTTAATATTTGTGTGAACAACAGTTGATTGTTATTTATAATCACATGGGTCAAAGACAATTTAACGTAAAATTATGTCACAATCAAAGCTTAATTTGAATCGAAAAAAAACCCCACTTACCAATGGTTTAAAATCTATAAATGAAGCGCGCTTTTGGGTTCTCGAATACAACGATTGCCAAGCGAAGAACCGATTGCTTGAGTCCATAACTGCATGAAATAACAATGTCTGGTTCCATGTCCAGATAATCAGATTTCGAACGCTTACGATTTAAATATCGTTTTATTCTTTTTTTTTTCGTTTAAAATAAATGACTAATTTGGGTTTACCCTCGAAAGATATTATATTCATGGACATTTGTGTCGCGTTCTGAGAAAACTGGACAAATTGGATGTGCGTAAAGTGTAATCCCAGATTAGCCTGTGCAGTCCGCACAGGCTAATCAGGGACGACACTTTCCGCCTAAACTGGATTTTCGCTAAGAAGAGAGATCCTTTAAATAAAACATTCCACAAAAGCGGAAATTGTCGTCCCTGATTAGCATGTGCGGACTGCACAGGCTAATCTGGGATGATAATTTACGCACAAGCATTATGCCTAGTTCTCTCAGAACACGACACAGTTGATCTTGAATATTTTCTTTAAATGGGACCAATGGGATTTATTAAAGAGGAATAATCTTAGGACTTCAGTGAAGCTACTGATGATGTAAAGTGTGTGCAATACGTGTGTGTGTATGATTTCTCTTTCGGGAATACTTGCGCACCGAGACGGGACAAATACATACTTAATAATTTATTGTTGCAGGTCATTAACTGGTTGGGTGATGTGTGAACATTCCCCAAATGACGTATACGTGCATACGTAAGTAACCCAATTATTTGAAACTTTGATACTTTCAAAGTGCAAGTTTGAATGTGAAATTGATTACCTGTATGACTTTCGTCAATGCATAATGTATACACTTGTCCACACATGTGTGTTAAATTTTTTCCAATCGCTTACCACATTTTACTTTTAGCATTTGACAATAAAATATTCATTAGTTATTGCACAAAATTGAATGTTACATTTTAATTTCCTGTGTACAACTCAGACGTTTTATATTCACTCAACGGAATTAATCATGCAGGAAGTGTGTGTAAGATATCATGAAGGGTGTATCGAAATTATCCACATTATTGTTTTACACTGATTGTAAGAAACAAAACGGTAAACAAATCTACATATTAATTCATTTTTTGCACCTAATGTGATACGAAAATAAAACTATGCGACTTTTAAAAAGCGGTTACCTTTAACAATCACTTTCGGTAAAGTGGTAAAGTGTCAAATAGTTATATAAGAAAGTCACCGTGCCGCCGTAATTAAATATATAGCCAAATTCGCGTTTTGTATTAAAATATCTCTTTATTAAAATGCACGTTTCAAAGCATAGACCGGTAGAACATTTATATTCCATTTATATGGAATATACGATTAAATAGGGATAATTTTTTAAAATAAAAATTCTCTTGTAAAAGACTTTTTAAATTGCGATACTGTTTTGCTTCCAAACCATTACTAATGCGATATGTCTATGGTTAACGGGCAAAACACTCTCTTGATATCTATCTTATAAAATTCGTACATTTAACTTTTCTAAGTCATTGTGCTCTACATATCGCTAATACAAAAACTGTGAATTGTACTCCCAATTAAATTCATAAACCATCAAATTGGGACTGAGTTTTATACTTTGACATTTAGCAAAGTATTTCCAAAAGTCGCACTCTGGTTTCACTTCCTAAAAATCACGAAAGCGACTTCTCTCACAATGTTCCTCACAAGCACGTATTGTGTAACTCTTTCAGTGCTTGAACCGAATTTTGAAGGCCACTGCAAACAGTTTGGATCCAGATGAGACGCCACAGAACGTGGCGTCTCATCAGGATCCAAACTATTTGCTATTCTGATAGTATTCTTTGAAAAAAAAATCAAAGAAAATGCTGATTTTAGAAATTCAGCAGTTGACATTTTAGCAGACGACAAATATCCCAGCATGCAAAGGGATAATCAGCGTCGTAGCCTGGAGCAGCATCGTATAATTTCCCGCATAAATGTCGATAAATTGCTCATATAAAGTACATGACTGCCGCGCAATTTAAAATGAATCACACTTTCAAGTGCTAACGAAATGAACCTAAACGTTTTCTCACTTCACGACAGGCAATCAATAAGTCAGTTCCTCTGTAATTCGCTGAACGATCAATGCGGCCTTAAATTCATCTTTATGAAACGTCTGGTTTATGCTGTTTTTCAATTATATTCCGGGATTTAGTACACAGAAATAAGTAAAAAGGGGATTTATAAGATCGAGTCCTGGACATGGCTAAACCCGGGGATAAATGATAACTTTTATTTATTGATATTGTTTGGGTTGATATTACAACGGTAGACACCAGATCATGGTAGCATTAACCAATCTATTAAAGCCCCTTAACTACTAAAAAAAACAACGAAAATTTTGTACAATATTTCGTAAAACAAAGTTTAACAATTAAAAAGCAATGTTCCTTATGGCAATTGCCGAAATTTCAACGCCATATGTGGTCTGGTAACATAGATGTTTGTAGATACAAAATTCTAGTTTTAATTTTTGTTTTGCATATTTAATTCCATTTTAATTTCCCGCAACGATATCTATTCATACGACACATAAACACTAACATGGTACCATTTATAGTGTTTGTGTGTCGTATAAATAGATATATTTGCGGGAAATTAAAATGGAATTAATTGTGTCACAAATAAACAAAAACGAGCATTTTGTATCTACACAAATCTATGTTACCAGAGCATATCTAACGCTGAAATTTTGGTTATTTCTAGAAAGAACACTGATTATTTATATGTTAACTTTATTTTACGAAATATATTACGAAATTGTCGTTGATTTTTGAGCATAATAGAGGCTTTAACAAAGACATTGAAAGGCAGATTAAACGCATGACATTACGAGCCGCGTGCGAATATGGACCTTAATGCATATACGAAAAATGTGGCTACATATATGCCTATGCATCCGTTAACTCTGATTTGGTGTCATAATACCCTCTTATGACACCACGAAACCTTGCGAGACTTTATAGTGGACAGTGTAGCTCTTGGCAAGACATACGAAGGCGCAGGCTGGTCGGGAAAAAAAGTGGCGGCATAAGCATAATGCCCATTTTTGCACGACGTGGCTAATACATCTAATTGCTATAAACTGCATTCTAATTAAAAAGATATTTTATAGACGTTTATTTACCACTACATTCATTGTGGAAATCTCCTGTATTGCGTGCTTATCTTTTTCAGATCTTAAATTATCCTGAAATTAAATATCAGACATCGTCAGAGTAAATAATGCGCATTTAAATAGTAAAATAATTGTACCAAACAATTAAAAATATATACATGCATAAAAGTTGTTTGCAGAAATATTTACACAAGTTATATGATAACTCATACTTATATCATTGTTTTAACATCTTATCTGACACACGTTTGCCAGAATCGTGTGTTGTTGTTTTGGTTTATCACCTAAGATGAAAATTCAAAACATCCTCATAAAGATCTCTGACACTATTTGTATTGGTTTGTACTGTTACCAGAAACACGATTTTCTCTGACTTATTTGTTTTTAAGTGCATGAGTAAACATACTTTTATTTCTGCGAGTGTGATATAACATCTATGGTTAATAGTTTATATTCACATTGGCTTCCTTCCAATTAGAATTGAACAGAAACTGGTATACATGAGAAAACACATAAATAACGTTGCTCTTGTGTTTCATTAAGCTCTTCGAAAGGTCATTTTTAAGGGGAAAAAAATGTGAATTCTCCGTTAACATCTACCGGTCTTTGGACGTCATTATCTGGGGTCAAACGCCAAAGCGAACTAAAAAGTATCTCCTTTCTGAAGACAAAATCTCATTAGAGCCAAATCTTTCTCCTACTATGAATACAAGACGAATACTTCTGGCCGCATACATTATCTTATCGATCTAGAAACAGATTTAAAATCTAGAATCCAGAGACAGTGTTTCTCTGACGATGTTTCTGAACATCTTGACTAATATGAAGATCTGTATCCATCTGAATCAATCCTAATAGCGGATGCGTTTGACAAGAAAAACACAAATGGAAATCAGATTTAAAATCTGAGCCATACAACTTGGAGGCAGTACTTCTGGTATTGAAGATTGATTTATAAGGTCCTGTTTGTTACGATTCCGTTTGTTTGTTAAATTGAACATGATACTGTACCTTAAGGGTTTCACAACGTAAATTGTACTGAAATGTTAGTATTGATTTCGTTTCATTATTTACAGTTTTTGCTTTTGTCATGTTTTATGTGCTTGAATCAGTGTTTGTCTTTGAAGAGACATTGATAAATTATAGCGAATTATTTACAATTACTCCTTGTAAATGGGTGAACATTGAATTGAATTTATTGTTGCATACATGCTGTTATTAACCGTAGGTAATACTTTTTCAAATCAATATAGTTTGTGGTAAACGCACGTTTAATGAACAGTGTAAGAACTATCGCAATTTAATTGGGTATTTAATATTGCTTCAATGGGTATATAAATCTGCGTTGATTGATTCGTTTAGGTTTGAAATCGATATAATTTAGTTGTGACATTGTTAAGAACAACATTGACATCTTATACGAGATGGAAGAATAGGGCTGCATAGGATGTTCCGATTTCATCAAATCTATATCATTGCACCAAAGTCCTGATTTTTTTCGGACCTCAAACAGATCGGATACGGTGGCAACGTTATAAAACAAAACGTTGTTGTTTGTTTCGCGTCAATTTTAGATATAGCCTAATTGCAAGCAGTGTTACTTTTCGCATTGCCTTTATTTATTTAAAAAAGAATACGTAAGGATGCAATGCTGGTTGTGATGTATGTTCAGTTGCAATGCTGGTTGTGATGTATGTTTAGATGTCTTGTGGTTGTGATGTATGTTCAGATACAATGCTGGTTGTGTTGTATGTTCAGATGCAATGCTTGTTTTGATGTATGTTCAGATGCAATCCTGGTTGTGATGTATGTTCAGATGCAATGCTGGTTGTGATGTATGTACAGATGCAATGCTGGTTGTGATGGTCACAGGCATAATCTGATTTAATTATGAAACTACAAGAAACCGGGATTTGCGTTCCAACAGTGGCAGAACTATCGAGTTGACCCACACGCGCTTGACATTAACTGTATAATTTGATTGCTTTCGTTATGAGTGTACGCATTAATACTTATCAATCGCACTACTTTTGACTGAATCAGTTATTAAAACAAAAATAAGGACATTTACCACCTGTCTTAAAGTCACCCTGAACGGCCCTGAGCATTGTAATCGATGTTCTGTTTTTATATGATTAATGGTAAAATGATCCTATACTGTAAATATTGACTGTAATTGTGGATGCGGGTCGATGAACGATTGTCTTGGAGCATTTGGTTCGCATTGGCATTCATATTGGAAGCCGGTACCGTTTGTTACGTGTGTTATTCTGTTAAGTTCGAGGTAAGAGATATTGTTGGCATTCTGGTTAGTTTATTGTTTACATCCGCAAAGCGTTAGGGTTGTTGTATCCATTCATACTAAAATTGTCAGTACTCGATATTTGATGACATAGTCAATGATTTAATTTTGACGACCGATTGCACTTCTTATTTCATGACACGTTATATACGTTCCTATATACACTCTGACGAGTTGTCATTTCATATTACACTTAAAATAGGGTTCATAAAACTAAGCGAGCCCTTGGTCAAATAAGGCAAGTGTAATTAGATATTAGGTATATATATATATAGGTTTATTCAAGATACAATATACACACAGTCCATGCGCAAACATGTTAAAGTAAAAACAGTAACATATATAAAGGCATGAAATTTATCATTTTTAAACTTAATAAGTTGTACAATAAAGTATAAATACATGAAAAGGTCTAGGAGAATTTGATTACAGCATTTAAAATCTATTTAACTATGTTATTGTTATAACATAAACAACAACAAAGACGAATCTACAGGATAGCGAGTAGTAAAGTTTGAGTAATACATTGAACAAAATTACTCATAATAATAGTTGTACAGGTTTCTTTGAGTAAATGCTTTATTTACAAACATGGCTAAGTTTCTGTTTGTACTTGTATTATCAAATTGCGTTAAATCAATACATTTTATCATGTTTGGTCTTTTCCAGTAATATTTATTTGTATACAATATTCTAATATTATCATATAAGGAACAATCTAATTAAAATAGAATAATATATATGATCCTCCTGTCTAAAGTATATGAAAATACACTTACCGATGAAAATTTAGAAAAAAAAAATAGTATCAGTATGCGACTGTTCTACTCTCATGAAAATCATCAATGCATGCTTAGTTCAATTCATTATTGTTTTTTTATTTTCTTCAGTGGCAAATAATGACTGTTTTATTGTTGATTTCCGACAATCAGCGTCCTAGAAGCAACACATACGAATAGACGATAACTTGTTGAATAGCACAATAAACCGCGGGAGCGTAATTCCAAAGTAAGATAATTTAATCATCGTCATCGGATATTATCAATAGTAAAATATATGTGGAAATATGAAGCTGTCTGGAACAATAATGAGATATGTTTGTCACGGCTTTAACAAAGTTATGTTCGATAGTGTTCGATGACAATTTCTTAAAAGTGGTTAATGACCTACTTTTTATTCTTTGTTTTCTTGTCGATAAATAGTGAAGTTCACATTTTAATATTGTTTTGACTCTCCAATAGACATCTTTTACGTCGAGATAAGGCGTAACTATACTCTTTTGTTTGTTTTGTACAGCATAAACATATGGGTCTTTAGTTCGAAACGGGTAATTGCTTTCGACGTCATGTTGAACATCTAAATAAAAAATTTACATTGAAATCAATTTCCTTAACCCCAACATAAATTATTCATACGTATTTATTTCGTACATACGGATCTGTGAAATACAGTTATCAAATATTGAAAGTATCGGTTTTCCATTTTGTATTGAACTTTTTGAATGCTATTCTAAAGTTATTTTATCCGTTGAACATATTATTACCATGGTAAAACTGACAATTTACATGCACGAATAAAGCTTAAATACAAAAAGAACTGAAGCCACTTGTGCAAATCAAAGTAACTTTCCCGATTCCAATACACCAATTGGAAAACCAAGAGTAAATATTGGCATTAACATTGAATACAGACCACTGGGTAATTACATTAATTATCGACGCATGTTCAACGACCGGTCAGATTTTGAGGCCATGTACACTCGCAAATATATTGGTAATGCAACAAAGCGCTTAGCGCACACGATAACGTATTTAAGTATACGTACATAATTACTGAACTGGTTACTTTTGCAAGTCCTTCCGTCAATTAGTCAGTCGGTCAATATGTTAGGCTGTCTATTTCTTAAGGCATAAACATTAATTAGTGAATTAATGCATTCATTCATTCATTCATTCATTCATTCATTCATTCATTCATTCATTCATTCATTCATTCAGAATGCTATTATTAATTCATTTAATAATTAATTTACTAATGTATTCAACCATTATTTATTTATTCATGTATTCAGTCATGTATTCATGCATTCATTCATTGATTTATTTCTTTATTCATTTATTTATTCATTTCTTTATTCATGTATTTATGCATTTGTTTATTTATTTATTTATTCATTTATTTAATTATTTATTTATTCATTTATTTATTCATTTTTTATACATTTATTAATTAATTCATTTATTTATTTATTTATTTATTAATTTATTTATTCATTATTCCACTCATTCATTCATTTATGCATGCATTCATTTATTTATTAAGTCATTTATACTTTCTTTCTTTCTCTCATACGTTCATACATTCGAAGCTTTACAGTACATTTAGCACGATCATATGACATCAAACTAATGCTTAATTCATAACTTTAAATCCAGCAAACGTCGAACATTGCATTAGTTCTAATGGAAGTAAAAACTATTCACATGCTTATTCATTAATCGATAACAGTCTCGTCTTTTTTAAGCGGTTCTTGGTAAACTATCTATAAGAATGATGTTTTCATATATTATTGTTTTCTATTTGGAGTGATACTTTCAAAACACTTCCCAGATGTCTAGAGTAATTTTCATTCAGCACCAATAGACACATTTAAATGGTCTATGATGTTTTCAGCCACCGATATGTTTCCTAGAATTTAATGGAATATCATAGCATGAAGATGTAAATTGATTATCATGTTACATATTTTTGCATCAATTAATGTATGAGACGCTTACCTTTGAAGTGATATCATTGGAATACATATCACAACCGATCAATCCGACTGTTTTTAATTTACTGAAAGAGATTAAAAGAACGCCATTATTGTTTTTGAGTTTTGAATTATTTCTTCCATTGTTATTAGTATATCTCTTTGGCAGTTTTTCCTTGATAGCAATGGTTCATAGTATTGCGACAAAACCCTGGTAAGCATGTTTTTTCAAGTAAAAGTAAACGTGCTCTTAATTTACATAAACACGTTCTCTTCTGGGATTGTTTTAATATGTTCAACTTCTTTGCGTTGATTCTGGCTCGTAGCCCTTGTGCATTATGAAATTTGTGTAAGGTCTAGCCATTGCAGGAAACGTCCATCGTAAAGAGGAATCTGTTTGCGTGGTAAGAGGAGGCCCATTCACTCAATCAATATTCACCATGACAACACATGTTGTTTTTGCCTGAAATACATAGAAAATACTAGGTTGGTGCCGAATAAAGCAAAGTTTATTTTGCGAGGCTTAGAAAATCTGAACCACGAGCCTTGGTTCAGATTTTCGGGCCGAGCGAAATAAACTTCGCTTTATTCGGCACCGACCTAGTATTTGATTTATCCCATCAATATTCTATTTATCCTACATTTTTTATATTTAATTTGTTTCTTTTTCAATCAAACATCAAAATCAGATTAAATTAACTGAATCTAACCTTGCGTAGTAATATTAAAATTGTGTGTGATCTTTTCCGTTTAAGCCAATAAGAATTCCACGCAAAAGCAGAGTAACAAGACAAAATATCGCTATATGCCTCGATTCAAATTTAATCAGCATTCCAAATGTTACACACTCAAGTACAACACAAACGCTTGTGTTCAAATTAAAATTCTAGTTTCACAATTGCAATAAACAAAAGAATGGCAGCCATTTTGAACTTACGTCAGGCATGATTCAGCATTTATCCCCGCCGATAATGTAAACTAATTTTAGTCTATAAACAACTCTTTTTTACACACTTTTTACTAACTGGCATAACAAAGTCAAACATCTACTGCTTCTTGTTCTACTCACTAAAGTTATGTAATTACCATGTTTATTTTCGTCAGTTTTGTTTGCTTTTATGCCTTTATGGCGAGTTAAAACTTCTGCACACAAAACAAAATTGATTTCTTCATCGTCACTTGGTATAAAAACACGCTTAACTCAATGACAACTTTAATCCAATCCTAATAAAAATACAGTTAAAACGATATGTNTTTAAAGCATCTCCTATCCGAAACAAAATATAATTAAAGCCAAATCTTTATCATACTATAAATACAAGACGAATTCTTTTGAAAGCACATTATTTTATCGATATAGAAACAGATTTAAAAATGTCGAACCCACACAGTGTTCTGCAGCGGCTGTTTATTTATATATTGACTAATATGAAGATCTGTATCCGTCTGAATAAATCCTAATAGCGGATGCGTTTGATAAGAAAAACACAACTGGAAATCCGATTTAAAATCTTAGCCATACAACTTGGAGACGGAACTTCTGGTATTGAAGATTGATTTATTAGGTCCGGTTCGTGAGAATCGGTTCCGTTCGTTCAATTGAACATGATACTTACGTTTAGCGTTTCTAAATGTAAATCGTATTGACCCGCTCTTATTGATTTCATTTTATTATTTACAGCTCTTTCTTCGGTAATGTTTTTTTTTATTGAATCATTGTGTCGCCTTGATCTTACATCTATGTTATGTAACACAGTATGTTTAATCTACAATATAAAGTTCCATTAATTGCCCCATGTATGATTTCACGATCTTACATTGCTATTGAGACTAGAATATTAATCTAAAAAGTACATACACGAATCATGCTTCAAGGCCAATGAGTATAAAATTTAGCTTTGAACTAGTGAACAAGACAAAACATTATAACATGAAAAATATTATTGCACCAGAGGTCCGATTATATAACATAAAACCAATTCCATTGGAATCCAAGTCCTGATTTGTAGTTGCACCTTGAAAAGATCCGATATGGCAGCACCATAACAAATCAAAACGGTGTTATTTCAGGATGTGTGCTCATTTTTCGTTGCTGAAACATGGCATATTAATGTAGTTGAACTGATACAATACGCCGTTACAAATAGGATACATATGGTTACCTTGACTGGTTTGTGTTTTGATTGAATTCTTTGATATAAATCAGTTACATTTCGTTTGACTGAATCACTATTAAAACCAATTTCGAGGCACTAGTTTATCACATACCTTATTGTCACATTGAAGTTTTGTCCTTGTATTATTATCGATGCTATTCCAGTATGTGATCAATGGATAAATGATTCTGTAATTAAAATATTGACTTCATGGAGGTTGCAGGTCGATGTGTTATTGTCGCAGACCGCGTGGTACACAATGGCAAAGGTTATTTGCATTTATATTGACGACGGATGTCCATTTTCACACTTTGTTATTCGGTTAATGTCGAGGTTGGAATTACTGTTGAAGCACTAGTTAGTTAATGATTATTTCCGCAAAGCGAAAATCCTGTTACAATGCCTCATACTGAATTTGTGGTACTCGTTATTTACTGAACTAGGAAATGTCTTATTTCTATCAAAAGGAATGAGGACACTGTGCTGTTTAATGAATATGTGGCAAGTCTTATGAAAAGTTGTCATTATATATAATATTTGAATAAACGAGATCATACAATATGCATCCCAGCGAGCTTTTAGAAAAATAAGGCAAATAAAACTTGCTGAACATAATATCCGTATGGAAAAAAACTATTCATGCCAATAAGCATGAAGTTCGGATACAAACTGACTGTTGAACATATTAATGTCTATTTAGAGTTAAAAGTTACATATCCGCATACGATTGTTATATTGTCATGAAAATCATTAACTCATGATTGATTTACTTTATTGTGGTATATGTGATAGAGTGGCAAATGATGACTGTTTTATTGTCGCCTTACGGCAATCAGTTTCATACAAACAGCAATTACGACTGGACGATAGCGCGGTGAGTAGCGCAATGAACCGCCGTGCTTTAATTTTAAAATAAAATATATTAATCATTATCATTGGATATTTTCAATAATAAAATGTTTGTGGAAACTGTCGATGTATGTCGCTATAATGAGGTTTATTCGTTGAGTTCGAAATTCGTTCTGGTCTTAAAGAGATACTGTACCATTTTGTCAAATATTTATGAATTTATATCAAATGTGTAAAAACTTATTATACATATATTTCAATATAAATTAAAATAAAAGTTAAGAACAACATGTGTCGAAAAATGCGAAATAAGCCAGATATTTAAATCTGGAATATCAAAATGGCTGGAAGCCGAATTCGCCAGCATATATATCATGCATGTACAATGTGAATCTAAATTTAGTTTTAGTGCAGATTCGTTTATATGACACAAAGACACAATTGTGTTTTCTAACAAATACGAGTAAAAGTGTCGGCATCGGTTTTAGCCAGCGCTAACTTGTCTTTGCTGCATTTTATAAAATTCGTCTTAAATGTATAATTTTTCTTGAATATTTTGTGTTATTGTAACATATTTTTTATCAATATATTTCAATTTAACACATATAAATATATTTGACAAAATCGTACAGTCTCTCTTTAAAAAACATAGCTGCCAGGGGACGGGGAAGTTCTTAAGAAATGTATTTATTATGTACATGTAAAAACACAACCGATGCGAACAGTATATTATCGACATGCAAAACCATATATTGCGTATTTACAATCACACGATTAATGAATACCATATCGTTATTACTTAAAAGCTAACAGTCCTGCCGTTTTTGCCTTTGAGTCGGTAAAATGTCTTTACACGCGATTTTTGCAAATATAGTGGACCCAATAAAAACATTGAACTGGTCTTCGATATTTCCAACTTCTGACACTAATGGGCTATTGTAGCAGCCAGATGTCAACTCTTCATCAGTTTACATTATGTTTGCATCAACGAATGTGTTAAGCTCTTTCTGTTGAAGGTATATCCGTTTAAAACATATCCCGAACTGATAAAGTTTAATGTTTGTATTTATTGTAGGAGATAACAGTTACACATTGACCGTATTTAACCCTAAAATACTTATTAAAACAAGTCAATTTCACTCTTTTCAAGCAGATATTTATCTATTAACTATTAATGAAAGCGCAAAAATAAAATATACAAAACCAAACAATTATTTGAGATACACACCTTACAAATAGCATTCTTTAATACGTATTTTACTGAACTAAAGACCCGTTATGAATAGAGCGCATTCATTAAGCGGTAGCTTATTTACATTTTATTTAATCTTTCGCCTAACTCCTGCTAATTCGGACATTTGCGTAAGGTCTGGAAATTGTCTGGAACTTCCAATGCTTATATGATAGTGTTTGCAGATGGTATGGCCGCATAAAGTTGAAGTAAAAGGTGGTCCATATGAAAATGAATAAATATCCATCGAGTTAACACAATTAGCGAAGGCTTTCTTTCTGAAATACAAGGTAATATTGTGACGAAGTATTCGCTGAAAACGCTCGGGTCTCGATAAATCTGCATTGTGTACATCTCATAACAAACAATAATGTGATTTATTTGCTTATGATTTATCGAGCGATGCAATCAGAATATATGGGGATAATAACAAACTTACCGATACTTAACAGCTCGAGTCCATATTATTGAAATCATACTTATGCGTTATACCCATTATTAAACATTTTGTTTAAGCTATATATATATATTTATTTATTTATTTATTTATATTGTAGTTGTAAATAACTCATATAATACAGCTTAATATGACACAAGAGTAAATGCACGTATGGACGTTCATACACAAGTAAAGCTTATTCCTCATTGTCTATTCGTATTATCTACCTGGTCGATTTCTGCATGTTCCGGACGATGACTATAAACTTTCTAGTTCCAACAAACGCCTTAAAAATAGGCGGACTGTTTCCCTCTTTACGATCAAGCGAAAAACATTACGTGTTCACATAACATAATTGATCTAACTAAACATATTTCTCTAATGTAGCAATTATTGCAGGACTAGATCAGTGTGCAGACAGCACCAGGTAGGCTATGTTGCTAGAACTTGAAACATTGTGAACAGGCATTGTGTAAGCTTGTATATTTTGATGTTAATTTATATAAGTGCGTGTCACACATCGTTGAAGGTCGGGGACGTTGGATATTTGAAATAAGACCTACACAGAAAGTGTACTGGGATGTTCAGTAGCCGTTATGTCCTGCTTGTTCATCAAACGTCATGCAATTATTAGTGTAAGATATGAGCAATGATTCTGATAGAGCATGTTTTAATTTCAAATTATTATTGGCATGTAAGATTAAAGCTCTTTTCGGTCGATCCGCAGAATGAATACCATTAACCCATTCCCCATCCGATACGCATCTTGACGCGTTTATTGGCCCGTAGAAAAGCAAATTAAACGCATGACCTTTCTTAATAGATTCAAGTTTTAAATGCTTCATTTCCAACTTTAAGATACAGATGAGCAGCAAACAGCATAACACCTGAACAGCTGGCTGCATTAAGCTATTTTCAGTTTTCTTGTGTATGGGAAAGGGTAAATTAGATAACGTTCTGCTGTTGATGTGCATGCACATTCATACATCCTACCCGTAATGGAACTATGACCCTGCTATTACTATGTGAATTACTGTCAATACAGATAACTTCAGTTTAAACTCTTCTAGAATTTCTGTCGTATTCAAATAATCCACGAATGCTATAAACACGTTGCAAATGGTTTGATCAATTGATGATAGTTAACACTCTCCCTGATTGGACAGTCACTAATGCCTGCGTATGCTTCAGAATCGAGTAACTTATTATACAACACATTTCAGAAGCGTATAAGATTATATGATATGCTATCGACCGAACTCATTAAAGGTATCATGGTGATTATAACATGTTTTTACTCTAAAATCTGTATGAACTGAGAGGCCTTATAGATACATGCTGTTTATACACATGAGAGGTTGTCGTAAAATGTAAACATTAAACACGACGCAAAAGTTGGAGAATCATCATTTAAAAAAATCCATAAGTAATAAGTATCATCATCAGCAGCATCACAACAAGAAGATACAAAATCATCATTATCAACATCATCATCATCATCAGCAGTAGTGCAATTGTATTCTTTATATAAAATATTGTTTATTCATCATTATCATCATTCGTTATCGTCTTTATATTAGTCATCAACATAAACCTTTTGTTGTTTATGTTTTCAATAAATATGATGCTGACGATAGTTCTTGCATGATTGTTTCATAGTTAATTATGCAATTGTCTCAAAAGTTATAACTATTATATTACAAGAATCCTAGTCGGTAGATATCAACACTTGGCGTTGTGTATGTCGATACACTTGTCCGTACATATGTTTTTGTTTTGTTTCGTTGGCTAGTTATATGTGTGTGTGTTGGAACAAAAAAACAATTTAAGAAAAATCGAACGTTGACGATAATATACATATATATTTTATTGCCTATTTCGCATATTTCGCTAACACATCTGTTAATCTATGTTAATGCACCATTAACATAAAATTACTTTCAAATATATGCATATCTTTTTTTATCTATACTGGAAGTAAACATGTATAATAATATACTTTTTAGGCAATTTGTCACTGGCCTTCGAGTCCAAGACTAGGGATCGTTTACATAATTTATTGCCAGAACATTTCTGGAGTTTCAATTTCCCTTCATTTTATGTTGTTGTAATTTTGAATGTGTGCTTAAAATACAATCGAGAGTTTGTGACAATATATGAATGTCTATAAAATATTAGTGATACTGCGTCCATTCAATTTCATATTTGCCTAACCACGGTTAAGATTTTTCCAACCCATTTTCCACCAAATCAATATATTACGATATGCACGCTTAGCAATGCATCAATTTTACAGACGTATTATATGACATAATGTAAATAAACTATATGGGCGCTTCATCACTTCATCAGACGAGTTCATCAATTATTTATGGAATGTCGATGTGAGAGCTATCTAGAGGGTGTGCTATAGAATATTGCGTGCGCAATAAAGCAATTCACGAATCAAATATATTTACTTTGTAACTTTAGTAAGCGTGCATTCACACATTGTCGAATAACACCGCTTAGATTGTGTTATCACCACATTTATATAGACATTGGGATAAGTAACTGTTTATAGTTTGTATTGATTTATATTGATAAGCCATCTATTTACGAATGAATTTCCACGAATCAGTGAAATACTCTTCGAATAAACTAGTGAAAACCATTTAATTTACCAGATAACGGCTCATGGGCAAAGTCTAACAGCGCACACACGTGACTGTTTTAATGTTGCGGCCTGGATTGATGACTTGAAAACAGAGCAACTGATATACCTGATAAATAAATGATGAGAACGAACCTTTGCTCGCAAAATCACCCAAGCTCGACCAAGGGCATGGCGTAATTAAGCGAACGTGGCGAGGATACTTCTAACGCGTAACATTATTATTCAAGTCATTGTAGTTTTTCATGTGTACACAAAATATAATCAGTAATACGGTTAAATGATTAAAGCAATTCCGAAATCACAGAAATATTAAAGTATGAACACTTTTTTAGAATAGTCTAAAACATTATAAGCCATATATTTGTATACTTTGTTAGGACCAGTGTTTGCAAATGAAATACATGTTTTACACAATGTATGCTTATATATGAATAAATGAAGAATAATATCATGTTCAGATACACATTTTTTTAATCAGGTTCAAAATTAAAACACTGTTTCAGAGCCTCGAGACATCTAGTTCACTTAAACAACCCTTTAATTTAACATTCAAATCGTATCATTATGCGTTAAACATTAATTTGATAGCATTGGAACTAAGATTAAACCAGCTTTAGTGAATATCAAATAAAATGAACGAAATACTATAGTTTGTTTTGCGTTGTTGTGGGTATGCATATAAGCAAAATAATATGTATCTAAATCTCATAGAAATTTATTTAAATTAAGTTATCCAACAAATGTTTAACAACAGATTCTAGTATTTCTGGATGATACTGTTGCAATTGTATGTTAAGCACTTATTTGGTGTTGCTTCAGTAAGACGTAATACATTTCTTAATAATTGTTTAACAACTGTTTCTACACCCGACCAAAAATGGTCCGCGTTTAGACTTAGCATTCCCATGCCCCCGTTTTAACAATTGCAATAATACAATATATTATTTCTTTCTAGACTCATACAAGTTTATTTAAAATATGACATAACTGCTATTTATGATTTATTATGTATTTTCCTTTGTATATATTACAGAGGTACTAGAAAATGTTGCAAAAACATGTATTCCAATCCGGTTGCGTTTTTATGAAAATGTATGTATTTAAACTACACAATTATGCCGCATTCTTGGTGCGGGTCAGAAATCCAATGCATAACAATACATTTGTATTGCATTGTCGCGTGATGTATTATTGCCTTGCCATTGTAAAGATGGAAAACTTAGTCCCGCAAACAATTAATTGGAACGTGCGTGATATCGATGCTACAATAAATATAATTATAGTCGTATGTTTAATATCATATTGTAAGATAACTTATTCAGGTCTTTCTCCTCTAATAATGAATCCTCTTCGGTGAGCATTAAGTATGTTACAACGAGGTATCCTGTTGGCACTTAATTACATTATACCTCAATAATGTTGCTTGGAATAGATATCCATGTTTCTGCACCAAATCTAATTAAGCTTGTACAAGGCTGCCGCTGATAATTTTATTAGAGATGATAATGAGTGCTTGCTCATACTAAGCTTATCATCTAATTAACTATTATTCGTGTGCTTTGTTAAGACAAAACTTACATAACTTCTTCCTGAAAACATATTCTACTGTTACAAAAATGACACGTTCCACGTTTTATCGCCCATAACTATGTTATAAATATAAGTGTTATTTAAAATAAACCGCGTAATCCGAAAATGGGTCTTTTGCAAAATGCGGCAAGCGTAGCTAAATACCAATTTATTTCATTGTTAAGAAATGTATTTAATTTTGCAGATGCTAGAAAACATTCGATGGGAACGGTATGTTATCGACGTACAAAACCAGATATTGCGTATACACAATCATACGATTAACACATACCATATCGTTATTACTTAACAGCTAACAGTCCTGACCTTTTGCATTTTAGTCTGTTAAATGTCTTTAGACGCGATTTGTGAAAATAGGTGTTTGAAGCGCTGCCTAGTCGAGTGAAATCATTTTTATTTGGACCCACTAGACACATTTACCTGGTCTTTTATATTTCCAACTTCTGAACTAATGGTCGATCGTAGCAGCCAGATGTCTACTCACTATCATTTTACATAGCTCTTGCATCAATGCATGTGTTAAGCTCTTTCTGTTGAAGGTATATCCTTTAAAAACATATCCCGAACTGATAAAGTTCAATGTTTGTATTTATTGTACTAGGAGATAACAGGTACACATTGACCGTATTTAACCCTAAACATTCTTATTAAACCAAGTTAATTTCCCTCTTTTTCAAGCAGATGGTTAACTAGTCACGATGAAGTATAAATAAAAGAACAAATATAAAATATACAAAACCAAACAATTATTTTAGAAACACACCTTACAAATAGCATTCTTCAATAAGTATTTTACTGGACTAAAGACCCGTTATGGATAAAGCGCATGCATTAAGCGGTACCTTATTTACATTTAATTCATGTTTTCGCCTAACTCCTACTCATTCGGACTTTGTCGTAGGGTCTGGACATTGCCTGAAACTTCCAATGCTCGAATCTTTCAATGCTTAGATGACAGTGTTTGAAGATGGAATGCCGCATACAGTTGTACTTAGAGGTGGTCAATATGAACATGAATCAATATCCATCGTGATAACACAATTAGCGAAGGCTTTCTGCCTGAAATACAATGCATTATTGTGACGCAGAATCCGATGAAAACGCCCGGATCTCGATAAATCTGCATATTGTACATCGCATAACTAACATTAATATGATTTATTTTATTATGATTTACCGAGCGATACAGTCAGACTACATGGTGCTATTAAAGCAAACTTACTGATACTTTTCAGTTCGTGTCCATATTATTGAAGTCATAATACTGCGTTCTATGCATTATTAAACATGTTGTTTGAGCTAAATTATCGTTTGTAAAATGGTATAATTAATTTACAATAGTACATGCAGCAAGTCCATGTAGTAAATGTTTTCTAAGCTGTATAAATGTTGTAATTGTGAATTACTCATATAATACAGCAAAATATAACACAAGGATACGAGTGCATATTGGATTTATATAAATAAAAATATGAACGGATGGATAGATCAGCCTTTCGAGTAATGCTGCGAGCTTTCGCGGTCAAACGGATAGAAACATATACACACTATTTTATAATAATTAATTTCATATTTCCGACACAAGAAAAGCTCGTTCCTAATTATCTATCCGTCTTATCTACCTGGTCGATTACTGTATGTTCCGGACGTTGATTGTAGCCTAGCTTTCTAATTGCCACAAAGGCCTTAACAATAGGCGGGCTGTTCTCCTCGTTACGATCAAATGAAAAACAATACGCGTTCGCATAGCGTAATAGTTCTAACTAAACATCTTTCTATAATGTATCAATTATTGCATGACTAGATCAATGTGCAGAAAGCACCAGGTAGGTTTGATGCTAGGACTTGAAACATCGTGAACATGCATTTCGTTAGATGCTTTATGTTGATGTTAATTTATATAAGTGCATGTCACGCATCGGTGAAGGTAAGAGACGTTGGATATTCGAAAAAAGACCTACAAAGAAAGTGTAGTGAGGCGGCCAGTAGACTTTATGTCCTTCGTGTTTATCGAAGGTTAAGCAATTATAAGTGAAAGATATGAGCAATGATTCTGTTAGAGTATGTTTTTATTTCAAATTATTATGTGGCATGAAAGAGTGAAGCTCTTGTCGGTCGAACCCTTAAATGAAAATCATCATTAACTTTTCCCCACCAGATACGCATTTTGACCCGTTTATTGTGCCGTAGAAAAGCAAATTAAACTTATCATCTTTCTTTATAGATTTAAGTTTTAAAGGCTTCATTTCCAACCATAAGATACTAATGAGCAGCAAACAGCATAAAACCTAAACAGCTGGCTGCATAAATCCATTGCCGTTTTGTTGCAAGTGGAAATGGGTTAATTAATAACCTTACTGTGGCTGATGTGCATGCACGTATATAAATCCGACCCGTAATTGAAGTATGACCCTGCTATTACTTTGTGAATTATTGTCAATACCGATTTCGACAGTTAAAACGATTTTAGAAATACCGTCGTATTCAAAAAATCCACGGATGCTATAAATACGTTGCACATGGTTTGATCAATAAATGATAGTTAACAATCTCCGTGATTGGAAAGTCACTAATGCCAGCGTATGCTTCAGAATCGAGTATCTAATTATACAACACATAACAGAAGCGTATTAGATTATATGATATGCTATCGACCGAACTCATTAAGTTATTATGGTTTTTTACTCAAGAATCTGTATGAACTGAGAGTTTTCATAGAAACATGCTATTTATATACATGCACTTGTTGTCATAATATGACAACATCGCACGCATAGCAATCATAACACGTTTGAGAATCATCATCTTAATAATCCATGATCATAAGTATCATCATCAACAGCATCACAAGAGACCTATAAAACATAATCATTATCCACATCATCATTATCAGCATAATTATCGTCATCATTATCATCATCATCACCAGCAGTAGCAGTGTCATTACAATCTTTATATTTATTATTGTATATTCATCATTATCATCATACATCATTATCCTTAACATCACCAGTATAGTAGTCATCAACGTAAACCTTTTTGTTGTTTTTGTTTTCAATAAATATGATTCTAGGGATAGATCTTCCCTGATTGTTTCATTGTGAATTATACGATGGTCTCAATATGTTTGCCTTTCAACAACATTAATAATAACAATAATTATAACCAGATCATTCGTAAACATAAACTAAAACATATCCACAAACAAAACCAATTATATTATAAGTATCCTAGTTTGTAGATATTAACATTCGATCTGATTTTTCAGCGTAGCGTATGTAATACACTTGTCGAAAAATATGTTATTCTTTAAGGTATACATATTTTTCATTTCTTCATATATATTATAAAATTATTTGGCATTCAAATCTAGTCTGCAAACACACATACATAATACATACATTTTGTGTATGTGTGATGTTCGACTAAACATTATATTCTCATCTGTTTTTAGATTGGTAACCAGCTCATAATGTTGCATTTGCTCTAAGACAAAACGATAACAACCAACTTTTCTCCAAACAGTTTGGCACAGTGCATCGTGTTAACAACTGCTGAAACCGCAAATATTCCGAGGAATACTTTTACCAGATTTAAGGCGTGTACATCACTCGTTGCTAAATACACAACAACTATATTACATTTGTAGAAAACTGATATTGAATCGCGTTAGAGCAACCACATTGCCCTATTGAACATGTTGGCGTTAATTCCCAGTTGTAATTATGTCTCCGCAAGTTGCACAGATGCAAACGGGTTGACCTCTGCACGTGGTTGAACATATTCCTTAAGAGTTCGTTTTCCCTTCTGGCATTAGCCCATGGTATAGAACTTATATGATATAGTAAAATTGTATCGTTTGTATGGCATATTGCAGATTTATGTTGGAAATAGTATCAGAGCTGTACTTGAAATAATGGATATTGTAATACTGGCTGTTTTATAAATGGACACTTTACTGGTATCTTATCTTCTGAATATGTTTAAGTGTAACATTCCTTACATTAATAGGTCATTAATGTAATGGGTAACACTATGAAATGTTTCTTAAAGGCTGTCAAAATCCAATATATTTGTTAAAACAATATATAGAAATATTATTATTTTGTTTTGTTTCATTGTTGGGTTATATGTGTGTGTTAAAACGTAATTACAAGTTAAGAACAGACAAACGTTTCGGATAATACATATATTGAATAGCCAATTCCGTATATTTCGCCAACACATATGTTATTCTATATATATATATATTCACCAAACACATAAACTTAGTTTCGAGTATACAGGTTTTCTTATATTATTTATATATACTGATAGTATACATGTATGTTAATTAAGTAGTTAGGCAATTGGTCACTGGCCTTCGCATCAAAGACCAGCGGATGGTTACCATGATTTATTTCAATAATATTGTCTGGAGTTTCATTTTTTCTTAATTGAATGGTGTTGTCTTATTTAATGTGTGCTTAAAAAACAATCGAGAGTTTTTTCACATATATGACTGTTCATTTTGTATACATGATGACGCGTACATTTGTTGTGCAATCTACCTAACCACGGTTAAGGTTGTTCCAACCAACTGTCCAACAAATCAATATATTACGATATGAACACTAAGCAATGCATCAATTTTACAGACGTATTATATGACATAATTTTAATAAAATATATGGGCGGTTTAACACTTCATCAGCCGAGTGCATCAATTATTTATGGAATGTCGATGTGACAGAAAGTGTGCAAAAGAATATTGCGCGCGCAATAATAGCAGTTTGAATTGACTATATTTACTTGGTAACTTTAGTTAGCATGCACTTAAACATTGTCGAATAACACTGCATAGATTGTGTTATCACCACATTTATATACACATTGGAATAAATAACTGTTAATATTTGTATTAAAGTATATTGATCAGCCATTTAGTTACGAATGCAATTCCACGAATAAGTGAAATACTTTTCGAATGAACTAGTGAAAAAACATTTAATTTACCAGATAACTTCACATGAACAAAGGCTAACAGCGCACATACCTAACTGTTTTAATATCGCGACCTGAATTGATGTCTTGAACACAGAGCCAATGATAAACCTGATTAATAAATGATGAGAACGAACTTTTCTTTGCCAAATCACCCAAGTTCGACCTAGAGGCATAGCGTAATTTAGCGAACTTAGACATCGGCGATGATTCTTCTAACGCGTAACAGTACTATTCATGTGATTGTTGTTGATAATGTGTACACAAAACATTTGTTGGAATAGTCTCAAAAACATATTACCATCACGTTCGAAATTGAAGCACTGTGCCGGATATTCGATACATCTAGTCCACTAAAACAACCCTTGAATTTAATATTCAAGGATTAGTGAACTGATCTAATTATGATGCTTTAACGATTCAACATCTTTAATTGTATTGGAGCCAAGATAAAACCAGCTTTATTAAATGTCAAATAATATAAACGACATACTGTTGTTTGTTTTTAATTGTGCGGGTATGTTTATATGCGAAATAATACTTATTGCAATCTCATAGATTTTGTTTTTAAATTAGGTTATCCAATAAATGTTTGACAACCGATTCTAGTTTTTTCTGGATAAATCTGTTTAGTGGTGTCTTAAGCAAAGATTTTCTTATTCTACAGTTAGACGCAACAATATCTTAATCATATTTTAAAAACCCTTTGCAAGTGTTGACAAATCTTACAACCGACAAACAATCGTCCAAGTTTAGACTAAGCATTCCCATGCCCATGTTTTGAAAAACGCAATCGCGCATTCTGGTCTGGTCTGGTCAGGAGCTACATTGTCCGGTATAAAGTCACGCAAGGTTTGGTGGTCTTATTACCCGACAGGGTAGCTCCAGACGAGACTGGGCATGCTGGTTTCGAGCTTTGCTGGCTGCATATGGCATTAGATCTATTTTAGCATAACACCGCTGAAGTAAGAGCAATGCGTATGTATAATGCGTCTATATGTTTCCGATATGAAGCATGCAAACAGCATATTCACCATTCATACATGTAATTTAAACCCGTTTTGTATGGTTCTTACAAAAGGAAATTATTTTAGTATTGTTCATGAAAGAAGACGTTTACACTTATATTGCTACATCCTGTTTCTATCCGCCTACATTGATTTCTTTTATATATCATTTAATCATCTAATCATTTAAATCGTTTGCAATCAGCTGAAATTGAATGCACTTTAAAAACAATGTTGATAATGTTATATCAGTTTATAAATTGTGGGGGCAAAATTGAGATGTCTCTTTAAAATCTATTGTATATTGACTTTAATGAAAGGTTAAACGAATCTCAAATGCACAACAATGTACATTTTTTAAGAACACACATTTATACGTCGCAAACATGAGACGGATTTGTTTTCTGTACCAAGTTTTACTACATACATTCACTTGGAACTGGTTTTCCTTATGTGAGGACTTGATTAATTTAAATTGATATCAAAGGCTGAGGTACTGCTATAAAAGAAACATTTTAGATTAGATGCCGATGAGCCCACTCCCTACCCTTCCAGAAGACATTACATAGTGTTACCCATTGCAGTATTGAACTATTAATACCATTTCAATGATAAATCTGCAATCTTCCATAAAGGCGATACAATTTTACTGTATCATATTACTTCTAAGAAAAGGAGCTGATGCCAGAAGGGAAAAAAGAACTCTTTTATATGTACGACCACGTGCAGACGTCATCTATGCAACGTGCGGAGACATAGTTATAACTGGGAATAAACGCAAACATGTACGATAGAGTAATGTGTTTGATTTAACGCGATTCAATATCAGTTAAATACAAATTTAATATCGTTGTTGTGTGTTTGGCAACGAGCGAGTGAAGTACACGCCTGAAATCTGGTAAAACATTTCTCGGAATATTTTCGGTTACAGCAGTTGTAAACACGATGCACCGTGCCAAACAGTTACGAATAATGCAAATATACTTTGGCGAAAGGTTGATGTTATATTTTTGCCTTAGAGTAAATGGAACATTGTGAGCTGGTTACCTATCTAAAAACAAATGAGAATTTTATGTTTAGTCCAACCTCTCAAATAGACACAATATATAATATATGTGTGATTGCAGAGTGGATTTGAATACCAAATACGTTTATAATATATGTTTTCCTTAACGAACATCATATGTTAGGACAAGTGTATCGACAAACACTACGCCAAGTGTTGATATCTAACGACTAGTATGCTAGTCATATAATAGTTGTTGTTTTTTTATTTGCTTTACTTTAAGTTTTCGAATGATCTGGTTATAATTATCGCTATTACTATTGTTGTTGAAAGGCATCAATATTGAGACAATCGCATAAATCACTATGAAACAATCAGGCAAGGACTATCCTCGGCATCATATTTATTGGAAACACAAACAACAAACGGTTAATGTTGATGACTACTATAATGTTGATGACTACTATAATGTTGATGACTACTATAATGTTGATGACTACTATAATGTTGATGACTACTATAATGTTGATGACTACTATAATGTTGATGACTACTATAATGTTGATGACTACTATAATGTTGATGACTACTATACTGTTGATGACTACTATAATGTTGATGACTACTATAATGTTGATGACTACTATAATGTTGATGACTACTATAATGTTGATGACTACTATAATGTTGATGACTACTATAATGTTGATGACTACTATAATGTTGATGTTAAGGATACTGATGTATGATGATAATGATGCAAATGAAATCTTGAATATAACGATTGTAATGGCACTGCTGCTGCTGATGATGATGATGATGATGATGTTTATTATGACGACAATGATGCTACTAATGATGATGCTGATACTGATTATGTTGTATCTTCTTCTTGTATTGCAGTTGATGATGATACTTATTATCATATATGGTTATAATGATGATTCTCGAACTTGTAATGATTAAATTGCTGTTTACATTGTATAACAACAAGTACATGTGTGTTAACAACACGTTTCTTTTAGACCTCTCAGTTCATGCAGATTCTAGAGTAACAACATATTATAGCCACCATGACCCTCTAAATGAGTGCGGTCGATAGCATATCATATAATCTAATACGCTTCTGTAATGTGTTGTATAATTAGTTACTCGATTGTGAAGCATACGCTAGCATTAGTGACTTTCCAATCATGGAGAGTGTTAACTATTATTAATTGATCATTTGCAACGTGTTTATAGCATCCGTGGATTATTTGAATACGACGCAAATTCTAGAATAGTTTCAACTAAAGTAATCTGTATTGACAGTTATGCATATAGTAAGAGCATGGTCATAATTCCATTATGGGTCGGATTTATGTACATATATGCACATCCATCGCAGTAAGCTTATTGATTCATGATGATTTTAATTCTGCATATCTATCGTCAAGAACTTCAATCTTTCATACCAAATAATAATTTAAAAGTAAAACATTCACTAACAGAATGATTGTTAATATCTTACACTTATAATAAGTTTTATAAACACGCACGGAATAAAGGCTACTGACCGTCTCACTACAATATCTTTGTAGGTCTTATGTCGACTATCTCTTACAGTCACCGATGTGTGACATGCACTAAGTTTCAGGTCGCCATGTGCTTGACAATCGTATATTGTATAAAGAGATATTCATTCAGAAATAATTGTATGAAACAAATGTAGTAGAGATCGTATTTAACGGAAAAGCCATAAACCTCAATTATAAAAACCAAGACCATCGAATGCTCAAATGCATCATTAGCAGAGAAGCTCATACAACTATCGGATCTTTAATTGATGTCAAGTAACAGAATTCCCATACACTCAGAAAAAGAAGGGCAACGTCAAAACGCTGATGGAATAAACATCCTGGTCACGACTTGGAAATTGACCATAGAGATAAAGAACGTATATTTTTTATGAATATTCATTATTTATGCGCGTCTCGATTTAGGAACAAAGATACATTCGATACGCCCCTTCATTTACGATATGTTTAAAATAAAACATAGTACCATTCAGCATCAAACCAAAACGTTCTTTATCTTAATGAATAAGCAAATGAAAGACATACCAAGTTGAATATGGACATTATTTATTGGAAATTATAACGTGACAACCGCTCATCTTCGTACAGACAAATAATAAGCAATGGTATTATAAAACGCTTCGTCAACAATGCACTAACAAGTACCACACGTGGACATATCTTGCGTTCATCGCAAAACTGTTTATGAAATCGTTCTTATATCAAATAGTCGCGTTTTCGATTTTCATAGGACAGGAAATATACGAGCACCAACAAATCTTAATCGTTCTGATGCATGCCTTTAACAAAAATCGGGCTAACACCATCGATGTTTATTTCCTTCGTATCACAGCTCCAAACGTTAATTGATCGACAAAGGACTGCATTTGTAAACACCTTCAATATCAATGCATCTTTTTCTATGAAAAGTTCAAGATTTCGAATGCATTTCCATCGCCACATGTGCAAACTCGTTTTACGCCTGTGATACGGATAAAGGTTCTAAACTACAGATTACTTCTTGCAGATGTGTTTCTGTGTTCGTGACACATAATCGCATGAAAGCAACAAGGCTACTCTGTCACATTTGGCGCTCATAATGCATTTATAAGAATATGCATAACGGCTTTGTAATTTACGATCACATTTGTACTGTAAATATTATTCCAGGCCGCGGTTGGCTTGAGCGATCGATGTATAGGGCTTAGTTTGGTTTTCTAATCTTTGTTTACTTAGTAAAATGCGGACATAAGTGCACTGGGAACGGAAAAGACAGGTAAAACATGTAATTATGTTTGTTTACACAGGGTTCAAACAACAATTAAATACTGCTATGTGGAAGGAAATCAGAAGAACATTACCTCTTTACACAACCATTATCAATTTAATTAAACTTATGTTAACCAACAAATGCATATATAAGGCTATGAATAGAAAATTTCACATGTCTTAGTACATTAAACGGAGAAAATGGTTAATACGGCGAATCTCTTTCTGACGAGATCGATGCGCATAAGTGTTCGTGTAAAGTGAATAAATAAACCGGCAAAAAGGTATATTGAACAAAAAACGGGAAAAAATCATACTAGTATTTGATATCAAAATGGTTATGTGTAACGCTAATATTAATATCTTATACATTTTATTACAACCCACATACACATTCAGTTTCTATCGTTAACACTCTATTTGCTACGTGTACAGGCATTACTGCAATAAAGCAATACACAAATAAGACACTATGAATGTTTCATTTATTGAATAACATAAATGAAGTTTGTCAGATTTATATAACTTGTAACGATGAATTATTCTTGATTTGGTCATTGCCCAAAGGAAAATAACCTTTAACGTGCAAGGGTTGCATAATACATGTACCTTTGGTATAGACAGCGGGCAATGTATCATTTCTACAATCATAATTATAAAGTAACGAGTTCATCAAATATGTATAAACTTGCCAGTGAGAGGGATAACTAGTTAGCATTCAAACGATCTGCTTTAAATAATTAACGCACTTACGCATATGTTATGCGCAACTGATGCAAATTCGAAGTTGTTTCTTGGAAATCTGATTAATAATAAATCATCAACTTTTACTGTATTGTGTTTTCAATAAAATATTAATTAAGAAAACGTTATTAAAAATGCTGGCGCAATAAAAACAGTTCCAGAACAGTTCCAGAATAATATTCTTAATTACATACTTGCATAATCATTTTCATTTTCATCCAGTCGACCCATTTATAGGGTTTTTATAAAATGTTTTCATACACCTGTTCGTTTGGCATTATACTACGCGTGCATGGTGCTATAATCTTATGTAAAACAAATCCTAAATCGTTTATTCAGAATGAATGGTTTCTTGATTATAAGATAATATATTTGTCTGTTCAATCCATGTTTTGTCCACCTTTGTATGTGGTTATTCTTAATTCCCATCAGTATATATCTAGAAACTTCAATAAATGAAGCATAAAAAGGTTGTTTAAAAAATGAACTGTTGAACTATTTGAACTTATTGTTTTTAAAATTACAGTCGCGGTGAGTGAACTCATTTGCATCACCCATGTATGATACAGGTCACTTCAGAACGTCAATTACTGAACAGGGAAGACTCGTCCAGATGAGACGTTCGTCTTTCATGATTAGAACCATGCATTCATTAATGTCTGCTTAGAACGAATCTATGTTTTTTTACACGTTTTGCAAGCTTTTGTTCTTGTATTTGGCAGCCCCAGGGTATCAATGTGCGTGTTTGATACACCTAGAATCCATTTTCTCTATTAGCAAGCCGCACATGCTTACTAGTTAACGTAAGTAGTTCGCAATGTTCATACATTGCGCTATCTATTATAATTTGCCTCAAATTAATTTATAGTATTTAATTAAAATATGCAAATAACCGCTGTGATACTGGTTTTTGCAAATGTATAAATGCAAATAGGGAACGAAACTCAAGAAAATTATCCGGAGAGACAATCTTGTTACTTTCCGGGAGTCTTTTAATTTCAATCACGAGCGAAATTGTCACTTAAATAAAGGACATAACATACACCACAAGATCACACATATAATCATTAAATATAAGTACAAAAAACCTTGACCGGTCAAATGCCAAGCTTTGTGGGTTTCAACCGGTTGAAGGACATACCGAGCCTTACACATATTCCAGAAGTGAACGCTAAACAAACAATGCAAACTGAATGCAAACGTACGAATGAACTTATGAACAAAAGTCATCAGCATTGATCCAACTTGTTAATTGTGATTGTTTTTATTCAACTATTACATAACATAGCTCCAATGTGAGCACGTCGTTTATGCACGTATACGCGTAGCTTAGATCATCATTTGCAAAAAATCGACTAAAAATGGTAGGAGACATTAATATATTTCTGTCTTTAAAGTTTTTTTTTATTGCACACTTTCATTTATCTGTTTCTGAATACGTGATGCTACACGTAGCACAAAAGATGGTTTGCATACATAGCTGGTACATTTCCTTTTTCCTTCCTACACAACACATTACGCCAGTTGCTTTTTAAATTGCCAGTACCAGCATAATATAAATATTCATATAGTTGAAATAATATAATGTTAATACTATATATTTATATTTTCGATTACTATATCAAATGGATCTTTATTAAGATATAAGTCTAGATTTGTACACGGGATACACCGAAGACTTTCATGTACACACTATAAATAGATAAGACGAGTTTCATCTAATACGTTGCCCGAACATCATCACAATAAATAGTTTATTCAAATTTGAATTAAAATGCTTAAAAGACTTAACATATACAATATATTTATAGCAGATATATGAGTGCAATAAAACACAAACTTAAAAGAAGATATCCATATTCGGAAAATTTAAACAAAACTTTCCAAACGGTATCGTTGATAAACAAAATAGCATCATCGATACAGCACATATATTCATATCACAATATATGTAAATATAACATAATTTACGAGCAGTGTTTTCAAAATAACACGTATATATAAAACGTATGTTTCTTTTGAATTGATCGCACGAGTTTGGCTTCTGGATTCAAATAATAAGTTTATCATCCAACTAACCTTTTCCAATTTCTGTTTAATACCTGTTAATTCCCATTCCCAAATGAACAAAACATATCGTCGTATACATCCATTCAATGGCATTGAAAATTGAAGTTTACAAGATGTACAGAATTGGACGCGATTCAATGCTATGATTGCCGAGGAAGTTAGAATCAGGTCAACGATAAATGTTCATTGAAATGCATTGTTTTTGTTTCTAAACATAAAAACCCAGGCATAAATATGTATTTGTAAGTTCAATGATAATTGAAATGACATGTTAGCATACTTTAAGATGACAGTTTCTCGCATTATTGCTTTAATTCCAGAGGCTAAGGGCAATTTCGGTAAAGTGTTTATTTTTGATGTGATTTACATTTGTGTTTGTCAATTATATCTTAATATCGTGTTAAGGTATTAATCACAACAAGCGTACTCGGCCAGAAAGTTAAGAATATTATACACAAACAATGTACAACATCATTTCCATGTCGCATATCCAAAAGCACGCAATCGAGCTGCAGCACAATGAATTTAACTATACAGAGTTTTTGAGTGAAACCGTTATGCAAATCGGTAAATCTGATTTCTGGCCGAGATTTTATGCGGACCGTGCTTCGCTTTGATCAATGTTACATGAGCCATGTTGGTTTGTGCTCTAACGAGATTATGTGCATAATAATGCATTTAGTTTACCAAGCAGTCTTGATAAATTAGTTTATTTCCATCACAAGCCATTCATGTTATTATAAATCTAAAAGCCATTACAAAGTGTGCAGATGTGCTCTTACATCCCCATTCCTAATGGCATAAAGGCGTACTCGTACACCACTTAATTTTCACACGCTTCTAGCGTGCGGATTAAGTATTTTTATCTTTGGATTACGTACTCCCGATTTGCCTCTATAAGCAGATTGCCTAATCTCAGGAAAACAACACGACTACTTTGTCACATGTGTTACGTATAGTGTAGTAAGAAGAAGACAAATGATGATTGATTAACGTAAATTTATGTCGTATTGCTATATTTCCTTGGACGGTTTGTTTTACGATCGATACCATGAATCTTTCTCAAAGCCGTGTTGATTATGTAATTGGTGTATGTGCGTTATGCTAGTTTACTAATGAAGTAAAATATGTACCTATATTAAAACATAAAACAAAAAATCACAGAAATTCATAGAGATACTCAGTTATTGTAAACTATTCAAATAGAATAAAGTTATGTCAGGTTAAATAACATTTAAAACACCCAGCAATCAAATGAACAATAAATGATAAGCTGAGGCCTACACACCCCCCCCCCCCCANAACGATAAATGTTCATTGAAATGCATTGTTTTTGTTTCTAAACATAAAAACCCAGGCATAAATATGTATATGTAAGTACAATGATAATTGAAATGACATGTTAGCATACTTTAAGATGACAGTTTCTCGCATTATTGCTTTAATTCCAAAGGCTAAGGGCAATTTCGGTATAGTGTTTATTTTTGATGTGATTTACATTTGTGTTTTTCTTAATTATATCTTAATTTCGTGTTAAGGTATTAATCACAACAAGAGTACTCGTCCAGAAAGTTAAGAATATTATACACAAACAATATACAACATCATTTTCATGTCGCATATCCAAAAGCACGCAATCGAGCTGCAGCACAATGAATTTAACTACACGGAGTTTTTGAGTGTCCTACTGTTTCATCGGAAACCGTTATGCAAATCGGTAAATCTGATTTCTGGACGAGATTTTATGCGGACCGTACTTCGCTTTGATCATTGTTACATGAGCCATGTTGGTCTGTGCTCTAACGAGATTATGTGCATATTAATACATTTAGTTTACCAAGCAGTCTTGATAAATTAGTTTATTTCCATCACAAGCCATCCATGTTATTATAACTCTAAAAGCCATTACACAGTGTTCAGATGTTCTCTTACACCCCATTCCTAATGGCATAAAGGCTTACTCGTACACCACTTAATGTTCACACGCTTGTAGCGTGCGGATTAAGTATTTTAATCTGTTGATAACGTACTCCTGATTTGCCTCTATAAGCAGAGTGTCTAATCTCAGGAAAAAAACACGACTACTTTGTCACATGTGTTACGTATAGTGTAGTAAGAAGAAGACAAATGATGACTGATTAACGTAAATTTATGTCGTATTGCTATATTTTCTTGGACGGTTTGTTTTACGATCGATACCATGAATCTTTCTCAAAGCCGTGTTGATTATGCAAATGGTGTATGCGCGTTATGCTAGTTTACTAATGAAGTAAAATATGTACCTATATTAAAACATAAAACAAACAATCACAGAAATTCATAACGATACTCAGTTATTGTAAAATATTCAAATAGAATAAAGTTATGTCAGGTTAAATAACATTTAAAACAACCAGCAATCAACTGAACAAAAAAGGATAAGCTGAGGCCTACACCCCCAATTACTCCATACAAGTATTGCAAGTCATTTATTACATGCAAACTTGCAAACACCAAACACTAATCGGTCTATCGAAATATGATATGCTATTCATACACTATATATGAAAAATGAAACTCTAACACCTTCATCAGGAGAGAAATCCTTATTTACCCACGCTAGTCTTTTATATAATGCACATGACCAGATGCCTTTACACTGCAGGACAATACATACATCAGGAAATAAAATATAAAACGGATAAAAGCTTGGGTCACAGTAAATGGACAGTTAATGCAAAGCAATGCGGGTTAACACCGAATGAATGGCGATTCGACCCTTACATTTAGCCAAGAAGTAGTCACTAACATAGAAGTTTATATAATAATATCTTCGATTTATAATTCAATTACAAAGCAACAAACAAGTCTGTTTAATTGCAATTTTAATTAAATAACTTCCTTATTGTTTACAAGATTTAAGAAATTAGCATCTTATTTTACAAACAATCATCTTAATGTATCTCAGGAGGAAACCTTTATAAAGGGGGTGTAAACAGTTCGATTTCATAGTAACAATGTATATGCAAATACTACATTGCGTTATTTGTACATTAGTTATAATTTTTGTTTTTTGCCAGATATCAACATTTTTCACTCGTCTAAACGTTTCGCTATCAAAGTTCTCTCAGTAAGCTACCAATTGGGGAAAATGTATTTCTCGTGTGTCGTATAGATCGACAACCTATAGCATTTTTATAGGGTGAATTTATTGTGCAGATACGTTGGTACAACACAGGGCACAATTTTGGCTACTCAACGAACACGAATAAATTATTCCATAATATTCTAGCGGACAATAACAGCTATATAATGTGTGTTTATAAACAAAACATTTGACGGTGTTTTCTGAATAAAATGTCCAACGACTTAAAAAAAAACATTATTTGTAATATCAACATTATTTTCAGACGGCATCCCATGTGGACCAATGTCGGGTTTTTCTTCCAATATCATTACGTGAAAACGTAGTTGGATATTTTCGTTTGATTAATTTGTTTGATTTTCCGCCGTTTTTAATAACATTTCTTAAATATCAAGACCGTCACTTAACCAACTATTCCTGGGTTAGTTGGTTTATCAGTACAAAGTACAAATAATTATGCCAGTTTTTGACAGCTTCCCTAACTAAATCAGAGGTATGGGACAATGTCCGGTGAAAGTATTTCATGACAAATTACCACACAATGTATATGTTCGGGCCGGGGATCGAGCCCGCTATACTCTGATTTGTAGTCCATCGTCCTTCTAAGTGATGTAATAGGCCCGAAATTTCTTTTTGAATATGGTTCAGACGTATATAACGATGTGAATTATTTCACGTTTTTAACTTTGAATAACAAATAAGGATAAACACTATTACTCCTGTTCAATATACTGTGTTCGTGTATTCGATAAGAAATATTCCAATTGCAGGAAGAAAAAGATTTTTGATATTTTATTGAACACACTTGTTAATGGAATGTTAATTCAATTTCGTAAACTTCCACGATTCTCATTATACTGTTCGTAATCATGCATTGTATTGTATGTGTATGCCAAAGGTTGTGTTTTGATCCAAACAATGGAGCATCTAAAACAGCTATTATGCGGTTTCTATTTCTCTTGTTTTGTAAGTGCCTTTTTATACAGTTCGGTTGTTGACACAAGGAAACACGATTCTTCATCTCTTACGGCTGGATCAGTGCGGTTGCTACTTCTGCTTCGCAATTTGCATTGCAAATATTGTAAGGGGTTGAAGAATAGATGAGGCAAGTCAATACCAAACGGTGATCGATGCACAAAGAGTTTAGACGTCTAAATGTATATCTTGCATTTCGTGAATGTCTCGTTTGTTTGTTGTTCTTTGTTTTTTGGCGGGATGAGCTTTACATGATTTGTATTAATAAACGTTACGTGTTTTACACGACAACACGAACAACTCAAGTATACCCAACAGCGTGAGTATGTCATTCAAGGACTTACAATGCCTTAAAAAATAACAATGCTAATTGACTGCATTATGAATACATAAAGGTTAGTATCTCTTCCTGTATTTTCCGAAATCAGGAGTTAATTAAAAGCGATTTTTTAAAACTATGGATGATGCATTGCTTGTAATATATTAAGAAATGATCATAATACGCTTTAGGTTAATATCGTTTCGTGTTTTGTTGTGTCACATTATAATTATCAGATACGATGTTTGAGTACAAAATCAGGTAAATTGTTTATTAAAGCCTTTGTTTATTTCGAAAATGTTTATCATTGTTGAATGTTTCCAATATGTTTGCTTTATATGTTTGTATCAGTTGTATTCACCTTAGTTCATTGTACATGTTGAAGTATGATAATAATATATACTCCTTAAGGCAAAAAAAACAACAACAGTGAAACAGCCGCTTAGCAACAATAAACGAAGCTCCAAAATAGCAGGATAAAGGACATATTAATACTTCAGTTGCACAAATATATTTCAGATCTTGTACGAATCGAAATAGTTTTCACAATGGCTACGTGTAACTGTTATTAAACATATCGTTGACCGTCGGATTCACGTTAGTAATACCATGGCTTAAATACTCGAAAAAGTTGTAATTGTACGATACACACCCCTAATTAAAACAAAACTTCTTTATTTTGAACGCTTTTGAAAACAAACAAGCCGTTATCTTAAGTGTTCGTTTAAATGTTTGGATGATGTATTGCTCAGTCAGATTTGGACACGCGACGTCGAGGAAATGTACACTTGTATATCTTAGAATAGACCAAATCCTTCCATTACCATTTATTGATAGTATCACAAACAGGGACTTAAAGTATTGGAAAGTATTGGAATATCTAATGAACTGTTTTCTGTTCCAAACCACACTGCCGAAATCCCTTATTTAGAGAGGGAATACTCTGAAGGCATAAACAATGGACGCTAGAGGAAGAGTACGTGTTTGCACACGCTCACACCATTATTAAAAGGGGCCTGACATAAGTGTGATTGCTCTTTGATGTTCAGTGACAAAACTTGCGTCAAAAAGCTTAACGATAGTTATATACTAGACAAATCGTATTGACTCGAACATATGTATGATAGTTATTATCTCCGTATCGCTATACATATTGACATTTTCCATGTTCTGATCATCAAGATCACGAAGGTTGGTAACTAGAGTATAGCAGACCAATGTAATATTTTTGCATTAAATATTTAACATTGTTTCATTATTTTAGCAAACTATGACACTTATAATCTTCTGCAATTTCATTATACACGTTTGGTTCGCTGATTGGCCTATCTCTGTAAGATCTAATACTGAGCCTACGTTTTGACAATACCGGCGTTGAAACAAGGTTTACTGTGTTGTTGCATATTTTAAAACTTTTAATGCGGTCGTCCTGATAACATGTCACTTAAACAATTTGATGGGCTACGACGGAAGTATTGTACAATATATTTATGAATATACGTATTTTTTAAGTATTTACATGAGAGTTTGTATCAACTGCCCCTTAACGATGACTAATTTGACCGTTATCTTCATTACATATTTATGTTATGGGAACATCATGTCTCTCAATAAAAAAATGCAATCTTAGAGGATGAGCGGAACAAGGGGGTGAACTACTTTTCATTATATTTGTTTTTGTTATTTCACGACAACAACAACACAGTACGGGCGCCGTGGACCCATTTTACGGCCAGAATTAGAATTATCAAAACAACGGCGGTTGTAGTAATTATTACTTATTACTTCAATTAAACGGCGATCGTTACGGTCTGTAAAAATAGTCATACGCCGTAAGATAACCTGCATGCGCCGCAGATGTTCTACGGTCTCAGCAAAAATCACTCGATTTGAGTGATATATGCCCGCCATACGGCATCCTAGATAAAATGTGACCAATATCTAACTGTGCAAAAACATTTTAATTAAAAGGTATTGCTATTGCATATTTTATGAAAGAAGCCAGCTAACAGCATTGGTATAGTAAACGAAATGGAGCGAACCATTAGAACGATTCCCGGAAACACAGTTGGACTATTCTTGTTGACCTGATTTTTGGCATACTACACATTCTGTTCATTTATTATTTAAACAGGAGCGAATGTGTAACGATCACAACTAAACACCCAGGCTCAATGTTATGGTCTTGTGTTTTTTTTATATGTACATATCCTTATATATATCTTTTTTGAAATACAATAATGACATGTAATACCAATACATTTCTTGATAGCTAAGGCATATTTCAAGGGCGATATTACAGTCTCAAAATGATCAAACGTATTACGTCTTGTATTAACGCACAGACGAGTTACACACCTCAATCCTAACACAACATGACATTTCGTAAAGCATAGTCAGGACGTTTTTTAAAACACACAGACAACATAAAGGCCAACACAAATACTCGTCTTCCTTACCTATATTACAATCTATCGCTGTGGTTTCCCTCTCTGTCATGCTGTTTGTTCAGTATCAAATTGCAGTAAGAGGATTTAACACAGAAGTGGGTTATTATGTATCATCAATAAGATATATCCTCTCACAATATTGACAACGACTTAACCTTTGTGAACTTGATTCAAACAGGAAAAAACGGACAGTGTGATAGGAATGCGTCTCATATAAATAAGGTATTCATTTTTGGCCTTATAATGGTCAGAATCAAACTCTTTGTCCTGATTCTTTATACTGTTATCGAACAACATAATAATGTGTTGTGTGATTCACATCGATACGCATACAATCAAAACCTCGTTTCAACACAAACGCTATACTTATACGGCATGTGAGTAATTAACGTTAATAATGTAAGGTAAATATTTAAGTTAGCTACCAAATTTACACTCAGTTGATGGAAGTGTGATGCGCGAGGAGAACCGTTGTCACGCAAACAACCAATTCAGCTTCGTTAAAGACTTGTTATGTGACAAGTAGAACAATAATTCAAATGTGTGACTACTTCATAGGTTTTCGACGAGTTCATCACATTTATCACGATATTTCGCCATCATTGAATGTCCTCAATGAACCCAATAATGGATTGCTATTGTGTTATTCTCAATTTCTACTGGTAAAGACAAATTGCAGACTAACTTATGATTGAGTACGTTATGTGGTAAAACATGCCTTTCTCGCTGACAGCATTATACATATTGCTCGTCCAACATATTTGGATTTTGAAAAGGTTACAAATCTACAAAAGCTAGCAGTGCCAGGAAATTGTAATGGAACTTAACACAATGACAGATGTAAGCTTAACGGAAATACAATAACCAGTTTTTTGCTCATCAAATATCGTATTAAAAAATACAAACGCGCGTTTAGAAAATAGCACGCGTTTCCTTAAGATTGAGTAATTCCATTCTCTGACATTGC
This sequence comes from Dreissena rostriformis, assembly GCA_007657795.1. NCBI lineage: Eukaryota > Metazoa > Mollusca > Bivalvia > Myida > Dreissenidae > Dreissena > Dreissena rostriformis. The sequence goes on from VMBQ01000433.1 coordinate 106,684, forward strand.
GTGGCCGTATCGGAACGTATTATTTTCTTTGTAGAGCTTTGCAGTAAATAATGTTAAACAGCATGCTTTTGGCTCCTTACATTCTACATTAAGGTTAATTATATTAACACACATGCTATGAGAAAATACCGACCGCCATTGCAACAGTATGTTCATTGTGTTAATTCATATTCCTCAACTTAACAATTCAAAATAAAGGCATAACTAAGTGTAAATGAACATTTACATATGTGAATCAATATAACCAACGACTCGCAAATGTCGGAATATGTTTGTTTACATTATACTATTCTTTCATCAGTTGCTTCACGATAATGTCAATCTAGAAAATATTTCTGGATTCTTTTTTTATTATATTTAATTTTTGTCATACACTTAACATTACACTTATATTTGTTTCAATGTCAGTGTAGATAAAGAGCAAAATGCAATCGTCTCTTCCTATGAGCATATTCGATGATTGATAAAACAAAATATTCACGCATGTGATCATACTTTATACATAAGTGCAACAGTATTACCTATTCGAATCAACAGCAAGCCGTCTATTCATGAAAGAATTCATAATTCTTGATCACCTAGAACAAGACCTACCTGTAGATTGGTTAAAGAAAATGAGGAAACGGTGAGTAATTGAAGCAGAGTATGTTCAACATCTCTCTCTAAATGCAAATTCGATTTCTCGCGGATAATTGTATAACCACACTCGACACAGAGAAAATGCGTCTGCAATGCTCTGGATATTGTTCCTTCTTTAGAATGAAAAGAAGAAATGTTTGGGACGTCGTGATAACGTATGCACATATAATAACCATAAAGCAACGTTATGCGGGTGTTAATAATACTACAACACACAATAAACATACTTGAGTTATATTAAATTTAACGAGACGAACATACGAAAACCGAAAGTGGGTAATAACGATTCATCGTTGGCAGATGAAATACGCACACTATATAACGTATTTCGGCCATAAAGTACGCTCGCATTTAGGTAAATCACGCTCAATAAGTTACCTCTGAACGCTAATTTATCTTACGTTGTCATTTTTAACAGTCAACATTATTTTAAATTGTTTTCTATTTACTTGTCAGTGTTATTTACGTCCTCGCAATATCATATATATTACTTTCTCCCAAAGAAATAGCATTTGCTGACGTGATTTAAGCCGAACTTCTAATTTATGCACCCTACAAAGCGCTATCCGGTGTTAAGGGTATCATCATTGGGCATTTGATTGGATGAATTTTGTAACGTTCATGATGTTTGAAAACCTCCCACCGAGAAACATGTTTATATTTCGATGGGTATAATAAGCTGATCGTATTAAGATCATACAATCATGTCTTTGTTTCAGTAACATCAATCCATCTGTTCATGAACGGACATTACTTTTCGTTTGACATGGATTGCATTTTTTCATTTATATTTCAACGACACAAACATGCGTACTTTTAAATGCTTTAAGCTGGTAGAGTAGATATGAGATACGGTTTACAGTATATGGTGTAAAACACTTTCGAGCATAATAAACAACTGGCTGTAATATAACAAATCATTAAGTCTTGACTTGGAGGTGCTGTAATGTTTCGTCAAAATAGTTCCTAGAATGTGTATAAAGGCAAACACTTAAAATAAAGACATATGATGCAGCAATACATTAAATAGCATGCATTTTGCTTTACATTTACCCTGACATTTAAACAAATATAAATGTAATGTAACGTTATCACTTAAATAAAATATAGAAAAACGGAACTCCAGAAACATTATCTAGAGTGAAATTATTGTGAAGTCATTGACGACAGAATAGTTAAATGTAAACACAAATATTCCAACATTTGTTTGTCGTTGGTTATATTGATATGCATATTGATTGAAATAAAAGAGCGCATGCTATATTCTTCAAAATTGCATTTACATATATTCAGATACTTATCTTTTGCTAACGAGTGATTAGACTGTTTTATGCTATTGTGTAATATCTGTACCGCACATATACATATGCACGTTTAACATAAGAACATTTAAATATATATTAAACACACATTGCTTGAATACTCATGCTTACGTAAATATGTATATTGATTTTTAAATGTTTTTTTCTTTATAGTTTTGATAAACGATTATGCTTATGGTTGTAAATATGATTATTTTTTCGGAAGGTTAATTATAAATGCTGAGAAAGTTTTTGAATTCCCATTATTGCAATATCAAATCTTTAATCAAGGATATAGCTTGTATCTATTGATATACTTGCTCAGTGCAAATGCTGACTGATATTTAAAATAAACTGGCATAACTTACAACTAGCACGCGAATTTGCAATCGATCTACAATAAGGCTCTTTAATGTAGTGCACTTGAAAAGGTAAACCTGTTAATGATGCTTTTATATTGTCAAACACGTGGTATCGATTTCGGTATTTGAGAGCGTGAATTATATTTCTTACATACAATTGTTTATAGTGCTTTTTTGTTACATGAAGTTCAAACTGAAAACCGTTCACAACTCTTTTTTTTCAAATTGTTGAAAGCTTGTACATTATTACATTTACGCATTTCATTCTAAAACGGGTCATTTACTTCTCTGATAGAAACTGACCACTATATTAACCGAGTTAGCAGTATTCATCACCGTGGGTATTGGCACACGTAACACCAATTGACAATACGTGTAAATGATACCAATGAATATTTTAATCAACCACACAATTGATTATAACTTATGCATTTGTACAAACGTTCAACTCTTCTGAAACTGGTGTTAAGTTATATTGGGAATAATAAAACTGCAGAAACAATACATGCATAAGCAGATAAATTACGTTATAAAGTCATACCACACAATATGCTACTAATAATATAAAGCGCTCTCGTTTTTCTGATCTCCATATCATGATTCTAAACTGACATTTTCCCTCGCCATTAAGTGTCACTTCGCAGAGATGCATTGATCACGTGAACCAATTTAGAGACAGATACAACAAATACCAGAACGTGAAACGTTCTTTTCACATTCCTATAATAGGCAAAGTCTTGACAATCTAGAGATGGGAGACACTCGATCAATCACAAGCACGACGCAGTCCCATACTGCGACCATTGGGCCTAAAAGCACGCACACACGCAGGCCAACTTTATTGGGAAAACATGGACATCTCTAAAATGATTTGCTTTTGATGATATGGGTTTGTAACATACATTTCTCATTTGGAAATGTTTGTGGTTTACTTAACGAANCCACACAATTGATTATAACTTATACATTTGTACAAACGTTCAACTCTTCTGAAACTGGTGGTAAGTTATATTTGGAATACTAAAACTGCAGAAACAATACATGTATCAGCAGATAAATTACGTTATAAAGTCATACCACACAATATGCTACTTATGCTCTCGCTTTTCTGATCTCCATATCATGATTATAAACTGACATTTTCCCTCGCCATTAAGTGTCACTTCGCAGAGATGCATTGATCACGTGAACCAATGTAGAGACAGATACAACAAATACCAGAACGTGAAACTTTCTTTTCACATTCCTATAATAGGCAAAGTCTTGACAATCTAGAGATGGGAGACACTCCATCAATCAAAAGCACGACGCAGTCCCATACTGCGACCATTGGGCCTAAAAGCACGAACACACGCAGGCCAACTTTATTGGGAAAACATGGACATCTCTAAAATGATTTGCTTTTGATGATATGGAGTTGTAACATACATTTCTCATTTGGAAATGTGTGTGGTTTACTTAACGAAGCCACTCATTACAATTTTGATGAAAACAATGTATTGATTTAAATTATACATTACAAGCTAATTAAGAAAACATTAAATAATACTGGGTGGCATAATGCTGTTTACTATACGACATACAAATGAAGTTTCGACATGTTGTGGGTGGTCGAGATTTGGACTGTTATACAATCAATGGACTCCTGGCTAACATATTATTTCCTGGACCAATAGCAAACAATCGACACATATATCCTAGTTGAACAATGCAAACTCTTAATGCTACATACACACATACGAATAGAAGTTATAAATCCACATTGCTAACCGTTCGATTACTTATTGACATCGCTTGTTGATTCAGATTAATTGATGCTGATAAAGAACGATTTCCAAAGATTTATGATTTAACGTCTAGCTGTAAATTATGTCTTAACACGTTACAGTGGATACTGGTTACAACAGTCTTCTGGGTTTGCATGAATGCAATAGTCGAATGAACGTCAGGGCACAACGAAGTCGATGCTGTTCTTAATTATACAAGTATTAAAGGGACCTGTTCCTAGTTTTGCTAGATGACATTTTCTAAAAAAAGTCATATATTAAAACAGAATGAACATATTTATATAATATTCAAACCAGTGGAATACCACTGTTGTCTGTAAAAAGAAATATGTTACAATGATCGGTTCGTTTATAGATACTAATCAATCTGTATAGGCAAACATAATAAAGCGTGTGTAAAGCTTTTCATCGATGTTTGGAGAAAAATAATACAGCGTTAAATATATACTCACACATTCAAAAAAAATGAATAACACCTTTGTAGAGTGGGTCGATTATCGGAAAACAATATGTAATTTAACCATTTTGCTTGCTCTAAAAATTATTAAAGGATGTTGCATATTTTATAAATCTTTTAGCACATACATTGAATGACGTGTTTCTACAATACGAAAATCCGTTCAATATACACACTGATTTTGTCCCGGGAATAAAAAGGTGATCAGGAGTATTGCTATGTTATTGTATTATGCTTTTAAAAAAGAAATTCGTTACTGAATAGCAGTTAATTATCAAATACTGTACCATAGCATATGTATGTTTGCCTATATGTATATTGAAATGTGTGACTTTGCTATGTTATTTGTACTTGCAATAGCCAAAGGCCACATATTAATAAACATTCAATGAATGAATATTTGAGCATAGCTCATATTTTGGGTTCTTACTCATCAAACCGATATAAATTATGTATAAAGTGTAGAGGCAAGTGAGGAAACAACCAGCATTTGCGTATGAACAATAATAGTCTGGTTCCAGAATTTGATTTTATGTTAACCATGTCTTAAACCTGTTCTGATGTATCTTATGTATATTATATATGTAAAACACCAGAAACATCAAACCTACAGAGACTCTCATCCACATCTCAGATTTGTTTTTTATTTTACTTATAAAATTAACCACAAAAAACAATTTATATTAAAAATACTTAAATCATATGACAGAACCTTTGAACGGTAAAACAAAAGATATTATTCATATGTGTTTCAGTATGGCCTTGTAATTGCGTTAAAAACTTATAATGTTCTTTTGTCCCACGCTATGTGGTTTTGGAGATATCAAGTGGCGTGGCTTCGGGGCTTCTGGTATATGAAGACAAATGAACGGATATAATGAAATACATCGACACTCTCTGTTTTGTAACACCCCGAATAATTATCCTTTTTTGTGTCTTATTTATACCTTACATAGATCGAAGAACTTAGCAAATTATCAATTTTATTTGGTATTAGTAGTATTACCCGTCAGCATCAACAACGTGCTTTTNTGAACGGATAACATGAAATACATCGACACTCTCTGTTCTGTAACAATCCGAATAATTATCCTTGTGTGTGTGTTACTTATACCTTACATAGATCGAAGAACTTAGCAAATTATCAATTCCATTTGGTACTGACAGTATTATTACCCGTCAGCCTCAATAACGTGCTTTTCTAAATTAAACTCTAAAGTATATTTATAAAATGTTAACGACATGAACATCCTTATGTTCAGAATTCCAATAGCATCCGTATAATAGCAAAGCAACTCGATAATTCTCTACAATATTCTGAAGCTAAGAATTGACGTTTTCGAATGTTTGTTATATCCATATAAATTGTATTTTATCCTATGTGAGGTGAAACTTCAGCATCATAATCCCGCCTAATTACCATGGCACTGGCTTCAAAATCGTTCTGAGGCGCGCAACTGTGTCAACAGTAATTGCCTGGAAAATGGAACGTTGTCTGAGAAATATTTCCATGTAATGATCAGTTGCTACTTTTCGAGAACGTCACTGGGGTATGACGTAACCGAAATGATCAAATACTAAATAAATTAGAATTCGTCCTGAAACGACGCTAATGACATAAATGTTATACTAGCAAAACTTAATCATAACAACTCATTTCATGGAAAAAAATACTAAGTATACTTAATAACAATCCGCTGCCGATTATTGAGCGCAATACTAAAATATGATATTGTATTAAATAAATGGATAATGGAAATCACTTTTTATGGTTTGTGATGTGCTTTGTTGTATTAGTGTTTTATAAACGATTACAAAATGACCAAAGGTATAAATGCAAATATCTCTGTTGATGATTTATAAGGTGTCATAATTCTCGTGTGTGAATTAACAGCATGTGAGTATAACATTACATAACTATAATGTTATCATATTCATATTCATACCATATTGAACATTACAGTTTTATGATGTCAACGTCCATCCTTGCATAAATGTGGAGCAAGGTGATAAGAAACACATGTTTGAAGACGATCGATACCGTCAATAAAATGCCGTTTGCACAAAATAGGCACTTTAAGTTGTATTATTACTACGGATTCTTGAATATATTAATGGAAAAACAAACAATTGTTGTTTTTATGTTTGCGGTATTTTAATCAATCCGATATTGTGTATGATATTATTTATACACGATTGATGCACGTCATTTTATTGCGCATGTTCATGTGCTCAGCGGGATAATTTGACGAGCGTATATATATGTGTATGTTCAATTAAGTAACACCAACAAAACATAGCAGGAATTTCTTGTTAGAAGCACAAGTCAGTGTACATGATTGAAGTGATCTTTTACCAAACGACCATTTTCGATTCACATGAACCAGCACAACATAAACAGGCATACTAGTAAAAATGTGGTCGGCGCCTACAAATGATCATGTAAAGCTGCGGGGGTTCAATCAAACGCTCAAGATTTGTCAATATGCTTTGCAGTCGCTGTTTTCCAAACACAGTCATGATTTAGTATGATTCGGCACACTGCTAGGTCCATAGAAATGCGATACCATACATCAACTATTTATTATTTAACAACACAGCATAGCTACCAGCCACACGATTGCGATCATGATCAGGATCCTCTTGGCCGTTCTGTTGCGCATATAGTCAATGTTTGTGACGGCCCAGTAGCGGTCGATGGAGATGGCGACGAGGTGTAGGATGGACGCCGTGCAACTCAGCACGTCCATTGATGTCCACATGTCGCAAACCTCCGATCGAAGAAACCACACCGTGCTCACCTAAATAATAAAACATTTGTTTATTTTGCCCATAATTCCCGATTTGTGCAAAAAGGCACCATGTGCCTTTTAATTTCAATGTCACATGGTACCTTTTTGTACCAAGGGGGCGATATTATGTACTTGGTAATTTTGACATGTTTTAAGAAGGTATTGACGCTTATGTAAAATGAGGAGAGCATACTAATAATTTTAACATATGACATTTTCATTTACTAATATATTCGGTAATATGCCTAGTTGCATTCAACAAAGCGTGCGATAGTGTGAGAAAATCCAAGCAATATACCGACCATAAAATCGGCATAAAATGTCACTTGAGATTAAATCAAACTTAATGACGAAATTATTCAGGGAATATGTAACAAGCGGGAGTAGTTACATTAAGTTTTTAATTCATTCATCATGATTATACACTGTTGACGGATTTTCTAATTAGCAATGCTTTATCGCCCCATTGATGCAAAGTGGTTATATGTGGCATTTAATTACAATGTTGCATTGTTTCCCTTTTTGCACAAATGGGCTTTATAAATAAACATAGCTATTTTATGATAAAAATAAAGCTGCATATAGTTCAGCTGTTTAACATCATGATTAAAAGACGCATAAAATGATGTAACTGTTTCTGCTAGTGCCCTTTAGACGCATGTGCGACATACCAAATGAATCTAAAGAGGCGCTTCTGTACTTGAGAATATTGNATGGACGTGCTGTGTTGCACGGCGTCCATCCTACACCTCGTCGCCATCTCCATCGACCGCTACTGGGCCGTCACAAACATTGACTATATGCGTAACAGAACGGCCAAGAGGATCCTGATCATGATCGCAATCGTTTGGCTTGTAGCTATGCTAATAACCGTACCTCCGCTTTTCGGCTGGAAGGATGACAACGACCCAACGGTGACGGGTATTTGTATGATAAGCCAAGACCGCGGCTACCAGATCTTCTCAACCTTATGCGCTTTTTATATACCAACAATTATCATGCTTATCATATACGCAAAAATATTCCTTGTCGCCAGGCAACGGATAAGAAAGAAGCGATTTGCACAGGCGTTAAAGCAAAAACATGCAAAATGTCCAAAGCCGACCGCGTTGCAAGGAACGGAAATGACGTTGCTAACAATTCCGAAGGGATCCCCGGTGTCTCGGTCGGAGGTTTCCGAGGTCCCCTGTAACGGAAGCTCCGGTAGCGTCGGGGATCGCGATGACAATGAGAACCGTTATAAGACAAACGGACATGTTGAGGACGATCCGCGCTCATGCATGATTCCAAAAACAAACGATGAAGTATTGAGAGCTCAGAGACACAAGGAAAAGATTGAGAAGGATAGAGAGCGAAAGGCGGCTCGAACACTGGGTATAATTACCGGGGTGTATATTGTTTGCTGGTTGCCCTTTTTCATAATCGCCATGCTAGCGCCGTTCATAAGTGAAAGTGTAAAAATACCTGATGTCCTCTTAAGCATAGTTCTGTGGTTAGGATACGTGAACAGCCTTTTAAATCCGGTTATTTATACCGTGTTTAGTCCAGAATTTAGAGTCGCTTTTCAGAAGATAATTTTTGGAAAATATTCAAGAAAATATCGAAGTCGGACTCAGAGGTGAAGATTTGCGCATTTCCTGACAAGCCTTAAAGTGTGTATATACTGATAGCTCATGGTTTTCATTAATGAAAATATACATTTGTTATTCCGCTTGCTTGAAGCATTATTTTTATATTGCGTTGACGCTTCGTTACCGTTGTTTATTGATTTTGTTTTTTTGTTATACGTGTTGAATCGAAGTAAAATCATTACAAATTAAATATGCATTTTAAACGTTGTGCTCTCGCCGAAAATGCTGTTGAGTGCCAAATGGATAATTTTTGTATGTGTTTTCACATTATAAAAAACAACGTTTTTGAATCTTGGAAAAATAAACACATAAGCTGAATTTTGTGTACTCATGTATGATGTATTATTTTTTTTTTTAATATGCACGTGATGATTATTATCAATATTGATAACAATTGCCCATGCTCATCATTAATTTGTTGCTTGTGTATGTTATGCTTCTTCCAAATCGAAAAGCAATAAATGTTTGATGGTATTTGTGATGACTGTGTAATCATTGACCTCATTAGAGTGTCATAAAGTGTGAGTAGTAAATATGTAATGCAATTAATGTACCAGTACAGATTACACTAACAATATTATCTAATTTCAATCATATGTATGGTACTAAATGTCAAGTATCAATATATATTTTTCTTTCACTATTGGCACTTAAGCAACAACAATATTTAAATAATATACCTATGCAAGAAAACACTATGTTGTTGGTCATGTTTATATAATGCATGCAATTTTAATCAGTTTCACTAAATGGTTGTTCATGATTTCCTGTAACCTTCAGGTATTAGACATAATTGCAAAAGAGTGTGTATAAATCATCGACAAACTTATTTTTTATAATTGCAAAATAGTATAATGTAAGGAGAAAATGTATCCTGTCTGTAGAATGTGTATAAGGTGTACGTTCACGGTTGCACACGAACAAATTCATAGGTTAATAAATATTATACATGAAGTTAAGTACATGTAAATTTAAAATGAATACTGACACATGGATAATTAGCTTCATTAAGGCATGAAACGTTTGTTCTTCGGAAAATAGCCCAAGTATATTTTAACAGCTTGCCTTTGATAAAATGCTGAATTTGTCTTCACATGCTTTTTTGACACCAAATATATTCGACGAAACGTAGCCGATATATATGAAGGAATTATATGAGATTTGTGCGATGTAAGTATGCGAGTACATGTCCATAATATCAACAATGTATTTGCAAGATGGTGGCATTGTGAATTGAAATGAGAATAACAACATTGTAATCCCTAATATATGTAATAATAATGCGTTCCTTAAAGATCTGAATTTCGAATTATTGCCATATGCATACCTCTTTGCTAAAAGTACACCAATTAATGCTTTCGAAGGAAATTGTAATTCGTGTTAAATTATCAGTTCTTGTCAGAGATGTCAAATGCAGCTGAATGTTCTTTTTAACAAGTCATGTTTACTAAAATATTGGACACGTCTGTGCGACATCAATGTTCACACAGCTCCTTTTTTAAGACGCATCAAACATAATCATTTGTTTACTTTTCCATAATGAAATGATCTACAACCAGCGAATTTGTTATTTTATTGTTCCTTTAAATTAATACGTTCGTAGCACCAATTTACAAACGTGTACAAATTCATGTTCATCGTCTTTCAGATCACACCGTTATGCCGCAATTTCATTGTCGTGATATTCATGTGTATGATTTATGTCAAGACGTGTCAATGGCAACTATTATAATACATGCTTTTACAATACAAATCTCACTCGCGCTTCTTTCAGATTGTGTACATAATTGTCTTCTACCGTGTTATAATATTAGAAATTAATTGTTAAGGTATCCGGTCAATGATAAGCCGTATTTAGTTTTGGTCACGGAAGACGTAGACCAATAATTTATGTTTACGTTTGGTGCTTCAGGCACGTAAACATCTTTAAATATAAACATATCCTTAATTTATTTGCTTTCCGGTGGTTTATAGAAAAATATCAGTGAATTCAAACTGATAATTTGATGTGTCAAACAGTGAAAATTATCGATAATATTTACTGTTTTACTGTGAAATGACGTCGTTTACATGACGTTACGACGTCAATATTTCTGCAAAAATACAAACATTATCATTTGAAATTATAAAATAAAAATAAAATGTGTTGCATTTGGTTGAATATCGATTTTAATTTACTCGTTATCATAGAAAAAATATATTGTTTTCTATAAACACTCGTGAATGAAAATCGATATTCCACCAAATCGAACAGATATCGTCTATATTATCATAGATCGGATAGCTTCAAACAGTTAGCAGACATGTGCGCGATTTGTATGTTGGAACTATTCATGTGAATGTGCTGATAACTATTTGACATGTGTTGTTTTAAGTGTAAATATATATCTATAAATATACGTAGTGTTATCAGTCTCCACAATGTTTAAACTAATTCACCATGAGTTTATGTTATCATTCACGTACATGATTTGGATTTAAACGTTTAACGTTATAACTGTGTATAATTGTTCTTATTTTTGTTATGTCATTCATATATCACATTCAATAAAAACATTCAGTATGTTACTACTGTGCGATTTATTATTTATATAACAGTTTTTGTAACTTTAAATGTTAAGCGATAAATGGAATCCATAATTGGTGGTCTGTATATGTTGATGGATTACTGATAAGATGTCAAATGAGAACAAATACTTATTTAATAAACAATTTAAATTGAATGATATACGTTGTTTACTATCAATGCGTCATGTTTCATTATATCACCCATTAAGCCCTAACCAATCATAAATGCACTTTAAGAAAAATATGTGTGAGCCACGCTCTCGACAAAGGGCTTAATGCATGTGCGTAAAGTGTCGTCCAAGATAGGAATTCGCAGTGCGCACAGGCTAATCAGGGACGACACTTTCCATCTAGACTAAATGTTTGTTAAAAAGAGATTCCATGCAAACGAAATATTCCATCAAAGCGTATAGTGTCGTCCTTGATGAGCCTGTGCGGCTGTAAATGCTTATCTGGGACGACATTTTACACACATGCATTAAACCCCGTTTTCCCCAATTCCGTCTGCATGAGTTCTCCTCCGATAATTAATTCATTTCTCTATCACAATCATTGTATATATGGTATGTATAACAAAACTGAAATTTAACCACACACGGATCTGAAGACTATTTTGCACTGGATAAATCAATACTGCTTAACAAATGTTTTGAACGCATGTACGACGTCCCTTTAATGCCAAGAGTATGATAAATGTACCCGCAACATTGTGCTTAAACATATTTTAAACAAACTACTAGCTTTCTTTGAATACTTAAAAATAAAACACATAACTGCTTGTTTGATTTTTTTTTAACTATTGACGTATTGTACATATACATGCATATACGATGCAAACATTATTACATTATAATAGGTTGTATTCATTTATTCCTAATTATTTTATCTGATTTGTTTTTCATTTGTTTTATTATTTCATGAACATTTATTTTCTCATGTGTAAGATCTAATAACATCTTACAACACGTTAATAAAACAAAACACATGCTGCGGGTTTGATGATAATTCTTTATAATATGAATGTATACAAACTAAGAAAGACAAATAACATTAATACAATTAATGATGTGTTTGATTGTTTGATTTAAAGTTGGAACAAGTAGTAGTAGTAGTAGAAGTAGTAAAAGTAGTAGTAGAAGTAGTAGTAGTAGAAGTAGTAGTAGTAGTAGTAGTAGTAGTAGTAGTAGTAGTAGTAGTAGTAGTAGTAGTAGTAGTAGTAGTTGTAGTAGTAGTAGTAGTAGTAGTAGTAGTAGTAGTAGTAGTAGTAGTAGTAGTAGTAGTAGTAGTAGTAGTAGTAGTAGTAGTAGTAGTAGTAGTAGTAGTAGTAGTAGTAG
>VMBQ01000433.1:119988-162915 GCA_007657795.1 Dreissena rostriformis
CATTATTATTATTATTATTATTATTATTATTATTATTATTATTATTATTATTATTATTATTATTATTATTATTATTATTATTTATAACAATCCCTACAGACACTGTGAAGCCCAGAATAAGAACCAGACAGTTGAATGATGAATTATGTCTACTTAGGTTCTGAGAGTTCTTGCAATTAGTTAATATTACACGCTTTGTACAAGGCCGCGTATATTTCTATAGGCATTCATCGTTACACAATTTCCTTTCAGAAAGCTTTCACGTTGATCGCAGAGATACATCAATTAGATTGACTCTGTAATGCAACGATGATGAATTACAGCATACGAATGATTTGCGTTGTATAAATCGACTCATCGAAGCAAAATGCAAGTCAATGCATTTCTTGAATTATTCATATTTTTTAGTCTTTGTGTCGGCGGTTAGTTTGAAATGGAGATAGATCGCGAATTGAACGGACTTCTGTGTCTTACGCAAAACATAACAAAATCATCAATATAGTACTTTGCATCATTGTGTTTGAAAAGCTGACTTCTTATTTACTACACTTTTAAATGTATGCGACCAGCAGGTTGTATAATGAGAAATAAACAAAGAAGAACAATGCATGCACTATACAATGTATTCATGTACATCGCTATTTCTACAATTTTCGGATATGTGTCTTTTTGTGCACTTACAACGAATTATTCGTAAATACAACGCAACCAGACACACAGTTATTAGAAGTGTTTGCATCGCGACACATAACATTTGCAAATCTCGTGAGACTGCATTAATAACACTCAACTCGGAAACAATGTGTTTTATGTTTCAGCGGCAACATGAAATTGTACAAATGATCCTCAAAATGTAAGAACGCCTGCTTTCCCAAACAAGGTTGTTTTGTGACAGGTCTGTACTTGGTGAACATTTGTTTCAGCAGTATTCATGTGCTCAATTCGTTAGACTACATGTTATATTCATGACCAATTATATGTGTATCGATCTAACACCCGCAGTGTAGTGATTAACAGTCAGTATTGAACATAGTTTACGCGTCGTTGCTATTTTCCATCTCGTTGAGCACATCAAATTGATGTTGTTCGCTTGAGACAAAACGATTTAAATATGTTGTTCTATTTTGCATTCCATGATTGATTGATTTCAAATGTAGTATGCTGGAAATCGTCAGTATAACAACATTCCGAGACATGGATTTCCCGCGCCATTCCATGTCGTGGGTATTGCCACATTTGAAATAATTACGAAATCGTTCTGATTTGACCATCGTCAATTCGTTTGTATTGAGTTCAATAAGATGTTCATTAAAACAATTGTATTTAAAAGTTTTGTATTGATAAAAGTTTTAAAAGAATGGGTCGTTATGTGTATCGAGTGAAGATATATTATAGCCGTAATTACAATTATCTTAGGTATACACGCGATACCCTAAGCAAATGTGTGAAGTCAGATAAAACATTACACAGATTATTGCATCATTAGTTACTAATAAAACAGTTTACCTGAATCGTTCACCTCTTATATGTATTTGTTTTTGGATAAAGCTATGTCTATAGTAAAGAACATCTTTTTTTGCCTAGCATCATCTTTTTAGCGACCATTTTAAATGAAAATTATATTTACAAAGAACTCCGTGAAATGGTTTTTAGGGCATATCGACACCTTTCAAACTAGTTCCATCCTTAGAGTTACTCCCATATACTTGAAGCTGGTCACTTCTTCTTTAATAGCAATGCTTCATATAATTGCAACAAAAAAAATATAAGCATGTTTTCCTACGCACAAATTAACGTTCACTTCTGTTGCATATACAAGTTCTTTTCTTGGATTTTGTTTTAAAAATATGTTCAAAGTCATGGCGTTGATTTTGGCTCGTCACCCATGTGCAATCTGAAATTTGTTAAAGGTAAAGCCATTGCAGGAATCGTCCATCGTATAGAGGAATCTGTTTGCACAGGAAATGGCCGCATCGGGTGTGGTAAGAGGAGATCCATTTAAACATAAATCAATATTTATCATGACAACACAGGTTTTTGTTTCCTGAAATACAAGGTAATATTGTTATGAAGTATTCCTTGGAAAAGTCACGCTCTCGATAAAGCTGTATACTGTAATTCACATAAAACAGTCTATGTGATTATTTTGTTTTCTAATTAACCGAGTGATACTTTAAGAAGACATTTTAATATAAAGACCGACTGACCAACATTAATAAGTTTGATTCAATACTATTTATATCATTAAAATACAATTCATTTGTTATAACTAAATGTTTAGTTTTAGCTAAAATATCGTCTGCACGATTTAGTCATTAAACAAACAGTTAAGCGATAGTACATGCAGCCATACCATGGACTATAATTTATCTAAACTATATATATCTTGTACGTGTAAATAATTCATATAATACATTACAAAATACTATATTGTACGAGTGCATATTGAATTAATATTAAATCATATATGTTCATTACAGCAATTCGGTTATTACTGCTAGTATTTGCGGTCAAGACAGATGTACATTATATTGAATAAATATTAATGACATATTTCCGACACAAGTTAAGCTCATTCCTCATTATCTATCCGTATTATCTACCTGGTCGATTACTATATGTTCCGGACGTTGATTTTAAGCAAGCTTTCTAATTCCCACAAACGCCTAAAAAAAGGCAGTCTCTTTCCCTCGTTATGATCAAACGAAAATCAATACACGTTCACATAGAGTCATTGATCTAACTAAACATCCTCCTCTAAATGTAGCAATTATTGCGTGACAAGATCAGTGTGCAACATCAACAGGTAGGCTTAATGCTAGGGCTTGAGACATTTTGAACAAGCTTTGCGTTAGAAGCAAACGTTTGACCTCTTATTATTTTATCGCTTTTGTTTCTCTAGTGAGCATTGCATCGATTTTGTCATTTGATGTTGGATTGTTAATCACATTTTTCCATAAATTAACCTTTATTTACATGAACATGTATTGTGATTGTTTTGGGGAAAGAAAGCATTAGGTGCGATAACTATAAAGCATTGTAAACCGTATTTCTCTCGGTCTGATCCAAAGCGGACGTTGATTCCGTTTGAGTTGTAACGTTGTGCGCATTTCTCTGAGTATATGCGAATTCGGTTTAATTTATCTTGATGAGTCTGATAAAGGTTATATTTCAATCATATACCATACCAACTAAAGTAAAACAAGTTAGAAGATAAGGATAGTAGCAGTCGAGTCATGTAAATGGCTTTACCCATGACTAAGTTTGAGAATCAACTGGCCAGTGACTATTTTTGATTGAACTATTAAGTTTAATAATCGTTGGATAATATTAAAACAGTAAACACAATCCTGGTTACTCAAATTTCTGCCTAAAACCTTGCTTAACAAATGTACATATTACATAATACATGTCATCATATTTTGCAGCTTGCCATTTTGAAGACTTTTATTTGCAACCTGCCTCTTATGATTTCAACTAAAAGTATTGTAACTTGCCCTTTTTTCAGATTTTTATTATCAAATTAAATATCAATTATCGTCACAGTCAAGAATACACGCTCAAATAGTATGATCATTAGATCAAATAACTATTTAAGAGTTTCAACATTACACCATTACAACAGCTGGTGATGTCAGTATAACAAAAAAGTACCCAATAAATGTGTAGTTAATATAAAATGGAGTTCTACAAATCACTTTGAGGTAACGAAAAATAATGTTATGTAAATCACATAATTCGCTTAATTTGGAAATTGTATTGCTTTAAGATCATAAAAATATGTTACTTTATGTTTATATCATTATGTACATTACGTTGGAAATTATGTTTCGTTTCTGACGTTAATCGGCAAATCAAAGAACTTTTTGGTGAACGATAATGTTTGTTTTATAATCGCCAAAACTCTTGTTTATTGTTTGATATAAGAAATGAAGCGACTATAATTCCAAATTTTATATCACCTTAAAGTTGTTTACATAATGGAAACTACATTTTACTCCGCTCAACTCTTATTAAGATCTCCTATAGAAATACCAGTAATAGCATGATGGTAAAGTAGTTTTATTCTACGCTGGGATAGGTGTTATGGTTAGCATGCCTATTAACCGGTTTCAAACGGAAATGTGTTGATTGACATTTGAAATGTGGCGACCGCAGCTTTACGCATTTTTTTGTGTTTGATGTAATGTCGTTTGAATTGACCTGTACTGTGTAGACAAGGAGTCAGTTCCATAAATAAAATATTACCGGGTATAACACGAATTTATTTCCTGATAATGTATCTGGAGTTTTATTATTGCTATATATTTAAAGATATAGAGAATACTTGGTCGGTGCAGTATAAAGCGAAAAGTTTATTTGGCTAGGCTTAGAAAATCTGAACCACGAGCCTTGGCGAGTGGTTCAGATTTTCGGGCCGAGCAAAATGAACTTCGCTTTATTCGGCACCGACCTAGTATTCGATTTATCCCATCAATATTCTATTTATCCTACATTTTTTATATTTAATTTGTTTCTAATGCAAACAAAAATCAAAATCAGATTAAATTAACTGAATCTAACCTTGCGTAGTAATATTAAAATTGTGTGTGATCTTTCCCGTTTTCGCCACTCTAAATAGTCCTTAAGAATTCAACGCAAAAGCAGAGTAACAAGACAAAATATCGCTATATGCCTCGATTCAAATTTAATCAGCATTCTAAATGTTACACACTTAAGTAGAACAAAAACGCTTTTGTTCAAATTAAAATTCTAGTTTCCCCACTGCAATAAACAAAATAATGGCTGCCATTTTAAACTTACGTCAAGCATGATTCAGCATTTATCCCCGCCGATATTGAACTATTAAGTTTATTAATCGTGGGATAATATTTAAACAGTAAACACAATCGTTATTGCATAATCAAATTTCTGCTTCAATACCTTGCTAAACAAATATACATAGTACAAAATACCTCTCATCATTTATTTTGCAACTTGCCTTTTTGAAGACTTTTATTTGCAACCTGCCTCTTATAATTTCAATTAAAAGTATGGTTACTTACACGTTTTTCAAATCTTTAATTATGCAATGAAATATAAATTGTCGTCAAAGTCAAGAATACACGCTCAAATAGTATGATCATAAACTAAAATAACTATTCAAGAGTTTCAACATAACAACAGCGGGTAATGTCAGTATAACAAATAAGAACCCACTATGTGTGTAGTTAATAGAAAATGGAGTTCTATAAATTTCTTTGAAATAACGACAAATAATGTGATGTAAATCACATATACGCTCATTAGGCAATTGCATTGCTTTAAGCTCATACATGGTAAACATATGTTACTTTAGGTTTATATCATTATTTAAATTATGTTGGAAATTATGTTTCGTTGCTGCCGTTTATAAATGCAGCGACTATTATTCCAATGTTAATATGACCTTACAGTTGTTTACATATTGAAAACCGGAAGATACATTTAACTTCGCTCACCTCGAAGTATTTATTTTGATCTCCATTAGACATGCCAGCAATAACATGATGGTAAAGTATTTGTATTCGACGCTGGGATAGGTGTGATGGTTAGCATTCCTTTCAACCGGTTTTAAACCGGAAATGTGTTTAATGACAGTTGTAATGTGGCGACTTTACGCATTATTTGTGTTTGATGTCGTGTAGTTTGTATTGACCTGTAAAGTGTAGACAATGAGTCAGCTGCCATACATAAAATACTACCGAGTATAATGTCTTTCTCTCCTGATAATGTATATGGGGGCTTATTATTGCTATATATTTAAAGATTGTATAATAATGCATACGTTCAGACATAATAAAAATGTGTTAAGACACTTACAACATATCCGTTTGTCTTAAATGTTATTTGTATTCAAATTATATGAAAAGTACTCCGAAAATCATTCTTCTTACAGAAATGTGGGTACAAGTATGACCATGTATACTAATTACCGTTTTTACCTTAAAGCTTATCTAACTAATGTATGCCAGCATTATGTGTGTTGTTTTACCAGATACTAAGAACTGCTCAGATGAACACTTAAAATCAACGAAATGATACGTTGTGTTTCGTGCTGTTCTGATGAACACTATTTTGTTTAACCATTAATGCGATTGAAGTTTCCACTAGGTTGAGCACTGAGATTGTCAGTTCTCCAAGAAACAATCGAAAATCTCAGCTGTAAGAAGACTCACATATTTTTGCTCAAACTCATGGTTTAGTCCGAAAGTGAAACAACATGCGTGGGCACGAAGTTGAACATGATGTTAGAAACAAATCTTTCACATTGCTGAAAAAATATAATAATTGAATCAGAATATTTATTTTTATAAGTAAGTTTGTGAAGCTAGGCTATTATTGGTAGATACTGATTTGCTAATATTAACAATGACTACCTCCGAATTTGAATTTTATAATTGATGGTATACTAAGCACAGCTCAGATGAACACATAGCAATTGCAAATAAGAATTGTATACTAAATGGTTTAAATAAGAACCCGACTAAATCCCACTTCTCTTCTGTTTGATTAAGTCACATAAAGGCACATTGTATATACGAAATACAGCAATAGTGGTGAATTTCAGATTGCATCTTCAGGACATGTACGCCTCCAAATTTAAAAGCATCTACCATGTGAGACGAAATTTCATTAAAGCCAAATCTTTGTCATACTATAAATAAACTCCGAATGCTTTTAAAAGCACATTATGTTATAAATTGAATCTCGAATCCACACAGTTTTTCTCAAAGGCTGTTTATCTATATATTTACTAATATATGAAGATCTGTATCCGTCTGAACCAATCCTAATAGCGAATGCGTTTGACAAGAAAAACACAAATGGAAATCAGATTTTAAATCTTAGGCATACAACTTGGCGCGAAACGTCTGATATTGAAGATTGATTTACCAGGTCCGGTTTGTTAGAATATGTTATGTTCGTTAAATTTAACATGATACTGTAACGTTTAGGTTTTTTTTATTGTAAATCTATCGAACGCCTCGTGTCGATTTCATTGTTTATGCTCAGCTTGTCTGCTGTCGTGGTTTATGTGAGTGAATCATTGTGTCGCTTTGAAGTAACATCTATACAATAAAACACATTATGTATAATGAAAAACATTGAATTCAATTAATTGTCCCATGCATAATTTTATATCTAACAATACTATTGAGACTAGAATATTATTCTAAAAAGTACATACACGAATCATGCTTCGAAGCCAACGAGTATAAAATTAAGCTTTGAACTAGTGAAAAAGAAAAAAAAAAACAACGTGAAGAAATTATTGCATCGGAGGTCTGATTTTATAACACAAAACCAATTTTATTAGAATCCAAGTCTTAATTTGTAGTTTCACATTGAAAAGATCAGATAGGGCAGCACCAGTATAAATCAAAACGTTGTTATTGCAGGATGTGTGTTCATTATTCGTGGTAGAAATATGGCAGGCAAAATGATGTAGTTGAACTGATAGAACACGTCGTAATAAACATGATAAATATGGTATAGTTTGACTGGTTTTGCTCATGATTGTATTCCGTTGGTATAGATAATTTAGATTTGACTGAATTACTATTAAAACCAATTTCGAGGCACTAGTATAATAACTACCTTATTGTCACATTGAACGGTCCTTGTATAAGTATCGATGTTGTGTCATTATGTGATAAATGGATAAATGATTCTGTAATTAAAATATTGACTTTCATTGTGGGTGCAGGTCGATGTATAATTGACGCAGACCGCGTGGTATACAAAGGCAAACGTTATTTGCATTGATATTGGCGACGGGTGCCCATTTCACACTTTGTTATTTAGTTAATGCCGAGGTTGGAATTATTGTTGAAGTACTAGTTAGTTAATGAATATTTCCGCAAAGCGGAAATGTCGTTACATTGCCTCATACTGAGTTTGTGGTACTCGTTATTTATTGAAATAGGAAATGTCTTATATCTATCAATAGGAATGAGGGCACTGTGCTTTTTAATGAAATTGTATATACATGTGGCAAGTCTTCTGACAAGTTGTAATTATATATAATGTTTTAATAAACGAGTTCATACAATGTGCATCCCAGCGAGCTTTAAAAAAATAAGGCAAATCAAACTTGCTGAACATAATATCCGTATGGAAAAAAACTATTCATGACAATAAGCATGAAGTTCGGATACAAACTGACTGTTGAACATATTAATGTCTATTTAGAGTTAAAAGTTACATATCCGCATACGATTGTTATATTGTCATGACAATCATTAACTTATGCTTGATTTTTTTACTTTATTGTGGTATATGTGATAGAGTGGCAAATTATGACTTTTTTACTGTCGCCTTCCGACAATCAGTTTCATACAAACAACAATTACGACTAGACGAGAGCGCGGTGAACAGCGCGATGAACCGCAGTGCTTTAATCTCAAAATAAAATAAATTTATCATTATCTTTGGATATTTTCAATAATAAAATGTTTGTGGAAAACTGTCGATGTATGTCGCTATAATGAGGTTTATTCGTCGAGTTGGAAAATCGTTCTGGTCGGGAAAAAAAATTAGCTTTCAGGGGACGGGGAAGTTCGTAAGAAATGTGTTTTACATTAGACCACAATTGATGCGAACGGTATATTATCGACATGCAAAACCAGATATTGCGTATTCACAATCATACGATTAATAAATACCATATCGTTATTACTTAACAGCTAACAGTCCTGTCTTTTTGCCTTTGAGACGGTTAAATGTCTTTACACGCGACGCAATATAAACTTGAACTTGTCTTTGATATTTCCATTTTCTGACATTAATGGGCTATCGTAGCAGCCAGATGTCTCCTCACTATCATTTTACATAGCTTTTGCATCAATGAATGTGTGAAGCTCTTTCTGTTGAAGGTATATCCTTTGAAACATATCCCGAACCGATAAAGTTGAATGTTTGTATTTATTGTAGGAGATAACAGGTACACATTGTCCGTATTTAACTATTATCTACCTGGTCGATTACTGCATGTTCCGGACGATGACTGTAAGCTTTCTAGTTCCCACAAACGCCTAAAAAATAGGCGGAATGTTTCCCCCGTTACGATCAAACGAAAAACAATACGCGTTCACATAGCGTAATTGATCTAACTAAACATCTTTCTCTAATGTAGCAATTATTGCATGACTAGATCAGTATGCAGACAGCACCAGGTAGGCTTGATGCTAGAACTTGAGACATTGTTAACAGGAATTGTATATTTTGATGTAAATTTATATAAGTGCATGTCACACATCGGTGAAGGTCGAAGACGTTGGATATTCGAAATAAGACCTACACAGATAGTGTACTGAGACGGTCGTTATGTCCTGCTTGTTCATCAAACGGTATGCAATTATTAGTGTAAGATATGAGCAATGATTCTGATAGAGCATGTTTTAATTTCAAATTATTATTGGCATAAAAGATTGAAGCTCTTGTCTGTCGATCCGCAGAATGCATGCCATTAAGCCATTCCCCATCCGATACGCATCTTGACCCGTTTATTGGCCCGTAGACAAGAAATTAAAAGAATGACCTTTCTTAATAGATTCAGGGTTTAAAGGCCTCATTTCCAACCCTAAGATACTGATGAGCAGCAAACAGCATAACAAATGAACAGCTGGCTGCATCAAGCTTTTTTTAGTGTTTGTGTATGTGGGAAAGCGTAATTAGTTGCTGTTGATGTGCATGCAAGTTCATACATCCTACCCGTAATGGAAATATGACACTTCTATTACTATGTGAATAACTGTCAATACAGATTACTTCAGTTTAAACTCATCTAGAATTTCTGTCGGATTCAAATAATCCACGGATGCTATAAACACGTTGCAAATGTTTGGATGAATTAATGATAGTTAACACTCTCCGTGATTGGAAAGTCACTTATGTCAGCGTATGTTTTAGAATCGAGTTACTAATTATACAACACATTACAGAAGCGTATGAGATTATATGATATGCTATCGACCGAACTCATTATTGATTGTAACATGTTTTACTCTAGAATCTGTATGAACTGAGAGGTCTTATAGATACATGCTGTTTATACACATGAAAGGCTGTCGTAAAATGTAAACACCGAACACGACGCAAAAGTTTGAGAATCATCATTTAAACAAATCCATGATCATAAGTATCATCATCAACAGCATCACAACAAGAAGATACAAAATCATCATTATCGACATCATCATCATCAGCATCATCATCATCAGCAGCAGCAGCAACAGTGCAATTATAATCGTTATATAAAATATTGTTAATTCATTATTATCATTATTCATCATCGTCTTTATATAATTCATCAACATTAATCTTTTGTTGTTTTTTTGTTTTCTATAAATATGATGCTGACGATAGTTTTTGCATGATTGTTTCATAGTGAATTATGCTATGGTCTCAATAGTATTGCCTTTAAGCAACAATAATAATAGCGATAATTATAACCAGATACTTCTCAAACATAAACTTAAACATATCTACATACAGCAACTATTATATAACTAGCACCCTTGTCGGTAGATATCAACACTTTGCGTTGTGTATGTCGATACTCTTGTCCGTACATATGATGTTCTTTAGGGGAAACATATATTACACACTTATTTGGTATTCAAATCTACTCTGCAATCATACATACATCATATATTATGAAAATGTGTGATGTTGGCCTTAACATTAACTTCTTATTTGTTTTTAGATTGGTAACCAGCTGATAATGTTCCATTTGCTCTAAAAAAATATAACAACCAACCTTTCTCCAAATTATATTAACATGATTCTAAACTGTTTGGCACGGTACATCGTGTTTACAACTGCAACTGCTGTAACCGCAAATATTCCGAGGAATGTTTTACCAGGTTTCAGGCGTGTACTTCACTCGTTGCCAAACACACAACAACACTAATGTTTTAGTAAACTGATATTGAAATGCGTTAAAGCAAGCACATTATCATATTGAACATGTTTGCGTAAATTCCCAGTTGTAATTTTGTCTCCGCAAGTTGCATAAATGCAAACGTGTTATCATCTGCACGTGGTCGAACATATTCATAAAAAAAGTTCGTTTTCCCTTCTGGCTTTATTTATTAGAAGTAATATGATAAAGTTAAATTGTATCGCCTTTATGGAAGACTACAGATTTATCTTGGAAAGTGTATCAGGGCTTTACAGTATGAAACAATGTAAATTGTAATGCTGGTCTTTTTATAAATAGATACTTCACTGGTATCTAACCTTCAAAGTATTGTAATATCCTTTCATGTATAGGTCAATAGTATAGTGGGTAACACTATGAAATGTTTCTTAAAGCCTGTCAAAATCCAATATATCGAAATATATGTTTGTGTTTTGTTTCGTTGGTTAGTTACATATGTGTGTTTGAACTTCGAAAACAAGTTAAGAAAAAGCGAATGTTGATGATAATATACATATATATTCGATTTCCTGTTTCGCTATTTTGCCAACACATCTGTTAATATGTACTTATGCACCATACACATACAATGACTTTCAAATATATGCTAATATTTGTTATCTATACCGGAAGTAAACACGTATAATAATATAGTTTTTAGGCAATTGGTCACTGGCCTTCGAGTCAAAGACCAGGGATTGTTTACATAATTTATTGCCAGAACATTTCTGGAGTTTCAATTTCCCTTTATTTAATGTTGCTGTGTTTTTTTATTTGTGCTTAAAATACAATCGAGAGTGTGTTAACAATATATGACTGTCTATAAAATATTAATGATACTGCGTCCATTCAATTTCCTATTTGCCTAACCACGGTTAAGATTTTGCCAACCCACTTTCCACCAAATCAATATATTACGATATGCACGCTTAGCAATGCATCAAGTTTACAGACGTATTTTATGACATAATGTTAATAAACTATATGGACGCTTCATCACTTAATCAGACGAGTTCATCAGTTATTTATGGAATGTCGATGTGAGAGCTATCTAGAAGGTGTGCTATAGAATATTGTGTGCGCAATAAAAGCAATTCACGAATTGAATATATTAACTTGGTACCTTTAGTTAGCGTGCACTTATACCTTGTCGAATAACACTGCTTAGATTGTGTTATCACCACATTTATATACACATTGGGATAAATAACTATTAATAGTTTGTATTCATTTATATTGATAAGCCATCTTTTTACGAATGAAATACCAC
This sequence comes from Dreissena rostriformis, assembly GCA_007657795.1. Taxonomy (NCBI): domain Eukaryota; kingdom Metazoa; phylum Mollusca; class Bivalvia; order Myida; family Dreissenidae; genus Dreissena; species Dreissena rostriformis. The sequence continues at coordinate 132,204 of VMBQ01000433.1, forward strand.
GAATCAGTGAAATACTCTTCGAATGAACTAGTGAAAACCATTTAATTTACCAGATAACGGCTCATGGGAAAAGTCTAACAGCGCACAGACGTAACTGTTTTAATATCGCGGCCTGATTTGTTGACTTTAAAACAGAGCCACTGATATACCTGATTAATAAATAATGAGAACGCACCTTTGCTCGCCAAATCACCCAAGCTCGACCAAGGGCATAGCGTATTTAAGCGAACGTGGCGAGGTTCCTTCTAACACGTTACGTTATAACTCAAGTGGGTGTAGTTGTTCATGGGTACACATAATATAATTAGTAATACTGTAAGATGATTAAAGCAATTCCGAAATCACAGAAATAATAAAGCATGAACACTTTGTTAGAATAGTCTAAAACAGTATAAGGCATTTTTTTTATACTTTGTTAGGACCAGTGTTTGCAAATGAAATACATGTTTTACACAATATATGTTTATATATGAATACAAAAAGAATAATCCCATGTTCAGATACACATATTTCCATCAGGTTCGAAATTGAAACACTGTTCCAGAGCCTCGAGGCATTTAGTTCACTGAAACAACCCTTTAATATAACATTCAAACGTTAGTAATCTGATCTTATTATGATGCGTTAAACATTCAGCATCTTTGATTGCATTGGAGCCAAGATTAAACCAGCTTAAGTGAATATCAAATAAAATGAACGACAAACTGTAGTTTTTTTCGTTTTTGTGGGTATGCATATAAGCGAAAAAATATGTATCTAAATCTCGTAGAAATTTATTTAAATTAAATTATCCAACACATGTTTAACAATAGATTCTAGTAGTTCTGGATGATACTGTTTAAATTGTGTGTTAAGCAATTATTTGGTGCTGCTACAGTAAGACGCAATACATTTCTTAATCATCTTTTAAAAACTGTTTACAAGTGTTGAAATTTCTACACCCGACCAAAAATGGTCCAAGTTTAGACTTCCTATGGCCACGTTTTAACAATTGCAATAATAAAATATATTATTTCATTCTAGTCTCATACAAGTTTATTTAAAATATGGTTAACTGCTATTTATGATTTATTATGTATTTTCCTTTGTATATATAGCAGAGGTACTAGACAATGTTGCAAAAACATGTATTCCAATCCTCATTTGTATTGCATTGTCGCGTGATGTATAATTGCCTTGCCATTCTAAAGATGAAAAACTTAGTCCCGCAAACAATTAATTGGAACGTGCGTGATATCGATGCTACAATAAATATAATTATAGTCGTATGTTTAATATCATATTGTAAGATAACTAATTCAGGTCTTTCTCCTCTAATAATGAAACATCTTCGGTGAGCATTAAGTATGTTACAACGAGGTTTCTTTTTTGGCACTTAATTACATTATACCGCAATAATGTTGCTTGGAATATATATCCATGTTTCTGCACCAAATCTAATTAAGCTTGTACAAGGCTGCCGCTGATAATTTTATTATAGTTGATAATGAATGCTTGCTAATACTAACCTTTTCATCTAATTAACTATGATTCATGTGATTTGTAAATACAAAACTTATAAAACTTCTTCCTGAAAACATGTTCTACTGTTTAAAAACAACAAATGACACGTTCCATGTTATATCGCCCATAACTCTGTTATAAATATAAGTGTTATTTAAAATAAGCCGCGTAATCCGAAAATGGGTCTTATGCAATATGCGGCCAGCGTAGCTAAATGCCAATTTATTTAATTGTAAAGAAATGTATTTAATTGTGCACATGCTAGGAAACAATCGATGCGAACGGTATATTATCGAAGTGCAAAATCAGATATTGCGTATACACAATCATACGATTAACACATACCATATCGGTATTAATAAACAGCTCACATTCATAACCTTTTTGCATTTTAGTCGGTTAAATGTCTTAAGACGCGATTTAAGCAAATATTTTTTGATGCGCTGCCTAGTCGAGTGAAGAATTTTTTTTTTGGACCCACTATACACATTTACCTTGTCGTTTATATTTCCAACTTCTGACACTAATGAGCGATTGTAGCAGCCAGATGTCCAGCGGTACATTATTTACATTTAATTCATGTTTTCGCCTAACTCCTACTCATTTGGACACTGTCGTAAGGTTTGGACATTGCATGAAACTTCCAATGCTTAGATGACAGTGTTTGAAGAGGGAATGCCGCATACAGTTGTACTTAGAGGTGGTCAATATGAACATGAATCAATATCCATCGTGATAACACAATTAGCGAAGGCTTTCTGTCTGAAATACAATGCATTATTGTGACGCAGAATCCGCTGAAAACGCCCAGATCTCGATAAATCTTCATATTGAACATCGCATAACTAACATTAATATGATTTATTTGATTATGATCTACCGAGCGATACAGTCAGAATACATGGTGCTATTAAAGCAAACTTACTGATACTTATCAGTTCGAGTCCATATTTTTGAAGTCATAATACTGCGTTCTATGCATTATTAAACATTTTGTTAAAGCTAAAATATCGTTTGTAAAATGAAATAATTAATTTACCATAGTACATGCAGCAAGTCGATGTACCAAAATTGCTCTAAGCTGTATATATGTTGTAATTGTGAATTACTTATATAATACATCAAAATATAACACAAGGATACGAGTGCATATTCGATTTATATAAATAAACATATGAACGGGTGGAAAGATCAGCCTTTCGATTAATGCTGCGAGCATACACTGTCAAATGGATAGAAAGATATTCACACTATTTAATAATAATTATTTCTATATTTCCGACACAAGAAAAGCTCGTTCCTAATTATCTATCCGTCTTATCTACCTGATCGATTACTGTATGTTTCCGGACGTTGATTGTAGGCAAGCTTTCTCATTCCCAAAAACGCCTTAAAAATAGGCGGGCCGTTTTCCTCGTTACGATCAAACGAAAAACAATGCGCGTTCGCATAACGTAATTGTTTTAACTAAACAACTTTCTCTAATGTAGCAATTATTGCATGACTAGATCAATGTGAAAAAAGCACCAGGTAGGTTTGATGCTAGGACTTGAGACATCGTGAACATGCATTTCGTTAGATGCTTCATTTTGATAAGTGCATGTCACGCATAGGTGAAGGTAAGAGACGTTGGCTATTCGAAATAAAACCGACAAAGAAAGTGTAATGACACGACCAGTATACTTTATGTCCTTCGTGTTTATCGAGCGTTATGCAATTATAAGTGAAAGATATGAGCAATGATTCTGTTAGAGTATGTTCGAATTTCATATTATTATGTGGCATGAAAGAGTGAAGCTCTTGTCGGTCGAACCCTAGAATGAAAATCATCATAAACCTTTCCCCCACCAGACAAGCATTTTGACCCGTTTATTGTCCCGTAGAAAAGCAAATTAAACTTATCACCTTTCTTTATAGATTTAAGTTTCAAAGGCTTCATTTCCAACCCTAAGATACTGATGAGCAGCAAACAGCATAAAAGCTGAACAGCTGGTTGCATAAAGCCATTTCCGTTTTCTTGTAAGTGGGAATGGGTTAATTAATAACCTTACTGCGGTTGATGTGCATGTACGTACATAAATCCGACCCGTAATGGAAGTATGACCTTGCTATTACTTTGTGAATTATTGTCAATAAAGATTTCGACAGTTAAAACGATTCTAGAATTTCCGTCGTATTCAAATATTCCACGGATGCTATAAATACGTTGCAAATGGTTTGATCAATTAATGATAGTTAACTCTCTCCGTGATTGGAAAGTCACTAATGCCAGCGTAAGCTTTAGAGTCGAGAAACTAATTATACAACACATAACAGAAGCGTATTTGATTATATGATATGCTATCGACCGAACTCATTAACGTATCATGGTGATTATAACACGTTTTTTACTCAAGAATCTGTATTAACTGAGAGTTTTCATAGAAGCTATTTATATACATGCAGTTGTTGTCATAAAATGAAAACATTGCACGCATTGCAATCATAACACGTTTACGAATCATCATCTTAATAATCCATGATCATAAGTATCATCATCAACAGCATCACAAGAGAACGATAAAACATAATCATTATCAACATCATCATTATAAGCATAATTATCGTCATCACTATCATCATCATCAGCATCAGCAACAGCAGCAGCAGCAGTGTCATAACAATCTTTATATTTATTATTGTATATTCATCATTATCATCTTACATCATTATCCTTAACATCACCACCGTAGTAGTCATCAACATAAACCTTTTGTTGTGTTTGTTTTCATAAATATGATGCTTAGGGTAGATCTTGCATGATTGTTTCATTGTGAATTATACGATGGTCTCAATATTATTGCCTTTCAACAACAATAAAAATAGCGATTATTATAACCATATCATTCGTAAACAAAAACTAAAACATATCCACAAACAACAACAATTATATTATAAGCATCCTAGTTTGTAGATATCAACATTCGATCTCATTTTTAGCGTAACGTCTGTCTATACACTTGTCGTANAGAAGCAGCAGCAGCAGTGTCATTACATTCTTTATATTTATTATGGTATATTCATCATTATCATCAAACATCATTATCCTTAACATCACCACTGTAGTAGTCATCAACATAAACCTTTTGTTGTTTTTGTTTTCAATAAATATGATGCTTAGGATAGATCTTGCATGATTGTTTCATTGTGAATTATACGATGGTCTCAATATTATTGCCTTTCAACAACAATAAAAATAGCGATTATTATAACCATATCATTCGTAAACAAAAACTAAAACATATCCACAAACAACAACAATTATATTATAAGCATCCTAGTTTGTAGATATCAACATTCGATCTCATTTTTAGCGTAACGTCTGTCTATACACTTGTCGTAACATATGTTATTCTTTAAGGTAAACATATATTATAAAATTATTTGGTTTGCAAATCTAGTCTGCAAACACACATACATAATACATACATTTTGTGTATGTGTGATGTTCGACTAAACAATATATTCTCATTTGTTTTTAGATTGGTAACCAGCTCATAATGTTGCATTTGCTCCAAGACAAAAAGATAACAACCAACCTTTCTCCAGAGTATATTAACATGGTTCAAAACAGTTTGGCACAATGCTAAAACTGCAAATATTCCGAGGAATGCTTTTACAAGATTTAAGGCGTGTACATCAGTCGTTGCCAAATACACAACAACAATATTACATTTGTAGAAAACGGATATTGAATCGCGTTAAAGCAACCACATTGCCCTATTGAACATGTTAACGTAAATTCCCATTTGTAATTATGTGTCCGCAAGTTGCACAGATGCAAACGAGTTGACCTCTGCACGTGGTCAAACAAATTCCTTAAGAGTTCGTTTTCCCTTCTGGCATGAGCTCATTTTTAAAAAATTAATATGATATAGTAAAATTGTTTGTATGGAATATTGCGGATTTACCTTGGAAATAGTATCAGAGCTTTACTTGAAATAATGGATATTGTTATACTGGCTGTTTTATCAATGGACACTTTACTGGTATCTTATCTTCGGAATATGTTTAAGTGTAACAAATTCCTAACATTAATAGGTCAATTATGTAATGGGAAACACTATACCATGTTTCTTAAAGGCTGTCAAAATCCAATACCATATTCAAAACAATACATAGAATTTTGTTTTTTGTTTTGTTTCATTGGTAGGTTATATGAGTGTGTTAAAACGTTATTACAAGTTAAGAACAAACGAACGTTTCGGATAAAACATATATTGAATTGCCAATTTCGTCTATTTCGCCAACACATGTGTTATTCTATATATATTCAAAAAACACGTAAACTTAGTTTCAAGTATACATATATGCTTATATTATTTATAAATACTGCTAGTATACATGTATGTTACTATAATAGTTAGGCAATTGGTCACTGGCCTTCGAATCAAAGACCAGCGGATGGTTACCATAGTTTATTTTAATAACATTGTCTGAAGTTTTTAAATTTTCATTTATTGAATGGTGTTGTCTTTTTTAGTGTGTGCTTAAAATACAATCGAGTGTTTATTCACATATATGACTGACCATGATACATAAATGATGACGCGTCCATCTACCTAACCACGGTTAAGATTGTTCCAACCAACTTTCCAACAAATCAATATATTTCGATATGAACACTAAGCAATGCATCAATTTTACAGATATATTATTTGACATAATTTTAATAAACTATATGGGCGGTTCAACACTTCATTAGACGAGTGCATCAATTATTTATGGAATGTCGATGTGACAGAAAGTGTGCAATAGAATATTGTGCGCGCAATTATAGCAGTTTTAATTGACTATATTTACTTGGCAACTTTAGTTAGCGTGTATTTATACATTGTCGAATAACACTGCATGGATTTTGTCATCACCACATTTATATACATATTGGGATAAATAACTGGTAATATTTTGTATTCAATTCTATTGATAAGCCACCTAGTAACGAATGCAATTTCACGAATAAGTGAAATACTTTTAGAATGAACTAGTGAAAAACATTTAATTTACAGATTACTTCACATGGACAAAGGCTAACAGCGCACACACGTAACTTTTTTAATATCGCGACCTGGATTAATGTCCTGAAAACAGAGCCAATGATATACATGATTTATTAATGATGAGAACGAACTTTTTCTCGCCAACTCACCCAAGTTCGACCAAGAGGCATAGTGTAATTTAGCGAACGTGGACACCGGCGATGATTCTTATAACGCGTAACAGTAATATTCATGTTGTTGGTCATGTGTACACATACTATAATCAGTTATAAGGTAAATGTTTAATGCAATTCATAAATCACATAAATATTAAAGCATGGACATTTTTTTGGAATAGTCTCATGTTCAGACAAACATATTACCATCACGTTCGAAATTGAAGCACTGTGCCGGAGCTTCGATACATCTAGTCCACTGAAACAACCCTTGAATGCCATATTCAAGGATAAGTAAACTGATCTTATTATGATGCGTTAACGATTCAACACCTTTAATTGTATTGGAGCCAAGATCAAAACAGCTTTATTAAATCCCAAATAAAAGGAACGACATACTGTTTTTTGTTTTTAATTGTGCGGGTATGTTTATATGCAAAATAATGCTAATTGCAATCTCATAGAAATTGATTTAAATACGGTTATCCAACATCTTATTGTTAAATTCGAATCATAAGATCCCCATGCAAAACTTAACATTCGTAGTACATTCAGTTATCAAATGGTTACAAATGAAATGCAGCTGGAGTACCTCTTTGCCCATAGTTGTTGTTGATAACGCTGTTGATAAGTATGGTTAAGTTATAATTGAAGTTCTTAATTCTTGTAGACATGACATCTAGTCTTAATCGGCCATGCATTGACACATGTGTTCCGGATTTGTTTTTGTTAACGACACTCAAAATAACATTATTGCTAGATAAATATATATATATATTTTTTATGAATATTCATTATTTTATACGCGTCTCGATTTAGGAACAAAGATACATTCGATTCGCCCCTTAATTTACGATATTGTTAAAATAAAACAGTACAATTCAGAATCAAACCAAAACGTTCTTTATCTCAATGAATTAGCAAACGAAAGAGAAAGACCAAGTTTAATATGGACATTATTTATTAGAAATTATAACGTGACAACCGCTGATCTTCGTACCGACAAATAATAAGCAATGGTATTATAAAACGCTTCGTCAACAATGCACTAACAAGTACCAAACGTGCACATATCTTGCGTTCATCACAACACTGTTTACCAAATCGTTCTTATATCAAATGGTCGCGTTTTCGATTTTCATAGGACAGGAAATATACGAATTTTAATCGTTCTGATACATGCCTTTTACAAAATTCGGGCTAACACCATCGATGTGTATTTACTTTGTATCACATCTCCGAACGTTAATTGATCCACAAAGGACCGCATTTGTAAATACCTTCAATATCAATGCATCTTTTTCTATGAAATGTTCAAGATTTTGATCGCATTTCCATCGCCACATGTGCAAACTCGTGTTACGCCTGTGATACGGATAAAGGTTCTAAACTACAAATTACTTCGTGCATATTTGTTTTTGTGTTCGTGACACATAATCGCACGAAAGCAATAAGGCTACTCTGTCACATTTGGCGCTCATAATGCATTTATAAGAATATTCATAACGGTTTTGTAATTAAAATTCTTATTGTACTGTAAATATTATTCCAGGCCGCGGTTGTCTTGAGCGATCGATGTATAGGGCTTAGTTTGGTTTTTCTAATCATTGTTGACTAAGTGAAATGTGGACATAAGTGCACCGGGAACGGAAAAGACATGTAAAAACATGTAATTATGTTTGTTTACACAGGGTTCAAATAACAATTAAATACTACTATGTGGACTGAAGGAAATCAGAAGAACATTACCTCTTTACACAACAATTATCAATTTATTTTTACTTATGTTATCCAACGCATGCATATATTAGGATATTGTTGTCTTAGTACATTAAACGGAGAAAATGGTAAAAACGGCGAATCTCTTTCTGACGAGATCGATACGCATTAGTGTTTGTGTAAAGTGAATGACTTAACCGGCCAGAAGGTATATTGAACAAAAAACGGAAAACAATCATAACAGTATTTGATATCAAAATGGTAATGTGCAACGCTATTATCAGTATCTTATACATTTTATTATAACCCACATACACATTCAGTTTCCATCGTTAACACTCTATTTGCTACGTGTGCAATTGTACAGGTATAACTGCAATAAAGAAATACACAAATAAGACACTATGAATGTTTCATTTATTGAATAACATAAATTAAGCTTGTCAGATTAATATAACTTGTAACGATGAATTATTCTTGATTTGGTCATTGCCCGCAAAAAATAACCTTTAACGTGCAAGGGTTGCATAATACATGTACCTTTGGTATAGACATCGGGCAATATATCATTTCTACAATCATATAACGCTACAGAATATTAAACTACTTGCTGCATTACAAGGTCGAGTTTATCAAATATGTATGAATTGGCAGTATGATGTATAACTAGATTACATTCAAACGGCTTGCTTTAAATAATTAACGCACTTACGTATATGTCATGCGCAACTGATCGAACTTCGAAGTTGTTTCGTGGAAATCTGATAAATAATAAATCATCAAATTCATACATTTAAATGCATGCTATGTAATAAAACGATTTACTGAATTGTGTTGTCAATAAAATATTAATTATGGAAACGTAATTAAAAATGCCGGCGCAACCAAACAGTTCCAGAATAATATTCTTAATTACACACTTGCATAATCATTTTCATTTTCAAATGAGTGAACTTATTTGCATCCCCCATGTCTGATACATGTCACTTCAGAACGTCAATTACTGAACAGAGAAGACTCGCCAAGAGGAAACGTTCGTCTTTCATCATTAGAACCATGCATTCATCAATGTCTGCTTAGAACGAATCTGTGTTTGTTTACTTGTTTTGCAAGCTTTTGTTCTTGTATAGGCAGCCCCAGGGTATCATTGTGAGTGTTTGATACAGCTGGACTCCGATTTCTATATTATCAACCCGCACACGCTTACTTGATAACGTTAGTAGTTTTCGAAGTATATACATTATGCCATCTGTTATAATTTCTCTCAAATTAAGTACCAATGTTAATTTAAAATATGCAAATATCCCCTGTGATACTAGTTTTGGCAAATGTTTACATGTACAGAGGGACCGAAACTCTAGAAACATTAACTGGAGAGACATTCTTGGTACTTTCCGGAAGTCTTTTAATTTAAACCACGAGACCAATTGTCCCTATAATGAAGGACATAACATACAACACAAGATCACACAAACAATCATTAAATATTAGTCCATAAAACATTGACCGGTCAAATGCCAAGCTTGGTGGGTTTAAACCGGTTGAAAGACATACCGAGCTAACACATATTCCAGAATTAAAGCTTAACAAACAATTAAAACTGAATGCAAACGTACAAATGCACTTATGAACAAAAGTCATCAGCATTGATTTAACTTTTTACATTGTGTTTGTTTTTATTCAACTTTTACATAACATAGCAAGGATGTGAGCACGTCGTATATGCACGTTTACGCGTAGCTTAGATCATCATTCGCAAATAATACTAATTTTTGTTATTTTCCCATCACTATGTGCGAATAATAATCGACTAATAATGGTGGTAGACATTAATAGATTTCTGTCTTTTAAGATTTAATTTATTTTTATTGCACACTTTCACTTATCTTTTTCTGAATACGCGATGCTAACGTAGCACAAAAGATGGTTCGCATACAGCTGGTCCATTTCCTTTTTCCTTCCTACAAAACACATTACGTCAGTTGCTTTTTAAATTGCCAGTACCAACAGAATAAAAATATTCATATAGTTGAAATAATATAATGTTAATACCATATATTTATATTTTCGATTACTATATCAAATGGATCTTTATTAAGATATAAGGCTAGATTTGTACACGGGATACACGAAGACTTTCATGTACTCACTATAAATAGATAAGACGAGTTTCATCTAATACTTTGCCTTTACATCATCACAATACGTAGTTTATTCAAATTTGAATTAAATTGCTAAAAAGACTTAACATATACAATATATTTATAGCAGATGTATGAGTGAAATAAAACCCAAACCCAAAAGAAGATATCCATATTCGGAAAGTTTAAACTAAACTTCCCAAACGGTATCGTTGATAAACAACATATCATAATCGATACAACGCATATATTCATAGCAAAATATCTGTAAATATAACATAATTTACGAACAGTGTTTTCGAAATAACTCGTATATATTCACATAAAACTAGTTTCTTTATAATAAAACGTATGTTTCTTTTGAATTGACCGCACGAGTTTGGCGTCTGGATTCAAATGATACGTTTATCATAAAACTAACTTGTTCAATATCTTTGAAATACCTGTTTATTCCCATTCACAATGGAAAAACAAATATCGTCGTATAAATCCATTAAATGGCATTGAAAATTGAAGTTTACAAGATGTACAGAATTGGACGCGATTCAATTCTATGATTGCCGAGGAAGTTAGAATTAGGTCAATGATAAATGTGCATTGAAATGCATTGCTTTTGTTTCAAAACATAAAAACACCGGCATAAATATGTATATGTAATTACAATGATAATTAAAATGACATGAAAGCATACTTTGAGTTAACAGTTTCTCGCATTATTACTTCAATTCCAAAGGGAAAGGGCAATTCCGTTATAGTGTTTTTGTTTGATGTGATTTACGGATGTTTTTGTCTTAATTATATCTTAATTTCGTGTTAAGGTATTAATCACAACAAGAGTACTCGGTCAGAAAGTTTAGAATATTATACAAAAACCATGTACAACATCATTTTCATGTCGCATATCAAAAAGCACACACTCGGGATGCAGCACATTGAATTTAACTATACAGAGTTGTTGAGTGACCTACTGTTTCATCGCAAACCGTTATGCAAATCGGTAAATCTGAGTTCTGGCCGAGATTTTATGCGGACCGTGCTTCGCTTTATGTTGGTCTGTGCTCTAACGAGATTATGTGCATAATAATACATTTAGTTTACCAAGCAGTCTTGATAAATTATTTATGGGACGTATTATTTTTATCCAAGCCATTAATGTTATTATGAATCTAAAAGCCATTACACAGTGTGCACATGTTCTCTTACACCCCCATTCCTAATGGCATAAAGGCGTACTCGTACACCACTAAAGGTTCACACTCTTCTAGCGTGCGGATTAAGTATTTTTAATCTTTGGATTACGTACTCCCGATTTGCCTCTATAAGCAGAGTGCCTAATTTTAGGAAAACAACACGACTTCTTGTCACATGTGCTACGTATAGTGTAGTAAGAAGAATGATGACTGATTAACGTAAACTTATGTCGTATTGCTTGGACGTTTTGTTTTACGGTCGATACCATGCATCTTTCTCAAAGCCGTGGTGATAATGCAAATGGTGTATGTGCGTTTTGCAAGTTTACTAATGAAGTAAAATATGTACCTTTATTAAAACATAAAACAAAATATCACAGCAATACATAAAGATGTTCAGTTATTGTAAAATATTCAAATAGAATAAAGTAATGTCATGTTAAATAACATTTATAACAACCAGCAATCAACTAAACAATAATTTATTGCTGAGGCATACAATCCTAATTACTCCATAAACTTATTGCAAGTCATTTATTACATGCAAATCTGCAAACACCATACACTCATCGGTCTATCGAAATATGATATGCTATTCATACACTATATATGAAAAACGAAACTCTAACACCTTCATCAGGAGAGAAATCCTTATTAACCCACGATAGTCTTTTATATAATGCACATGACCAGATGACTTTACACTGCAGGACAATTTAAACATCAGGCAATAAACCATAAAACTGATAAAAGCTGGGGTCACAGTAAATGGACAGTTAATGCAAAGCAATGCGGGTTTACACCGATTTAATGGCGATTCGAACCATTTAGCCAAGAATTAGTCACTTACATAGAAGTTTATATAATAATTAGCCTCTTAGATTTATTATGCAATTACAAAACAACAAACGAGTCAGTTTAATTGGAATTTTGATTAAATATCGTCCTTATTGTTTAAATATTTAAAGGGACTGTAAACCACGAATGACGAAGAAAGAAAAGTTCTAAAACAATAATTATAATTTATGTTCAAATAATGCAGTATTCGCATATACATTGTAACTATAAAATCGACCTGTTTACACCCTCTTCATAACGGTTTCCTCCTGATATACGTTAAGATGATTGTTTGTAAAATAAGATGCTAATTTCTTAAAGGGAGTGTAAACCACGAATGACGAAAAAAGAAAAGTTCCAAAATACCGTATTTTTTACAAGTATTAGTTTATATTGATTAAAATATCACATTTGTTGGCTACTCATCGAATACGAATAAATTATTCCATAATCTGCTGGCGGACAATAACATCTATATAATGTGTGAGTTTATAAACCAAACAATTGNTTGCATTATTTGTACATAAATTATAATTATTGTTTTATTCCAGAAATCAACACTGTTGAATTGTCAAAACGTTTCGCTATCAAAGTTCTCTCAGTAAGCTACCAATTGGGAAAAAGGTATTTCTCGTGTGTCGTATAGATCGACAACTTATAGGCTTTTTATAGGGTGAACGTATTGTGCAGATACGTTGGTACAACACAGGGCACATTGTTGGCTACTCATCGAATACGAATAAATTATTCCATAATCCGCTGGCGGACAATAACATTTATACAATGTGTGTGTTTATAAACCAAACAATTGACTGTGAATTCTGAATGAAATGTCCAACGACTTAACAAAAATACATTATTTGTAATATACACATTATTTTTAGACGATATCCCTTGTGTATCAATGTCGAGATTATCTTCCAATATCATTACGTGAAAACGTAGTTGGATATATTTGTGTGATTGATTTGTTTGGTTTTCCGCCGTTTTTTTTCGCATTTTTTAAATATCATCGTCACTTAACCAACTATTCCTGGGTTAGTTGGTTTATTCGTACAAAGTACACATACATATGACAGTTTTTGACAGCCGCCCTTACTAAATCAGAGGTAGGATATAATGGCCGGTGAAAGTCTTTTATGACAAATTACCACACAATGTATATGTTCGGGCCGGGAATCGAACCCACTATCCTCTGATTTGTAGTCCAGCGTCCTTCTAAGTGATGTAATAGGCCCGAAATTTCTGTTTGAATATAATTCAGACGTATTTAACGATGTGATTCTTTTACGTTTTTAACTTTCAATAACAAATAAGGATACACTCTATTACTCCTGCTCAATATACTGTGTTCGTGTATTCGTTAAGGAATAGTCCGATTGCCGGAAGAAAAAGAATTTTGATGCGTTAACTGCAACGATTCGTATCATACTGTTCGTAATCATACATTAAATGAATACAATTTCTGAAGAATTTATGTTCGAAACTCCACGAGTTGTAGGGTTTTATAAAGTTGAAAATACTTTTCGTATTTCCCAGTCATGTTCATGAACTTTAGAAATGTTCACCTACACACAAGTTTTTGTTTCATCAACCTATATGATTTAAAGTCTCCTTATCGGCGTTCAGATAGAAATAACACTCTTATTTAAATAATGCTATAAATACAAGTTAATGTGTATATTGTATTCTTAATTTGCTAAGTCACTTTTGTGTGTTGTTGTATGATAATATAAAATGTTAACATTACACTAGGATATATCCACTTTAAATGAGAGATGTATTTATCGTTTATTTATTGATTGTCTTAATATATTTGAATGTCTGTTTAAATGTGTTAATATTTCTTTCAAAACTTGAAGGCGCTTCGACGTATTTTGATAACGCGCCACAATCACGTTCCTCATCATTTTTTATCAGACATATACACTGTTTTACAGCTTGTTTGCACAAGCGTGATACAGCGACTATCTCCGGAATCCTCCGTAAGATAGACGTCGACTTTCTCCGGAATCCTCCGTAATTGATTTATGGAAAAAAATTGTCTGCTGATCCAGAATACTGGCTCCCTTTATAGTCGTGATTACTTATAATTACGGTCGTCGCGTTTCCCGGTCATACAATGATATACATCTAGTCAATTAGTACCTCACAGTTGTGTTTACCGGTTATCTACGCGTGGTTTAAATCAATATATAATTTTACCATAATGGATGTTATTGTTCTATATACCACGAGTCTGATGTAATAACTTAAAATAAAACTAATGCGTATACTTCAATGACTTACTGGATTGTCAATAAATGAATATGAATATGTAAACAATAACTATGTTTTATCCTGATGTTTGTTTACCGTTCGCTATGTTTTATTGCCGAATATCGATTAGCTGTAATTATCTCATATACATAAAAAAAATAATAAAAAAAAATCAAACATTTTCAAAAATGATATATGTAGACAATAACTCAATACAACATAAATGTTATTGATGTGAAAATTGTAAATGTTAGTGTTATATTCATAACTGTAGTGGCTGCTTATAACTGTTGACAATTAATTACATTCAAGACATTTATTCACAAAATTAAGTTACATTGCATATGGCAGACAGTAATCAGTAAACAAAACAACATCACAACACGTACAACATAGACCCTGCTATGTGAGACAATCATAACAGTACATGCAGAACAATATTGTATAACATTGAATACATGATACATTCCAAATTAACTGATCACAAAACCTTTATCATTGAAAGGCGTGCAAAGTTAATTTTTTTAATATTATGCACAAGCAAACTGTTTCTGTCGTTTTTTTATCCAGTTAAAAGACGCAGAACACGCCGGACGTGCCAGTTAGCGGCATTGTTTGTACCATAACCACGCAAAGATTCTCTGTAGTAATATAACGCCCCATTATGGACCCTTTCCATTTCATAGCAGTGTCCCAGCAAGTTAAGTAACGTTTCTGTGTGATGCAGGTGAATTCTATTGCTAATATCCATATAAGACTTCAATACTGCTAATGCATGTTGCTGATTGTCACGTTCACCGAGTCCTCCGTACGTGAGATACTTTAGATATTGGAGGAAAGGACGAGCATCCATTTTTTATCAA
This sequence comes from Dreissena rostriformis, assembly GCA_007657795.1. Classification (NCBI taxonomy): domain Eukaryota; kingdom Metazoa; phylum Mollusca; class Bivalvia; order Myida; family Dreissenidae; genus Dreissena; species Dreissena rostriformis. The sequence continues at coordinate 147,910 of VMBQ01000433.1, forward strand.
TATATTTTCTTTGTGCAACTTCCTCTTCAGTGATATTGCGATTCATTTCAAACAATAATATGAAAGGAGCGCAATACGATTCTTGCCTAAAAAACCTGACACAAGATGCGAATGGCAGTTCGCTGAATCCTATTGCGCTGTTACCTGATAGCATATTAGCAAACACCTTCAAATCTCTTTCTCCTGGTATTCGTCTGCTTCCACAAACAGCCTTGACCCTGTTGTCATACCTACTCTCCACATCCTCCAACACTCTAGCTGCCGCTTGAAGATGACCACTACAGTACAGTATAGAAGCCAACTTTAAGCGACTAGAAGCTACATCCGTGTTTAAGAAATATTGGAAACAACGTATAATTTGCCGGTTTACAACATTTTGTAGTCTCAAACAATAAGATGATTTGATTGAATTTTGGAACGCATACAAGTGTTTAATAAATTCTAGAGCAGCAGTTTTCAATCATTCATTTGTGGAGTATTCAAAAACATTGCGTAATACATATTTTATATCTTGCTCCAATGTTGTATTAGAACTGAGTTTATCATGTATTAATCCTGTAAAAAAAGTGAGAAATATTTCCAAGCACTCAAACTTCAGCAGTAATCTGATGCTGTTACGTAGGCAAAAACCTCTTATTTCTCCAGTCTGTAACATTCTTCGTATATCACACGCTTGTAACCGACAACCTATGTTATCTATACCAATATAAAAGACATCCTGTAAGTTGTTCTTTATCATGGAGTTTACATACACTAAAAGTCGTCTCTGGTGCACCATAGACAGTTTCCCATCAAACAAGTTCACTCCTTCTATGATATAATGTGGGAGCTTTCCCAATTGCAACCATTTCTTTAATACGTTAACACAAAGCCAAAGTAGAAGCATAAGGTTATGTTCGAACCACAGGGAAGGATGTGTTCTTTCTATAGTGTAAAACATTAAAGTTTTACAATGAAAGCTTGTTATAGAATCTCCTACAATTTTAGCAAATAATGATTTTTTAATTATTTTTAATACAATGTAACATTTTATTTGTGTCATGTTAAAGCTAAATATCAGCATTCGTTCTATCAGGTTCGGAGACATTCGCCATTCTTCGCGTTTGTAATCACTGTCTGGATGACCGGCTGGTACCAGGAAACTCGGAGCTACCCTTGCCGCCTCAAGTAGCTGAACAGGTGGCCAGTGTTTACCTCTACATCTGTCTATCCAGTGTTGTATTTCAGGAAGAGGTTTGCGTACGTGAACTGCATTTACTATATCCCAATTAGGCACCCAGCTCACAGAAGGCCCAGCTTTAGTGATCTCTCCTAGATTTCTATTCTGATACTCGAGGTTCTGTTTCCATTTTTCAGCGCTCCATAGTATTTGCCCAGAATCTTTCCTTACTGTGTCAGCCCACAGATTGGTCTCCGGTTCTGGTGTGTCTTGTTTGTAGGCTTGTAACAAGTACTGTTGAGGTGGAGTGATGACGTCGTTGAGCATCAGAAGGTTCTGCTTCCCGGCCTCCCAGTCTTCCCTTACTGTCATGATATTCACATCGTTGTTACTGAATAGGACGTCAGTATCAGACTGGAGACCGGGAGTGGTGGTCCCTTCCGATTGGCTCCCGAAATGAAAACATTCATCGTTCCGTCCTCTTACTTGGTATTCTACCTGCATCCAGCGCTCCCTCCACAAGTATGTTTTTCTACGCTGCAATACAGTATCCTTCCCAGCTCCACTGTCATCAAGTACTTCAGACATCCGTAAAGACAGTTCTTTAAAGTGCTCTGGAATCTAGATATGCATATATTATATTACTTTCGATTGGTTTTGATCATCGGTACGTATATATTCTACATAGTTATATAATATGGCTGATACGCATTAGGTTAAATTTAAATCAATCAGTTATTCATTTGTGTTGATAACTCTTTATTAGTACATCTTATTTGATAGTTGTATATTAAACATGCAGTGGTTGAAATATATGAACAAAGTGTATTCATAGTATAGCTTTTTAAATATTTTAAAGTCTAATGTTAAAATACGCAAAGTCGTTAAATATGTGGAAGAGAAATGATAAATCCATAAAGGCACAGATACAGCGAAATCAGAAATAATACGAAATAATACATATACATTCTGTTTTATTTTTGTCTGATTTTCTCAGTTTTAAGAAAACACATATTTTGTTTCAGGTGAATGATGCATGTTGTTTATGAGTTTATTTTTACCGAACATATATTAATGATTAAATTTGATTGCCCGTCTTGTCTGTTTGTAAGTCAGCCCCACTAACCGTTCGCACGCCTGCTAGTCGATTCGTCCGTTAGCCAGTCTGTCAGTCTGTCCTTGTGTCTAATGTGTGTGTATATGGCCGTCTATCTAACTGTTCGTCCGCCCAGCCAGTCTAGACATGACCCGCCTGCCCGCTCGAAAGATGCCCGCCCGCCAGCCGCCTGATTATCAATGTATAGGTCCGTCTTGTCAGTCATGTGTGTCTGGTCAAGAATTTCTGTTCGTCGGTCCTTTGGTTGGTTCCTCGTTCCGTTCGTCTGTTAGTCCGTTCATCCGTCTGTATGCCTATCATGTCTCTCTGTCAATCGGCCAATATGTCTGATAACTTTTATGTACTTATTATGTTCAGTTTAACACAACTATAATACACAGAAATGCAAATGAAATACCTCCATGATTGTTTCAAGTTTACCATATCGCTTCTTGTTCGACCGCTGTGATGTAGTGAACTCCATGCACGCTCTTCTAACACAAATAGTGCGCTCCTAATCGAAAACATGTATCCTTAAAGATCGTCAATTCTTTTCAATGTATCCAAAAAACATGACGAGGTATCAAAGGCTTCGTTTTATTGTATTATACTGGAAAAATCTGAGTATACAGTTATATGCATGACTGTGACATCAATATAAATGAGCAAGTCAAGTACAATTACTTTGCATAGCATCTTGTGGGGATTGTTTTAAAGTATGTTAAACTCTGTCAAAATACTTACTTATAAGTGTAAAAAATGAATCATCTAAAACAACTAGTAAGCAGACAATGGTTTTCATAGAAACAAACAGTTATTCAAGTACATACTCAAATTGATGGTATTGTTTAGTTGAGTATATGCTTAAGACACCGTTTAGTATCAAGTGAACACTTCTCTTTATCAATATACCAGGTGTTAAAAAGCTTCCTTGTTTAGAAGAACAATCACAGTTCTCAAGAGGCGGTTTAAGTGCGCAGTCATTGCTCTGTATTAAAGAACTTAACAAAACATCCATGTGCGGTCTTCAGATGGTTAATGCATATACTTAGTTGTATTTTAAAAAATCTTTAACAACATATCCATTTATATTTTTTTGTATTGATTTAGTTATGCCTAGGTTTAAAATTCAGGCATGTGATGATGATACAAATGATGATATTGATGATGATGATGATGATGATGATGATGATGATGATGATGATGATGATGATGATGATGATGATGATTACTGTGATGATGATGGGGGTGATAATTATATAGATAATTATGATAACGATTAGGATGTTAACGATGACTTTGATAACAATTATAACGATAACGATGATTGTAAGGGTTTTGACGACAAGGATTGTGATAAAAAAGATGATGATAGCTATGAGTATGATAAAGATGGTGATGATAATAATAATGATAATAATGATGATAATAAAGATGAAGATGATGGGGAGGGTGAACTGGACGATGATGAAGAGGAACGCTTAATATCGATAGGAGTTGTGATCATGATGAATCCGATATTAGACAAAAACTAAAGACAACGGCAATAATTATGCTAAATCTGGTGATGGTCATAACGAAAAGTTACTCTGGCGTACTATTACTCAAAATATGAACCTTTTCCTCGAAATTCCGGGCTTAATCATACATTGTATTGTATGCGTATGTCAAAGGTTGTGTTTTAATCCAAACAATAGATCATCTTAAACAGCTAGTATGCGGTTTCTATTTCTCTTGTTTTGTAAATGCCTTTTATACAGTTCGGTTGCTGACACAAGAAAACACGAGTCTTCATCTCTTACTGCTGGATCAGTGCGGTTGCTACTTCAGCTTCGCAATTTGCATTGCAAATATTGTTAGCGATTGAAGCATAGACAGACAGACAGATAGACAGATAGTTTATTTACGTCTCACTTTCGTACATGTTATTACAGATACACATATAAAAATATGGTAAAAATAAAAGACATGTATAAAACCACTCAGTATGAGTTATGAGAGACACACCTATAAATATACATATATACAACTGTTATGACATAAATGATGATAAAAACGCTGTAGAACATTATATGCGAAGTTATACGAGTTTAAAATGTGACATAAAACAAAAACACACTAGTACAATAAGCATCACATATCTACAACATATTATCTATCTATACAATGTATTTTGTCTGGTGACTAATATATCATGACAAGCTTTGGTTCTGTATTTAACGATTTCGTCATTAGATAATATGTAACAGAATTTGTTATCATCACTATACTCAGAGAAATCCGGATTTATTTCAAATATCTTTGTGAACAACTTTTCTCTAATATCTTCATAGAGATTACATGACATAAGAACATGATATTTGTCTTCCACTTGGTTTATACAGTTAAAACAAAAACGTTCATTTGGTACAATTCTCGATATCGTCCAGTTTCTATTTTAAGTGGTGCTACACCACAACGGAATTTAGCAAATGCACTTCTATGGGACCTAGGTATAAATAGATGAGGCATGTCAATAACGAACGGTGATCGATGCAAAAAGATTGTAGACGTCTAGCTGTAAATCTTGCATTTCGTGAATGTCTCGTTTGTTTGTTGTTGTTTGTTTTTTTGGCGGGTTGAGCTTTACATGATTTTAATAAATAAACGTTACGTGTTTACACGACAACACGAACAACTTAAGTATACCCAACAGCGTGAATATGTCATTCAAGGACATAAATACCTTAACAAATAACAATGCTAATTGATTGCATTATGAATACATAAATGTAAGTTTATTTTGCTGTATTTCCAAAATCAGGAGTTCATTAAAACGCGATCTTTTAAAACTATGGATGCTGCATTGTTTGTAATAAATTAAGAAATGTTCATTATACGCTTAAGGTTAATATCGTTTCGTTTTTTGTTGTGTCACATTATCATATCAGATACGATGTTTTGAGTACAAAATCCGGAATCTTGTTTATTAAAGCCTTTGTTTATTTAGATAATGTTTATCATTGTTGAATGTTTTCAATATGTTCGCTTTATATGTTTGTATCAGTTGTTTTCACAGTAAGTTCATAGTACATGTTATAGCATGATAATACTATATACTCATTAAGGCAACAAAACAACAGTGAAACAACCGCTTAGCAACAACAAACGAAGCTCCAAAATTAATAGCAGGATAAAGGGCATATTATTACTTCAGTTGCACAAATATATTTCAGATCTTGTACGAATCGAAATAGTTTTCACAATGGCTACGTATACTTGTTATTAAACATATCATTGACCGTCGGATTCACGTTAGTAATACCAAGGCTTTAATACTCGAAAAAGTTGTAATTGTACGATACACACCCCTATTTGAAACAAAACTTCTTTCATTTGAACAATTTTGAAAACAAACAAGCCGTAATCTTAAGTGCTCTTTTAAATGTTTGGATGATGTTTTGCTCAGTCAGACATGTTTGGACACGCAACGTCGAGGAAATGTACATTTGTATATCTTAGAATAGACCAAATCCTTCCATTACCATTTATTGATAGTATCAGAAACAGGGACTTAAAGTATTGGAATATCTAATGAACTTTATTCTGTTCCAAACCACACTGCCGAAATCCCGTATTTAAACATGGAATACTCTAATTGCATAAACAACGGACGCTAGAGGGAGAGTACGTGTTTGCACACGCTCACACCATTTTTAACAGGGGCCTGCAACACTTGTGATTGCTCTTTGATATTCAGTGACAAAACGTGCGTCAAAAAGCTTAACGATAGTTATATAATAGACATAAGGTATTCGCTCGAACATATTTATTATAGTTATTATCTCTGTATCGCTTTATACATGTTGACATTTTCCATGTTCTGATCATCAAGATCACGAAGGTTGGTAACAAGAGTATAGCAGACCGATGTAATACTTTTGCATTAAATATTTAACATTGTTTCATTATTTTAGCAAACTATGACACTTATAATTTTCTGCAATTTCATTATACACGTTGGGTTCGCTGATTGGCCTATCTCTGTTAGATCTAATTCAGAGCCTACGATTTGACAATACCGACGTTTAAACAAGGTTTACTGTGTTATTGCATAGTTTAAAACTTGTAATGCTGTCGTCCTGATAACATGTCACTTAAAAAAATGTGATGGGCTACGACAGAAGTATTGTACAATATGTTTATGAATATACGTATTTTTAAGTATTTACATAAGAGTTTGTATCAACTGCCCCTAATCGATGTCTAATTTGACCAATATCTTCATTACATATTTATGTAACGTGGACTTGGGTTTTCTGTAAAATAAGACAAATGAAGAAAGAAATATTCGACGCGAAGAAACAGATAGTTGACATTTTTAATAACAGAAGTAATGAGTTTTTCAATGGGAATATCATGCCTCTCAAGAAACAAAATGCAATCTTAGAGGATGAAATACGTTTCTTAAGATTTGAGGTGAAATACTTTTCTTAAGTTTTTTTTCACGGCAACAAGAAAACAGTACGGGCGCCGTGGACCCATTCTACGGCCAGATCTAGAATTATCAAAAGCAACGGCGTATGTAGTAATTTTTACTCAATACTTCAATTAAAAGGAGATCATTACGGTATGTAAACAATAGTGATACGCCGTAAGATAACCTGCATGCGCCACAGATGTTCTACGGCCTTAGCAAAAATCACTCGATTTGAGTGATATATGCCCGCCATACGGCATCCTAGATAAGATAAGACAATATCTAACTGTGTGAAAACATTTTAATTCTTGAAACCATTAAAAAGCTTTGCTATTGCATATTTTATGAAAGAAGACGGCTAACAACATTGGCATAGTAAACTAAATGGAGCGAATCCATTGGAACGATTCCCGGAAAAAACAGTTGGACTATTCTGGTTGACTTGATTTTTAGCATACTACACATTCTGTACATTTATATTTAAACAGGAGCGAATGTGAAACGATCACAACTAAACACCCAGGCTCACTGTTATGGTCTTGTGTTTTTTTTTATATGTACATGCACTTATATATATCTTTTTTTAATACAATATTGACATGTAATACAAATACATTTCTTGATAGCTAAGGCATATTTCAAGGGCGATATAACAGTCTTAAAATGATTAAACTAACATTATGTCTTGTAATAACTCACAGACGAGTTACACACCTCAATCCTAACACAACATGACATTTCGTAAAGCAAAGTCAGGACGTTTTTGACAATACACAGAAAACATAAAGGCCAACACAAATAATCGTCTTCCTTACGTACATTACAATATATCGCTGTGGTTTTCACTCTCTGTCATGCTGTTTGTTCAGTATCAAATTACACTTAGAGGATTAAACACACAAGTGGGTTGTTATGTATCATCAATAAGATGTATCCTCTCACAATAGTGACAAAGACTTAGCCTTTGTGAACTTGATTCAACAGGAAAAAACAGACAGTGTGATAGGAATGCGTCTGATATAAACATGGTATTTATTTTTGCCCTTATAATGGTCGGAATCAAAATCTTTGTCCTGATCCTTCATACTTATATCGCAACGAAATAATTATGTGTTGTGTGATTCACATCGATACGCATAAAATCAAAACCTAGTTTCAACAGAAACGCTATAGTTATAAGGCATGTGAGTAATTAACGTTAAAAATGTCAAGTAACTATAATAAGGTTAGCTACCAAATGTACACTCAGATGATGGAAGTGTGATGCGTAAGGAGTTTGTTCGCAAATTCCCAGACCAAATGACGCGAGATTGCAATAATTCACAGGGGCTTGATGAAAGAACCGTTGTCACGCAAACAACCAATTCAGCTTCGTTAAAGACGTGTTTTGTGACAACTAGAACAATAATTCAAATGTGTGACTACTTCATTGGTTTTCGACGAGTTCATCACATTTATCACGATATTTCGCCATCGTTGAATGTCCTCAATGAATCCAAGAATGGATTGCTATTATGTTATTCAAAATTTCTAGTGGTAAAGATAAATGGCAGTCTAACTTATGATTGAGTACGTGGTGTGGTAAAACATGCCTTTCTCGCTGACAGCATTATACATATTGCTCTTCATGATATTTGGATTTTGAAAAGGTTACACATCTACAAAAACTAGCAGTGCCAGGAAACTGTAATGGAACTTTACACAATGATAGATGTAAGCTAAAAGGAAATACAATAACCATTTTTGCTCATCAAATATCGTATTAAAAATACAAACGCGCGTTTAGAAAATAGCACGCGTTTCCTTAAGATGGATTGATTCCATTCTCTGAAATTGCGTGGCCGTATCGGAACGTATTATTAACTTTATAGAGCTTTGCAGTAAAGAATGTTAAACAGGTTGCCTTTGGCTCCTTACATTCTACCTAAATGTAAATTATATTAACACACATGCTATGAGAAAATACCGACCGCCATTGCAACTGTATATTCATTTAGTTAATTCATATTCCTTAACTTTACAATTCAAAATAAAGGCGTAACTAAGTGTAAATCAACATTTACATATGTGTATCAATATAACCAACGACATGCACATGTTGGAATATGTTTGTTAACATTAAACTATTCTTTCATCAGTTGCTTCACGATAATGTTACTCTGGATAATATTTCTGGATTCTTTTTTCTATATTTAATTTTAGTCATACACTTTACATTACTCTAATAGGTGTTTTAATGTCAGGGTAGTATAAGAGCAAAATGCAACCGTCTCTTCATATGAGCATATTCTATGATTGATAACAGGATCCACGCATGTAATCATACTATATACATATGTGCAATTGTATTACATAATCGAATCAACAGCAAGCCGTCTATTGATGAGAGAATTCAGAATTCTTGATCACCTAGAACAAGACCTACCTGTAGATCGGTTAAAGAAATTGAGGAAACGGTGAGTAACTCTAGTAGGGTATGTTCAACATCGCTCTCTAAATACAAATTCGCTTTCTCGCGGATAATTGTATAACCACACTCGACACAGAGAAAATGCGTCTGCAATGCTCTGGATATTGTTTCTACTTTAGAATGAAAAGAAGAAATGTTTGAGACGTCGTGATTGTGTATGCACATATAATAACCATATAGCAACGGTATGCAAGTGTTTTTAATACTACAAAACACAATAAACATGCTTGAATTATATCAAATATAACGAGACGAACAGACGAAAACCGAAAGTGGGTAATAACGATACATCGTTGGCAGATGAAATACGCACACTACATAACGTATTTCGGCCATAAAGTACGCTCGCATTCTAGTAAATTATGCTCCATAAGTTACCTCTGAACGCTACTTTATCTTATGTTGTCATTTTAACAGTCAAAATTATTTTAAACTATTTTCCATTGACTGGTCAGTGTTATTTACGTCCTCCCTATATCATATATCCTACTTTCTCCCAAAGGAATAACATTTGCTGACTTGTTTAAGACGTGATTTAAGCCGAACTTCTAATTTATGCACCCTACAAAGCGCTATCCGGTGTTAATGGTATCATCATTGGGCATTTGTTTGGATGAATTATGTAACGTACATGTTGTTTGAAAACCTCCCACCGAGAAACATGTTCGTATTTCGATGAGTATAATAAGCTGATCGTATTAAGATCATATAACCATGTCGTTGTTTTCAGTTACATCCACCCATCTGTTCATGAACGGACATTACTTTTCGTTTCACAGGGATTGCATTGTTTCATTAATATTTCAACGACACAAACATGCGTACTTTAAAATGCTTAAAGCTGGTAGAGTAGATATGAGATACGGTTTACAGTATATGGTTTAAATCACTTTCGAAAATAATAAACAACTGGCTGGAATATAACCAATCCTTAAGTCATTGACTTGGAGGTGCTGTTATGTTTCGTTAAACTATTTCCTTGAATGTGTATAAAGGCAAACACTTAAAATAAAGACATATGATACAGCAATAAATTAAATAGCATGCATTTTGCTTTAAATTTACCCTGATATTTAAACAAATATAAGTGTAATGTAACGTTATCACTTAAATAAAATATAGAAAACGGAACTAAAGAAACATGATCTAGAGTGAAATTATTGTGAAGTCATTGACCACAGAATAGCTAAATGTAAACACAAATATTCCAACATTTTTATGTCGTTGGTTTTATTGATATGCATTAAGTCTGAAAAAAGAGCGTATGCTATATTGTTCAAAATTGTATTTACATACATTCAGATACATATCTTTTGCTAAAGAGTTATGAGACTGTTTTATGCTATTTTGTAATATCTGTAGCGCACATATACATATGCACGTTTTACATAGAACATTTAAATATATATTGAAAACTCACATTGCTTTAATACTCAAATATGTATATTGATTTTTAAATGTTTGTGTGTTTTTTTTTTATAGTTTTGATATACGATTATGCTTATGGTTGAAAATATGATTATTTTTTGGATGGTTATTTATAAATGCTGAGAATGTTTTTGAATTCACATTATTCCAATATCAAATCTTTAATCAAAGATATAGCTTTTATCTATCGATATACTTGCTCAGTTGCAATGCTGACTGATATTTAAATTAAATTGGCATAACTTACAACTAGCACGCGAAATTGCAATCGATCTACGATAAGGCCCTTTCATGGAGTGCACTTGAAAAGGTAAACCTGTTAATGATGCTTTTTTATTGTCAAACACGTGGTATCGATTTCGGTATTTGAGAGTGTGTTTTATATTTCTAACATACAATGGTTAATAGTGCCTTTTTGTTACAGGAAGTTCAAACTTTAAGCCGTTCACAACTCTTTTTTTTTCAAATTGTTGAAAGCTTTTACATTATTACATTTACGCATTTCATTCTAGAACGGGTCATTTACCTCTCTGATAGAAACTGACCACCATATTAACCAAGTTGGCAGTATTTATCACCGTGGGTATTGACACACGTAACACCGATTGACAATACGTGTAAATGATACCAACGAATATTTTAATCAACCACACAATTGATTATAACTAATACGTTTGTACAAACGTTAAACTCTTCTGAAACTAGTGGTAAGTTATATTGGGAATAATAAAACTGCAGAAACAATACATGCATCAGGAGATAAATTACGTTATAAAGTCATACCACCCAATATGCTACTATTAATATAAAGCGCTCTCGTTTTTCTGATCTCCATATCATGATTCTAAACTGACATTTTCGCCCGCCATTAAGTGTCACTTCGCAGAGATGCATTGATCGCGTGAACCAATTTAGAGACAAATACATCAATTAACAGAACGTGAAACTTTCTTTTCACATTCCTGTAATAGGCAATGTCTTGACAATCTAGAGATGGAAGACAGTCCCTCAATCACAAGCACCGCGCAGTCCCATACTGCGACCATTGGGCCAAAAAGCACGCACACACGCAGGCCAACTTAATTGGGAAAACATGGACATCTCTAAAATGATTTGCTTTTTATGACATGGGAATGTAACATACATTTCCAACTTGGAAATGTGTGTGGTTAATTAACGAAGCCACTCATTTCAACTTTGATGAAAAAATATATTGATTCAAATGTATATATTACAAGCTAATTAAGCAAACATTAAATAATACTGGGTGGCATAATGCTGTTTACTTTACGACATACAAATGAAGTTTCCACATATTGTGAGTGGTTGTGATTTGGACTGTAATTCAATGAATGGACTCCTGGCTAACATATTATTTCCTGGACCAATTGCGAACAATCGACACATATGTCCTAGGTGAACAATGCAAACTGTTAATGTTACATACACACATACGAATAGAAGTTATCAATCTTTTCGATTTCTTATTGACATCGCTTGTTGATTCAGATTAATTGATGCTGATAAAGAACGATTTCTAAAGATTAATGATTTAACGTCTAGCTGTAAATTATGTCTTAACACGTTCCAGTCGATACTGGTAACAACAGTCTTCTGGGTTTGCTTAAATGCAAAAGTCGAATGAACGTCAGGGAACAACGAAGTCGATGCTGTTCTTAGTTATACAAGTGTTAAAGGGACCTTTTCCTAGTTTTGCAAGATGACATTTTCCAAAAAAAGTCATATATTAAAACAGAATGAACATGTTTAGGTTATATTCAAACCAGTGGAATACCACTGCTGTCTGTAAAAAGATATATGTTACAATGATCGGTTCGTTTATAGGCAAACATAATAAAGCGTGTGTAAAGCTTTTCATCGATGTTTGGAGAACAATAATACAGCGTTGAATATATACTTACACATTCGAAATAATGAACAACACCTTTGTAGAGTGGGTCGATTATCGGAAAACAATATGTAATTTAACCTTTTTGCTTGCTCTAAAAATATTAAAGGATGTTGCATATTTTATTAATCTGTTAGCACATACATTGAATGACGTGTTTCTACAATACGAAAATCCGTTTGATATCCACAAGGATTTCTTCCCGGGAATAAAACGGTGATCAGGAGTATTGCTATGTTCTTGTTTTATGCTTTTGAAAAAGAAATGTGTTACTGAATAGTAGTAAATTATCAAATACTGTACCATTTCATGTGTATGTTTGTCTTTATGTCTATTGAAATGTGTGACTTTGCTATGTAATGTGTACTTGCAATAGCCGAAGGCCACATATTTATAAACAATGAATGAATGAATATTTGAGCGTAGCTCATATTTTGGGTCCTTACACATCAAACCGATATAAATTATGTATAAAGGATATAGTCAAGTGAGGAAACAAACTGCATTTGCGTTTGAACAATAATAGTCTGGTTCCTGAATTTTATTTTATGTTAACCATGTCTTAAACCTGTTCTTATGTAACTTATTAATATTATCTATGTAAAACACTAGAAATATCAAACCTACAGAAACTCTAATTCACATCTCAGATTTGATTTTTTATTTGACTAATAAAATTGACAACAAAAACACTTTATGTTAAACAAAATTGAATCATATGACACCGCCTTTGAACGGTAAAACAAAAGATAGTATTCATATGCGTTTCAGTATGGCATTGGAATTGCGGTAAAAACTTATTATGTTATTTTGTCTCTAGCTATGTGGTTTTGTAAATATCAAGTGGCGTGGCTCCGGGGCTTCTGGTATATGAAGACAAATGAACGGATAAAATGAAATACATTGACACTCGCTGTTCTGTAACAATCCGAATAATTATCATTTTGTGTGTCTTATTTAAACCTTACATAGATCGAAAAACTTAGCGAATCATCAATTCCATTTGGTATTAACAGTATTATTACCCGTCATCCTCAACAACGTGCTTTTCTAAATTAAATTTCAACGTATATTTATCAAATGTAAACGACATGAACATCCTTATGTTTAGAATTACAATAGAATCCGTATGAGCAAAGCAACTCGATCGTTCTCTACAATATTCTGAAGCTAAGAATTGACGTTTTCGAATCTTTCTTATATCCATATAAATTGATTTTTATTCTATGTGAGGTGAAACTTCAGCATTATTATCCCGCCTTATTACCATGGCAATGGCCTCAAATCGTTCTGAGGCGCGCAACTGTGTCAACAGTAATTGCCTGGAAAATGGAACGTTATATGAGAAATATTTCCATTTAATGATCAGTTGCTACTTTTCGAGAACGTCAGTGGGGTATGACGTAACCGAAATGATTACATACTAAATAAATTAGAATTCGTTTTTAAACGACGCATGACATAAATGTTATACTTGCAAAACTTTATCATAACAACTCGTTTCATGGAAAACAATAATACTTAGTATACTTCATTATACTTCATTACAATCCGCTTCCGATTATTAAGCGCCATACGAAAATATGATATTGTATTAAACAAATGGGTTTTATGGTTTGTGATGTGCCTTGTTGTATACGTGTTTTGTATACGATTACAAAATGTCAAAAGGTATATATACACATATCTCTGTTGATGATTTATAAGGTGTCATAATTCTCGTGTGTGAAATTCATATCTTAACAGAATGTGAGTATAACATTACATAACTATAATGTTATCATATTCATATTCATACCATATTGAACATTACATTTGTATGATGTCAACGTCCATCCGTGCAATAATGTGGAGCAAGGTGATGATAAAGACACGTTTTAATACGATCGATACCGTCAATAAAACGCCGTTTGCACAAAATAGGCACTTAAAGTTTTATTATTAATATGGGTTATTGAATATATTTATGAAAAAACAATTGTTAAGTTTTTATGTTTGCGGTATTTTAATCCAATTCGATATTTAGTATCATATTATTTATACACGATTGATGTAAGTCATTTTATTGCGCATTTTCATGTGCTCAGCGGGATAATTTGACGAGCGTAAATATAAGACTTAGTGTATGTCCAATTAAGAAACACCAACACAACATAGCAGGAATTTCTTGTTAGAAGCACAAGTCAGTGTACATGATTGAATTGATCTTTTACCAAACAACCATATTCGAGTCACATGAACCAGCACATCATAAACAGGCATACCAGTAAAAATGTGGTCGGCGCCTGAAAATGATCATGAAAAGCTGCGGGGGTTCAATCAAACGCTCAACATTTGTCAATATGCTCTGCAATCGTTGTTTTCCAAACACAGTCATGCTTTATTATGATTCGGCACACTGCTAGGTCAATAGAAATGCGATACCATACATCAAATATGTATTATTTAACAACACATTATATATATATATATATATTATATAAAA